>CM053760.1:68207375-68279241 GCA_028658305.1 Pachyuromys duprasi
TAGGGCTCTTACAAAGATGGACCAGATGGCGGCTGAGGCATCAAGTGGGTCCTCTATTAAAGGAAGTGGTGACTGCATTGGACACAGACTCACTTGCCAGCTTGTAGATCACTTTCATCTGGCGGGACTACCTTGACAGGCCACAGGGGAAGAGGACAGTTCAGTCCTGAGGCAACTGGATGAGCTGGGCTGGAGAGGAAAGGGAGCTCTCCTTTTCTGAGGAAATGGGGAGGGTGGAAGGGGAGGGAAAAAGGATGGAGCTAGGAGGAACTATCCCCAATGTCGTCCTCCACTCCACGTACATACATGCATTCCCTCATACATATGAGCAAGCATGTATGCACATGAGAGAGGGCGTCGATTAGTATTCACCATTAGGGAAGGATGAATAACTGAAGATAAGATGATTGAGGATAACAATAAATGATGTGTCTAACACGGAGGCTGTAGTTCAGGCCACCCCCTGAACTACCTGAAGAAAAGCAAAGGTTGAAATGCAATAGCAATCTGGAGAAGTGTTTGAACAAGGCATTAGATCAATGGTAGATTCTGTTAAGGACATCCTGGTGCTCCCGCAAGCCCACTCTAGTACCAGGACTAGAAGCTAGAGCTTCCTACATGGTAGAAAGTATTCTCCTATTGGGATTCATACCTAGCTTTTGGCTTTTCAAGAAGGAGTCTCAGTGTGTAGTTCTGGCTGGCCTTCAATGCTGTGTATTTGAGATTGGCCTCAGTCTCACTAGGTAGCCCCAGAATGACCTTGAACTTCTGGTCTTCCTTGCTGAACCTCCCGACCACTGAGAGTATAGGTCAGTACCAGCACAGCCCTTTTTCTTTAATTCAGGGCTGTCGACCAAACCTGTGGTTTCACACATGCCAGCCAACTAGCCCACCAACCAAGCTGCATCCTAGGCCCATTTTTCCTTCCTGATTGCAAAGAACACTGTCTAGCTCATCTTCCTATTACCTTCTGACTTCTCCACCCGCCTCCACTGGACATTATAGATTTGTCTTTAAACTTGTCTATTGGTAGTCTTAATTAGGGAATTGGATCAAGCAGCCCATTCTAAACAGACTTCTAGCAAACCAGAGAAACAGTTAGGAGTTCACCTTGCCTCATGCAAGAACCAAAAATAATACGAGCACAATATTTTGTGCTGCCAGTGATAGATACTGACTCTGTCGCTCCAGCAGGGTGCATGGGATGGATTTTTCTATGAGTTTCGCCTATGCTCTGAAACTTTTGTGAAGGCAGAAGATTTTAAACAGTGAATTCAGGAGGAAGGCATTCCATCTTCCCAGGACCGACTGCAATACGTTACTTCTTTCTCCTTTAAATGTGATTTTGGATCTGGTCGGTTGTGAGATCCGCATCAGCTCCTCTACACATTTCTTCTTTACACAAAGTCAGGCGTTCAGTCAGCCTCTAGCTCCTGAATTAGAGATGAGACAACCAGCAAGCGGTGAAACAAGTTTTATGTGGGTTTTTATTTTTATCATAACAATTTCTTTTTCTACAACAGATTTGCTGCAACAAGATAAGCAACAAAATGAGAGATATTTTCGTGTGTAATAAGGAAAAGAAAGGCAGAAAGAATGGTAAACTCAGAAGAGAATGTTACAGCTGATAAGCGCACTGTGGTGTCACGTGATCATGGAAATACAATGGAGAGGGAGAGACGGCACCATTGTGTAACACTGAGTTCAACCAACTCTGAGCACAATGGGCACTGACCACTATTAACCATGGACTCTAAAATTCACTGTGTCAATTGAAAAAAAAGTTTATTGATTTTAAAACTTGCCTGTGAGGGGTGATGAGAGAGGGTTTCTCTGGGGACCCCTGGCTGTCCCGGAACTCATTCTGCAGTCCAGGCTGATCTTGAACTCCGAGATCCACCTGCCTCTCCCTCCCAAGTGCTGGGATTAAAGCTTGCCTAAATTTTGAATTAAGATATTCAACCGTGAGACAAACTATCCTAAATGTTTACTCTTTTTATTTCTGCATGTGTGCACATGTCCATGTGTCTGTACTGTCCATGTGTATGCGTGTGTGTACATGTCTCTGTGTATATGTGTGTGTGCTGAGGTACCAGAGATCCACCTTTGGTGTCTTCTTTGTTAGCTCTCCGCTTAGTTTTCTCCCTACCTGGAGCTCATCAGTCTAGACAGTGCAGCTGGTCAGCCAGCCCCGAGTTCCTCCTACGCTGCCTGTCCTGCAGAGGTGTTACAGGCATGCACTGGCATGCCGACCCTCTTGGCAGGAATGGACTCAGGTCCTCATTGTTCTGCAGCAAGCCCTTCACTGACTGTGCCATTTCCCTATTCCTTTAATGCCAATACTACAAGGTTAAAGTTCTCCTGAAACTGTTGTGGAGTTGTATGAAGGCCCTGAAAAGAAAATGGCCCTCGGACAGAATGGCGTGTTATCAAACAGACATGCCAGTGCACACTTATCTCTCTCAATGCATCTTTTTATTTGTCCCAGCATTCTTGATGACAGCACAGGTGGCCTTGAGATCCAAGCAGGTCCTCCTCCCATTCCCTCTGACCCTAGCCTATCAGGTCTCATCAAAACTGACTGCATTGACTTCCTCTGTGGCCTGGTAAGGCTGCCCCCTCCCAGGGGAAGGTGATCAAAGAGACAGCCACTGAGTTCATGTTTGAAACAGTCCATTACTAGGGAACCCACATAGACAATGAGCTACATTTTAGCAAGGGGTCTAGGTCCTTTCCATGTATAAGCTTTGGTTGGTGCATAGGTCTCTGCTGGCCCCACAGACTCAGATTTTTGACTCTGTTGGTCTCTTTGTGGAGCTCCTGTCCCCTCCAGGTCTTTCTCTCTCCCCTTTCTTCCATAAGATTCCCTGCACTCCACCCAAAGTTTGACTATGAGTCTCAGCATCTGCGTGGATACCCTGCTGGGTAGATTCATTTGCTCAGTGATGCTCATAGAATCTCTATTTGTGATAGCCAGAATCTGGAAACAACCTAGATGTCCCTCAACCAAAGTATGTATACAGAAATTGTGGTACATTTACACAATGGAATACTACTCATCAATTAAAAACAAGAAAATCATGAAATTTGCACACAAATGGATGGAACTAGAAAATATCATCCTAAGTGAGGTATCCCAGAAGCAGAAAGACACACATATACATATACTCACTTATAAGTGGATTTTAGACACATAATATAAGATAAACATACTATACTCCTCAAGAAACTAAACAACAAGGGGGACCCTAGGGAAGATGTTTAATTCAAAAGGGCAAACAGTATAGACATTGGAAGCGGGAGAAGACAAGGAACAGGACAGGAGCCTACCACAGAGGACCTCTGAAAGAATCCAGTTTTTCTTTAGGGAAACAACTTTTGTCACCTGGCTCAAACACCATGGCTAAACATGCTGCTTGAGTCAGATTGGAAAAGAAGAGTGAGAACCAAGATGGGACCCAGGACCTTTGGGGTGTGAGCTCATGCTGGTGTGCACATGTGTCTTCCTCAGAGCCCTTCCACCTCAGCTAGCTCACTTGCCTTTGGCAGACTTGGGTGAAGAAGAGCAGGGAACCAGAAGATAATGAAGTGAGGGGCACTCTTGGGCCAGCTGTAAAAGTACATCATTAGCTGTGCCGGTGCAAGCCAGTGTGCACAATTCACCATGGCCCATTAAACAAGCAATTTAAAAACGGGAAATTATACTTCACCATGATGGAGCCGCTTATACTCAGGTAAAGTAAATGTTTAATTTCTGAGTCCAGTGACCTTGAGTAAATGTCCCTGCCCCCTCAAGCCTGTTTCCACCATCCTTCCCACAAAACCTCCAACTGTCAGATATCCTTAATACTTTTTTCCTTGTGAAACAAAATTTCTCTTTCAAAATGCCTCTGAGAGAAGGAATGCACTTCCTTGATTTTACATTAAGAAATAGGTTTCCTTGCATATTCTTAGCTAGGAAAGCTCATTTCTCCATTTTCAGCACTGGACAGGGGTCTCCCAAAGAGGGCAGTGAACAGGCCATGGAAAAGGACCTTGACCAGGCTGTTTACCAGAACTTTAGGTCTTCGGTGGTAGGGTTGAGACTCTTGGTTGCCATGGCTACCTCCATGCTAACCCTCTGGAAGGCTGTGCTTTTCAGTTAATATTCTGGATGCCTTTGATCATAATTAATAGCTACTGGAATACTTATCTGTTCTCTCTCCATATCTTTCAGTGTCTCTGTCTCTCCCTCCCTCCCTATCTTTCCCACTCCCACTTTCTGTCTCTCTTCTGGGGACTATATTCATAGTTGTATCCATTCTAGAGGAGTGTTCTAGCACAGAGCTACACCGTCAGCCCTCGTGTTTGCTGTATATAAATACACAGTGATGGTGGGAAAAGGAAAACAGAAAACGAGAGAAACAGAAACAAAGGCTCTGCAGCTTCACATCCCAGGTCTTTACCTGTCCTGTCTGGCAGCTCTTTCCTTTAATTCCCACAACAGTGACATGGGAAGATCTACTGTCTATGCTTTATCGATGGCACGAAGCTCAGAGAGGCCACCAACCTGCCCAAGAAAAAACATTGGCAAAGGACAGAGGTAAGATGCAATTCCAGGTGTGCAGAATGCTAAGGGAGACTCAGACCACATCCAGGACTTGTCTATTCAGTATGCTAGAAGGCCCTCACAAATTTCCTGTCAATTTCCACATTTCCAAGGGGAACTAGCTCTCCAAAATAATCTTATAGATAGAGTCAAGAGAAACCCCTCTCTGGTATCTTTCTGTCCAGGCTGAAACTTTTTTTTTTACCAAGCTGACCGAGTCTTATTGAACTCCAGTAGGTCCTGATCCTTACCAACACACTGGAAACACACTACCTCCAGGTCACAACCTCCTCCATGCCTTCTTCACCAGTCTCACACACAATGTGGTAGCACATCATGTCTCTGCAGATGACGGCACTCTATCCTATCTTTCCCTGAGGAACGCGCTGGATCCACAAGGGAAGAGGAATACAGTGGAAGTCATGGAAAGGCAGCAATTTGGCTCTAATGACAGTCAGTCCCTGTCCCCCTCTCTCCTTAAGATCTTCCATCTTCCAGAGGCCCAGCAGAGGGCCCCCAACTTCATGAAGCTTCTCCACTTTCCAATCCCATCATGCCTGCTCTATGCCTCTCTGTCATGGAGTCACAATGTGGAGTCACGCCACCTTCCAGCACACTCAAGTTCTCTCCTTCGAGACAGACGACAGCCCTTGCAAGCTAGGACCAGGATCTGTGTAATGAAGATCAGGAGCCATGTCAGAAAGAAGCGTCCTAACAAAATTAGCAGTCACAGCCCCCCTGCAATGCAAGGTACACTAGCCCTATTTTAGAAACCAACGTTTAACAGTGTTGAGCAATAGTCGCGGAGCTACTCAGCCAGCACACGGCTTCCATGCCACATCTGACTAATCCCCCAAGGATTCTCCCCAGTAACCACTAAATAAGTATTTACCAAAGAAAGAGGGACAACAAAGCTTCACCTGCTTACTTATTTTGTCCCTAAACAGTCCAGGTTCTATCCCTGGGTCCCCAAATGGTAGACAGAGGCTCCCACATCATCCTATGACCACTCCATGTACACAGCGGCACGTGCACACACACACACACATACATACACACACATACACACACAGTAAACAAATGTAATTTTAAAACTATTTTAATAGAATAAATATATTTTTACAGGTTCAATTTTTTTCCTCCTTTATGCCATTGCTCAGAGAATCCCCTTGGAATGGAGATATTCTTTCTATCACTAAGCAATCCCACTGGCTCACTGCCAGTCTCTGATAGTTTGTTTCCCAGCATCGTCTACTCCTGCCCTACGAATGTTCACAGGCTATGTACAAGAAAGGAAAAGAAAGGAGAATTTTCAGACCTATTAATATGTATTAAGAAACCTGCATTTGGTATTGTCATTTTTTTAATTAAACTGAGAAGCTTAAAAGAGAACTAAATAGCCCTCAGAGTCCCTTCTGTGAGGAAGCAGTAATTCTTCATTCCTCAGTGAGGTCGAACTTACTGACATTGCACATGAAATCTGCCTGCCAGAGGCCACTACTGTGAACGCAAATGATGTTTGTGCTAGGACATTTGGACTCAGCTTCTAGAAATAGAAGATTCCCTGCACCACTGAGTTGTGGGAAGGCCTTCTGTGCCATGACACTTATCAAATAAAATCAGGTGGACAGGAGGGGAGATGAAAGGATGGCTATTGCTGCAGAGGAAATCAGAAAAAGAGAAGAAAGCCACACCAACCTGCACAGCTGCTGACAGCCATGCACAGCGACTGCATTCCACATGGCAATCGGTAGCATGTAATCAGCAAGTGGGTGGGTTCACGACAGCGTCACAATCCATCAGCAAACTAGGCTCTTTGCACATTTGATTAACCAAGCAATACAACTGGTTTCTCTGACAGACTCTTTTGGGCCATTGACTCAGACTGTTTGGGAAGGAAGATGAAGTAGTAAAAGATGGTTTGTCTCCCCAACCCTCAGTAGCTCATAGTTTATTTCACTAAACGTAGTGTGTTTGCCTTAGGCAGGCTCTGCTCCCAGGTCTATCCACTGTGCCAGGTAGGAAATCCTCTGATGTTAGACAAGTAGGTAAGAAAACCATCATGGTGAGGCTCAGCTTTTGCTACCTACAGGCACTTCTTAAAGAAGAAGTCTTCCCAGAAAAGACAACATGGGCATGGCCTTGACTAATGAGTAAGCACTACCTCTGTGATAAGGGCAGTATCAGCAACAAGAGTGCCAGCTTAACAGAACATATGAGGAAGTGGAAGTGGAGATGGCTGAAAGGGAGAATTGGGAACAAGCACAGAGGTTCTCAGACACCTCTATCTGGAACTTGGACTTTATTCCATCTTCGGAGGACAACTACCCTGCAACCAACTATGCACATTGGTAAGTACAACCAATAAAGTAAGAAGTAAATATACAGAGCTAATGAATAGGCACTGAAAATTCTGAGCCCCTGTCTAGGCAACTAAATAAAGAAACAAGAAGTTAATTTGTGGCTGAAATGACCACACTCTTTTCTCTCTTGCTTGACTAGTTTTGTCCTGTTTATAGCATGACTAAAGCAACTTGAAGGAGGGAGAGTTTATTCCGGCTTATGGGTCATCGCTGGAAGAAGACAAGGTATGGGCTTTGAGCCAGGCCTGATTGCTAATCCCCACTGTATGAGTTCCAGTGCAGGAACTCACTCACAGCCAAGGGAGTATAGCAGAAACCATGGAGGAATACTGCTTGCTATCTGGCTCATGCTCAGCTAACTTTCTTAAATAGCCCAGCACCACTTGCCTAGGGAATGATGCCACTCACAGTGGGCTGGGCTCTCCTACATCAAATAACCAAGATCACCCCCCTTCCCATAGATGCATCCACAGGCCAATCTGGTCTGGGCAATACCTCACCTAAGACTCCCCACACAGTTGACTTTAAGCTATGTCAAGTTGACAGTCAATTCTAACTAGGATACTCCCCTTTCTAAAGACAAAAATTTGAATATTGAAATTTGAATAGCACATGTGAGCAGTAATGTGACCACATGATCTAGATCACACCCTAGGCAGATTAAAAGACTGCACTGAGGTTTCCACGTACACAAAAATAAATAAATTGTACTAGTTGCTTAAGGAAGATTTTTTCTTTCCTCATAGGAGTAAAATTCTCACTGAGCAGGAGGCTTCCTGTCCTCAGCTGCCCCTTGTTAAATGCCTCTGTAAAGGCTCCGAACTTTTTAAGTTCTGATATTTCAACAGTTGATTTAAGGTCATGAGAAGGCTCCGGGCACTGCACCCCAAACTGTGATCCAGCCCATCACAAACATCATCCCTGCCTGAAGAGTCTCCTCTAGAGATGCAACAGCAACTACCCAATCACCATGGCTTATTCCCTAAGGTAGGAAATGAAATTTCATTTTGGTGCATTATCAAATTTAACAGAACAAGGAGTTAAGGGTTCCAAAGGCAGATGTGCTCTCTTCCTGTGCTTCAGTCCCTTACTTCTGAGTGTTGCTATTCTGCTTCTGGTTGTAGAGCTACCAGGATCCCTCTCTTGACAAGTGTTGAGTAAAAAAAAAAAAATGAGATTGTATGTGAAGCAGGAACCTGGGCACCAGGATCTAGCCAGCAATCCGCTGTGGTGTGCAAGCTACAAGTCAGGGAGTAACAACAAGGGAGACTTCAGACCCTGCTGGAGATGCTGCTGCTGCTGAGCAGGTGGTGCAGCTGTGCAGAAGGGATGGGCCCTCATCAGAAGACTAGACAGCATCTGGCAGGCTCGTTTCTATCTTGGCAAAGTGAAGGCCTTGAACTCCGCGTTCACGCACTCCTGATCATTCTCCAACTATTCTAAGATCTGATGGCTTGCTTAAAAAAATAGAGCAACATAAATAGAGATTTTTCTATACTTAAAATTTAATGAGGGAATGTTGGAAGTAGGTTTAAGCCCTCAAAATGAATCACAACATGTATCAGACTCCTAAGGAGACAGTGAAATAAGACAGGCTTTAATTAAAAATAAAAACTATCACCTAACTTACTGCCTTTCAACTAACCCAATCTATACACTTGCCGGAAAAGATCCTGTGGCAGTCAGTTATCAACAATAAGCAACAAAGTCAGACTGAAGGGAAACTCTCTTAAATTTGAAAATCCATTGTGTAAGCCCTCCCTGGGTGACTGGAAATTGTTACATGGGTCTCTGCTGGGCTTTGAATACCTCAATGCACTCCTTAGAGATTTTTGCTTTCTTAGCTTGTGAGATGACTGCAGAGCTAAAATAGGGAATTTACAGTATTGAACCTCTGCTGGTGCATCCACACATTTGCCCAAAAGAGTTTTGTCTTTCCCCATTTACATATATGTTCCACCCTGTTCAGGAATCTCAGTTTTCCTCCACAGTCTCTCTCCTCACTGCTTTTCTGGAAGTAAGACAGGCCAAACGTTGCATGCTGATGAGCTACCTCCCTCTCTTCCACACACGGAAAGATTACCCTAATCATTTAACTTCAGCCTGTCTGGGAAACAGGTATTTTTGATTAGATGATTTGAGAGCAGGTGTAAAGTTTCCTATTAATAGAACAAATGACAAATCAATACAAGATTTTATTTAGAACTAATGTATTTTTAATAAGTTTATTTCGACAAGTATTTACTATGCTGTCACCGCTGATTCTGATTAATGCATTGATCATTAAAGGAGATGCTGGGATGCAGAACATGCTGTCTCGGGAATCCTATTTCAGGGCCTTGAGTTTTTGGTAACCAAATGTAATAGTTTAAGTGCTTTGTAATTGTCAGTGTCTGGTGCAAAAAATATAAGACATGCTTGAAAATATGCATTCTAATCATAACACAGGTGAAAACCTCAATGAACTAGTAGCTCCTATCTTCTGACAAAGAACCCAGTAAGAAGAATCTGCTGAAGATGGACCAAGAAGTCAACCTATGCTCTGGGCCTGGGGAGATAGCTCAGCTGAGAAAGTCCTTGCCAACATGATATGAGAATCTGTCTTGGCTACTGTTCTATTGCTGCGAAGAGACACAATGACCAGGGCAAGTTATAAAAGAAAGCATTTAATTGGGGGCTTTCTTTCAGAGAGTTACTCCAAGATCATCATGCAAAGCATGATGGCAGGCATAGCCCTGGAACAGTAGCTAGGAACTCACATCTGGCCTGCAATTTGCAGCGGAGAAAGATATTAGTCCTGGCAAGGGCTTTTTAAAACCTCAAACCCCACCACCACTGACACACCTCCTCCAACAAAGCCACGCCCTTTAAACAGTTCCACCAATTGGAAAACAATGAAATATATGAGCCTGTGTGGGCCATTCTAATTTAATCCACCATAAGATTTAAGTTTGATTCTCAGAACTTAAACAGCAGCCAGGTGTGGTGATGGGCATCTATAAGCCCAACTCTCAGGAGGACAGAGCAGGGGAACCACTGGGACTTGCAAAGTGTATCAGATTCCAGGGAGACACTAAATGGCTTAACGTCTAACATAGGCTCTGACAGAAATTCCTAAAAGTTGAGCCTAGCCAAACTGATGAGCTTCAGGATCACTGAGAGACCCTGTCTCAAAAGAAGACAGATTGAGAGAGAGATTGAGCAAAACAGTGGACACCAATCAACATGTCCTCATATGCAGGACCTTCCACACATACATGTATACTGGTTGGGACAGTGACAAACAGAATTTGAATACATCTCCTCCTCAGAAAGATGCAGTCCAGATTCCACACGACCCATCAAGACCCCAGATGGTTCTGGGGAGCAAACATTGACTCACATTTCTAATGTTGTAAGGATTGCCTGCAATATTCTAGAACCTCTACCTTAGTGGGCACCTGTATTAGCACAAGTAATCTAGATGTGCCAAGAGACTACAGGATGAGCTTTAAAGAAAAAGTTACCTCCATCCTCTTCTGCTTTTGTTATGAATATATATGATCTATTCCAGAGTTCTTTAAATACTCTACATAGAATTTCTTCGTATGTCAGGAATTAAATTCCACTCTTAAGGGCTATTCATTAATTCATTCTTCAATACACAGAAATTCAAAATGGCCAAAACAATCTAGAAGGACAATAAAGTTACAGCCTAGTAATCTGATTTCAAGATTTATATAGAAAACTGCAGCAAGCAACATGGTGCCCCATGGAGTCAAGACAGACAAGTGAGTGAGCAGAGGGTTTTGAAGGAGACACACATTTAACAAACGGGCTTGTTGATAAACAAGCTATGTAGTTTAACAACAGAATAAAAATGCTTTTCAGCAACTGGTAATTAAAAAATGGATATCCATATAAAAATGGTACTCAGATAATGTTTAAATTGATCGCAATATGAAACTAAATTTTAGAAAAATACATGGGAAAACTTTTACTGGTCATGGGTTCAGTGAATATTCTTTTCTAATTTTTTTTATTAATTACAGTTTATTCACTTTGTATCCCAGCTGTAGCCCCCTCTGTCATGCCCTCCCAATCCCACCCTCCCTCCTTCATCTCTTCCCAGGCCCCTCCCCAAGTCTGCTGGTAGGGGAGGTCCTCCTCCTCTTCCATCTGACCCTACCTTATCAGGTCTTATCAGGACTAGCTGCATTGTCTTCCTCTGTGGCCTTGTAAGTCTGCTCCCCCTCCCCCTCAGGGGGGAGGTTATCAAAGAGCCAGCCAGTTTATGTCAGAGACAGTCTCTGTGCCCATTACTAAAGAACCCATTTGGAGACTGAGCTGGCATGGGCTACATCTGTGCAGGGGTTCTAGGTTATTTCCATGCATAATCCTTGGTTAGAATATCAGTCTCAGAAAAGACCACTGTGCTCAGATTTTTGGTTCTGTGGCTCTCCTTGTGGAGCTCCTGGCCTCTCCAGGTTTTTCTGTCTCCTCCTTCTTTCATAAGATTCCTTGCACTCTGCCCAAAGTTTGGCTATGAGTCTCAGCATCTGCTTTGATACCTTGCTGGGTAGTCTTTCAGAGGCCCTCTGTGGTAGGCTCCTGTCTTGTTCCCTGTTTTCTCCCTCTTCCAATGTCTGTCCCATTTGCCTTTCTGAGTGAAGATTGATCATCTTACCCAGGGTTTTCCTTCTTGCTTAGCTTCTTTAGGTGTACAGATTTCAGTATGTTTATCCTATATTATATGTCTAATATCCACTTATAAGTGAGTATATACCATGTGTGTCTTTCTGCTTTTGGGATGTGTCATTCAGGATGATCTTTTCTAGTTCCCACCATTTGCCTACAAATTTCATGATTTTCTTGTTTTTAATTGCTGAGTAGTATTCCATTGTGTAAATGAACCACAATTTTTGTATCTGTTCCTCAGTTAAGGGACATCTGGGTTGTTTCCAGATTCTGACTATTACGAATAAAGCTGCTATGAACATGGTTGAGCAAATGTCCTTGTTGTATAGTTGAACATATTTTGGATATATGACTAGGAGTGGTATAGCTGGATCTTGAGGAAGCGCTGTTCCTAATTGTCTGAGAAAGTGCCAATTTGATTTCCAAAGCGGTTGTACAAGTTTTCAGTGAATATTCTTAACTAAGAACTCTCTACCAAAAACATTGTTCAGACATTATCAAAATTTAAAACATTTTCTTAACTTTGGCAGTTTAAAAATATTGGTACTGCTATGAGAAGGTAGGGTTCAGCTGGAGGAAAACGTTTAGAAAACCTAGATCTAGTTAAATAACTTGGGCGCAGACTATGTTAGAAATTATTATAACTCCAGAAGAAAATCAAACAATTCGATGTAAAAAGGAAGACCTAAGAAAAACAAAACAAGAAAAATTCCCATCATCAGTTATGATCAGAAAAATTCTGACTGAGGCTGAAGAGATGGCTCAGCAGTTAAGAGCATGTACTGCTCTTTTAGAGGACCCAAGTTCAGTTCCTACCACCTACAAAGGGGGTTTACAACAACTGTCTGTAGTTCCAGATTCAGGGGATCTGATGACCTCTTATGACCCTTGTGGGCATCTGCACACATATGGCATACATTCACACACACACTAAAATAAAAATAATCACATATACATATATACAAACATACATACACACACATATATAGCAAAAGCAAACAGTATAAAAACTTCAATGTCATGTATATGTGTGTATATATATACATATATATATATTATATGGCTTTGTAATTCCACTTCTAAGCACTTACGCAAGAGAAATAAAAATGCATGTCTATTCAAAGTTGTGCCCTTAAATTCAGTTCTTTACTCACAATACTAATGAGTTTTTAAAACTGGCAATAACTAAAAATATCCATCTACTGATGAGGTAATAAGCTAACAATGGTATGTCCATACAATGAAATGTCACTCAGCAAAAAAGAGGAATGAACGTGCAACATCTAATGACATAGTGTTCAAGAACCTTATGTGTAACACAGACGTGTTTAAAAGCCTTATGTTAAGAGAGAGAAATAAGACACCAAAGACCGTAAAGTTTCACGTGTAGGAAATTCATACTCTGCTGATAAAGAACAAATCAGGGGTTAGCAGAGGCAAGAATTAGAAAACTCTTTGCAAAGGCTGTAACTTTCAGGCTACAGTCTGTCCTCGAGGGAACTCAAGCAGGAACCTGGAGCAGAAACCTCAGAGTACTGCTTCTTACTGGCTTTTTCCCTGGCCCACATTCATCTACATTTCTTTTGAAAATAATCTAAAATTACTTTCTTTTATGTATATGAGTGTGTTGCCTGCCTGCATGTATGTGTACCATGTGCACAGCTGGTACCCACAGAGGTCAGAGGAGGACATCAGGTCCACTGGTAACGGAGTTACAGATGGTTATGAGCCACTATGTGGGTGCTGGGAAACGAATCTGGGTCCTCTGCAAGAACAGCCATGCTCTTAACCACTGGGCAACTCTCTAATCCCAGCTACCATTTCTATGCAGCCCAGGCCTACCTGCCTGGGAACAGCAGGGCTCACAGAGGGCTGGACCCTCGCATGTCAATGAACAACTAAGAAATGCTCCAAGGCTGAACCTTGACCAGTCTAATGGAGGCAATTCCACAGATGAGGTTCCCTCTTCCCAAGTGTGTCTAGTTGATAGCCAAGATTGGCCTTCACAAGTCTAGCCCTTGTCGACCTGACACACAAATGCATCACTGCTAAGCCATAACCTTTCCTTTCTGGTCCTCAAAAACTTGTGTTAATATTAATATTATACTGTAAAGCACAGTCTAACATTAAAAGCCACACCACCATCATAATTTCCCAGTGATTTAAACATTCAGATTCTCTTTAAAAAATCCAGTCTTTTAACTGTGGTTCCCCGTCCAATCAAAAACAAGTTATTTCATCATATTCCTCGAAGGAAGAGCCAGGGCATAGTTGCAATCAGATCAAAGCAAAACCAAACACTATAAAAAGTTCAACGTCAGACGCATAGGACTCACTCGAGATCTTCTGGGCTCCAAAGGACTTGGGCAATCCCACTTCCCTAGCTCTGCTATCCAGCAACAACACACACCCAGCTGGTCTTATCGGCTCTGAATGACTCCACTCCATACTTGCTGGTGTCCTTGGTAGTCATCCCGTGGTCCTAGCATTTGTAATATCACGGAGTCTCCACTAATTGAAGCTTTGCTTTTCCCAGGGGCCTCTCTTGGCCTCCCTTCAGGGACTCCAACCCTGCCATACGGAACTAGGCCTTAGCCACTCTCTATAACCTCCTCAATGTTATGTCTCCCATGCCTTCAAAACCGGCACCACTGATTTTTCAGCTCCAGCTGACCAGGACTGGTTGTCACAGTAATGCTCAGAACATTTCACTTTCACAGATGCTGGACTCAGATACATCACACCAATGGCTATAACACAGGCCTTTGCTTCCCTGTGAAACTTCTTCAAAAGCCAGGCCTGTACTGTCTGCATTTCTTCCAGCCTTCCTCTTGTCCATGCTCCCACAGAATCCTGTATGAGCAGCTCTGACTACTCAATGGTTTTTCCAATCCAGAGCTCCCTAAATCCTTCTACGTCCTCCCCCAAAACATGGTCAAGTCCATTATCGCAGCACCCACTTCAGATACCAATTTATGACCCAGCTTGCTTGCTTGCTGTCACTAAGGTAACTCGGGAAGAAAGGGTTTACTTCAGCAGATAGAGGTACTTGCTGCCACGCCTGATGACCTGAGTGAAAGAGCCACAGGCTAGAAGGAGAGAACTGACTTCCCCAAGTTATCCTTTGACTTCCACATGTACTCTATGGTGCATGTGAGAACACACACACACACCAAATAAATAAATATTAAATAAATGTAATAAAAAAGTAAGTGATTTTTTTTTTTTTTTAGTTAACCAAAAGGTCTAACAACTTTAACACAGAAAAGGCCTCCTGGCAATACACTGAGTTCAAACCCTTCCACATAAACACTCTTTTTTTATCTTTATGGTAATCTGAATGATGCAAAACTCTCCCTTGAATTTGGATGTCAGGGTTATATAACAGATAAAACTCGTGATCACAAATACGAGGTCTCCCTAACAAAGACTGAAGAGATTCTCAGCACCAGTGAGCCAGCTTTGAGTGTGTTTCAGTCTGTGACTTCCAAGCTTCTTCAAAATAGCTATCAGTAAGATGCACCAGGGTCACCCTGGTGCCCCACTTATATTTTACCACAGCAAGTCCATCCTTACAGCTCTGTCACAAGACTATTGAGCCATGAGGAGATGCCGCATCCAGTAAAGCACCAGTCACCTGAACATTAGGATCTGAATTCAGATCCATGGTAGATACACAAAAGACCAGAATGATAAATAGCACGCATCTATAACTCCAGCTCATTGGCCAAGCTGAATTAATGAGCTCTGGGCTCAATAAGAGAACCCTACCTCAAAAAAAATGGTGGAGAATGGTCTCCACATACAGTATGTAAGTGCATTGGCATGTAGACATGCACATACCTGCAAGAACATACAAAATGCACACACACACATACACAGAGAGAGAAAGAGAAAAAGAGAGACCACATATACACACCATATAGATACAGACATACCAAAAATGTTATCAACATAAAAAAAGAAATGAAAAACAGAAAGTGGATTCTTGAGGCACACAACAATGTCTTAAAGCAACACTCATAAATCTCTACTGTGTTGTGGCTCAAATGTTTCCAGTTACCAGAAATTGCTTAGTGGTTAGAGGTACATGCTGTCAAACCTGAGGACCTGACTTCAGATCCCCGGACCCCCACACTTAAAGGGAAGATGAGTCCTGCAGTCAGTCTTCTGAACTCTACATGTGCACCCTAGCTCTTGGACACCTCCATAAATAAATAAATAAATAAATAAATAAATAAATAAATAAATAAATAAATAAATGTAACAAACTATTTTTAGAAGAAATTTAAATTTGAATGTAGTTTGTCACTGTCAAGACTAAACTCCAGGGCTCTGTTTATGAGCATTTTTGTGGTCAGTTATGACTATTAAAATGAATAACAAATGATCATCATGGGAAATATTTTTAAAGGGTACAAAATGATATGCACATATCTCAATGATCTTCAAATATGTACAGGGAATTGTAAGACACATAAAAATGTTGACAGTGATAGTCCATGAATAGTCTGTTGACTTCCTTTTATGTTCTACCTCGTCCCATAAGTCCCAAGTTTTTGTTTTTTATGAGGACATTTTGTTTATACAATGTTGGCTTTCAATATACAGACAGGAACAACCAGAGACACATACAGCACTCTCCAGGAAAGGTATCACCAGTGAGTTAACTCATCATGCCCGGAAGGTTCTTCCATGCCACCATGTCAGCCGTGGACTTTAGGTTTGCCTGACTGTAGAAGACCTTTCCACACCCTGTGGTTCTCTCTGAGCTGGAAATAGTTGGGCTTCCACAAAGGGTTGAGTAAGACAGTGGCCCAGGATGCTTCTTCCTCATGCGGGTAATTCAACACCCAGATATCAGGAGTGTTCAGGAATGCAACTGTCTTCATCCTGACAGTTCTTTAGATGCACCACTGAGTTTGACACAAAGACAGTTTCCTGTGACAACAAGCTTATTAGTGTATTTTTAATATGAGTTGAAAGTACAAAACCACAGAAGTCATTTTCTTGCAAGTAATTGCAGAATAAGGCATTATCTGTTATCAAAGCCTACGAAATGTGTTGAAAATTGAACAAAGAAGAACGATACAGCAGGAAAATGTAAGTACACTTCATACTGACAGCCTGAAATATAAGAAATATGCCTGGTGCATGTTCAGGGAGAATGTTCGTGCAAGATAACAGGCTCTGACTATAAACAAGTGCCTGAATAACATTTTTGAATGACTAAAAAGTATATTTGGGCTTTTAAAAATGTATGGATTTCTGGGAGGAAAGGAACCTACAAGAGAATACCTGTGGGGTGAAGCTATTGATCCAGCCATGCATTTCTCCAGAAAACATTTTACTAACAACAACAACAACAACAAAAGGCAATAAAAGTAATTTTTTGTTGTAAAGATTATACAGTGCCAGATCTAATCCAAGTCCAGAAGTGTGTATTCTATGTCATATTTATTGAGCCACTCCCTCAAAAGCAAGCAACTGTTTCATCAAATAAATAATAGCAGGATCAGATGTCCTCAGACATAATATCTAATATTTGATAGATTTGATGCCTGTCAACAAATATTCTTAGAACATTCATTCCTATTACTTGGTGGGATACTTACACAGGGCAAACAGTATCCTTCGCATGACTTTATCCAGAATTTTCAAGCTGTACGATGAGCTGCCCTTGACCACTGCTTCCATGAATGTGTATCACGATGATTTTAAGTAACTGGTATGTGAGCACATTGTGACTGTGCCTCTCAGTGTCGTCACAAATATCACAACAAATGCCCGGGCCAAATAGTCATTGCAACTACACAAGTCTCACTTGACAGTCTTCTGACCATGACTCTATATTACATAGCATGTTTTATTAACTTTTTAAAAATAACATTGTTTGAAATATTTACCATGTCCATTTGTTGTCAGCTATCAGCATCTGTCAAGAAAAATGTCCAACTGTTTCATTTGAATGTGATGTCTTTCCGAAAGGCCAAAGCTCTTAGAGACTTTTACTGACATCTTCTTTGATTAGACTCACAACAGCCTGAAGTTCACTGTAGGCCCAGTTGCTCTGAGCTGAAGTCCATTAAAGACTAAGCACAAAAAGCATTTTCCTCACCTTAGAACAGGTAGCTTAGGAGAGTCTGGATATAAGGCAGAATCTTCCTCCCACTCTGTTTATCTAGGCTCCCCATTCACGGGCTGGTATCCACTGATACTGGGGAAGGGAATCCTCTTCCATTTATAATAGCTCATCCGAATCTTAATCTCTTCTGGAAATAAACACAAGAACACCACCAAATTCTATGTTATCTTATCTGGGCATCCCCTCCCCCAAATTGACAATCCAGAAACTACAGGAAGAGAGACTGAAGTTAAGATCTGCGTTGTGCAGGTGATTCTGCATTGACTGAGCTTCTGGCTGCTATGTCTAAACAGTGGTGAAATGCAACCTTGAACCTGTTTTCTCACCTGAGCAAATCATAACACTGTCCTATGTACCTCAAAATATTATTTGATAATCATATAAGGAAAAGACCTCACAAAAATGTATTTTGGAAATAGAAACATTCATTATTTCCTCAAAGTATAAACTTGAGAAATATTCCAGGCATGCACCTCTCAGCCTCCGTGGGCATCTTGGGCTTAGATAGTTTATCTGAAAACGTGACTTACAGCGCCACTCCCCTAGATCACTGTGAGACAAGAAGACACCAACTTGGACTTCTACTTAACTCAGACTTCTTCTACAAGGTCGAACAACAGCAAAAATGTTCATTCCTTAGTTAAATGAATTCTCCTGAGAGAATGCCTCATGTCTGAGACACGTTGGAAGAGCTGGGATTCTTCCTGACACACAAAGGCAGGCCAGATGCTACTGTGGCTTCCACTAGCCTCATGTCCTCTTGACTGATACAGTGATTTGACTGTCGTTGGACTGCCAAACTCCAGGTTCTACCATTTCCTGATCTTTCTTTTTGTAACTAAATTTTCTATTGCTTTTTTATTCACTTGTTCTGCTTGTGTGTGTGTCGTGTGTTTATAGGAAGGCTCATGCCATGGATCACATGAAGAGGCAGTGTGACTTGGAGGAGTCAGTTCTCAACTTCTGCTGTAAAACCTGGGGACCAGCCTCGGGTCTTCAGGCTTAGAGGCTTCCTATCTGGTCATCCAGATCCACACAGATGAGCCATAGTGGACTTCCTTCTGTAGGGTGGAGGAATTAGAGGCTCTTCTATGCAAAATACCTTCCCAGAAAGACCTAGATCCATGCATGATCAGATAACTGATTCTGGGTTTCAAGCAGTCTCTATAAACTTATAATGGATCTTCAATATTCAGACAAAGAAACAGTTGCAAAGAACCATGGCCAGGAGATGCTTTCC
Source organism: Pachyuromys duprasi (assembly GCA_028658305.1). Taxonomy (NCBI): domain Eukaryota; kingdom Metazoa; phylum Chordata; class Mammalia; order Rodentia; family Muridae; genus Pachyuromys; species Pachyuromys duprasi. The sequence goes on from CM053760.1 coordinate 68,226,389, forward strand.
AGAGCTCCCAGCTTGGTACAAAACTCAAGTTACTGTAAAATCAGCATATTTCACATCATTTAAGAAACCTTCTCTGAGCTGAATGCAGCTTAGCTGGTCTAGCATATGCAGCCCTGGGTGACATCCTCAGTGCAACGTGAACTGCATGTGCTAGTACACACCTGTGATCCTGGCTCTGGGCCAGCTGCACACCTACTGCAAGGCCAAACTGAATAGATAACACTTTGTCCCAAAGAGAAACATTCTTAGTTTCTTGTTTTCAAGTCTAGCCAAGTTCTTACACCAAAACGTCACCAAAAATAATATTTTCCAAATTTAATGCCTTAAGTATGACATCAGAAAAATCTGCATGACTTCTTTACAAAAGATTACAAGATATTTTAAGGGAAATATTAAAAGATATAAGCAAATGCACAGTTATACCACATTCATGAACTACAGAGCTCAATATCATAAAACTGATTGTGTTCCCAAATTTAACTGTAGACAAACACAATCCTAATCTAATCGCTTTCAAATTTTACGTGCCTTGAAATTCACAAATGAATCTCTGAAATGTACATGTAGACCAAAAGATCAAAATTAAATAAAATAATCTGTTGCTCCATGGTGAAGAAATCTTATGCTCCAGATAGCAAGACATTGTAAGACTATATTAATTAACAGAGAACAAAAATATCATAAAAATTGAGTGATTGAGCAATGGAATGGAATAGAGTCTAGAAACGCATGAGATCATTTGATTCACAGCAGACCATGCATCGTGGGAGTAAGAATTTTCTGCCAATGGTTCTTTGTCAGTTGGATAGTCAATAAAGAAACAATCTCTATTCTTAGCTAGCCTAATGCACACACAGGAAATTCTACTCCAGAGGAGATGGAGATCCAAATGTGAAGGGCAAAATGAATCTTTCAGAAGGCAGAACATCTTTACAAAACAAGGGTTAGCAAGTATTTCACAATAAAGTGCAATAAATACAAACTGTAAAGATATAATCTCTACATATATATGTACAATATGTACACAAACAAATGTCTTCATGAATGTTTGTCTCAGAGTGTATGAGAGATGGAGAGGCCATATGGCAAGGTAGGGAGCAGAGAGAGACAGAGAGGTCATGGGGTCTTGGATTAAGCTATGTCTCAGTTGGTCAGAATGTTATGGACAAGGGACAATCAATATGCTTGTTGTAGATTCACCACCTCCTTTCCATATACTTCACGTTAGTGTCAAAAAAATGTGAAAAGTGAAGAAAAATTGCTTTTTCTTTTTCATTGTTTCTGCCATTCGTTCAAGACATGCTTACTGAGCTCTGACCATTTCAAATTGGTGCTAATATGACTAGAGAACCAGTTAAGACTCTGAACTAACACTTGATCATACGTCTGTATTTAACATCACATTTTTAATTAAGAACTTTATACATGCAAACAATGTACTTTGATCCAATTCACGTCCTGCTCATCCCTTTAACTCCTCCGAGCTCGGCTCCTCCCCACTCACAGCTTCATGCCCTCTCTCCAATTTGTGCTTCCCATGTACTCCCGGGTGTATGGCCAGCCAATGGAGCACGGTGCACCTACCAAGGGCCACACTCTTAGAGGAATGGACTACACCCTCCAGAAGCCACCAGCTGGCAACAGTTCTTCAGCTAGAGTCCCTGCCCCATCCACGCCGGAATGTTGACTGGCTGGATCTTAGGCAGGCAACAGCTGCTGTGTGGTTCATGAGCACGGCAGTCCTGTCCTGAGCCTAAGACACTGCTGCACTCCAGGCTTTTCAGACCGCTGGCTCTTAGTGTCTTTCTGGCCTCTTTTTCCTTGCTGGCTCCTGAGCCTTGTAGGGAGGGAGTGTGATGTAAAAGTCCAGTTTGCAGCTGAGAACGTCACAGACACACCCACTCTGCCATCATCGTGAGTCTCTGTTAACCACCATCCACCGCACAGAGATGCTTCTCTCACGGGGTCTCAGAGCTGCACTAATCTAAAAGTAGAGAGATGTGAATTTAAGCAGAAATTTTATGCTTATCCCATTTAGCAAAAATAGTAGGTTCACCGTAGGGCCAGTGAGCTCTCCTGCTGTTCTGGCTTGCTTTGCGTTGCTGTAATAAAATCGCTCTAGTCAGAAGCAACTTAGGAAGGAAAGGGCTTATTTGGCATACCCTTCCAGGTCTCAGTTCATCGTTGAGGGAAGTCAGGGCAGCCACTTAAGCCGGGAGCGTGAGACGGAATCGAGGGAGGAGCACCACGGACTGGCTTGCCTTGTGGCTCACGCTCGGCTAGCTTTCTTATACATCCCAGGCCCACCTGTTTAAGGGTGGTGGCTCAGTGAACTTAGCCCTCCCTCGTCGCCAGTCATTATCCAAGACAATGTCTCACAGACCTGTCCACAGACCAATCTGGCCTGGCCAGCCTCTCACCTGACAGTCCTCGGATGGCTCTAAGCTGGGTCAAGGTGACAGATGAGGCTAACTGTGACCCTAACCATGTGTTCTCAGCCAAATTCAGCATCCCAGGTATATATTTCTACCTATGGATTGAGCCTTAAATCTGACTGCAAGTTGGTTGGGCTGGGTAAGACTGTTGACTACCTTTCCACCCCATCTGGGATAGCATCTTCCAGTACTATGAAAGAAAACTAGCAGGGACGAAGGCTCCTAGACAGTACCAACCTGATTTCTTCATGTCCTTTGGACAAAGTATGTGGTGTGTTAAAGCTCTTTTGAATAAATACTATTTTAATAGGTCACATAAGCACTTTATAGTGGTAGTTTGGGTTATCTCATAGTGCTTGGTTTTGTTAAAGAGATTACTGTTTTTGAATTATACTTTTTATAAAGTATTTATATACATCACAAAGACAAAGGTGTTAGTCTACCTTTTTATACAAAAGAAACTGGACAGGTGGCTCAGCAGTTAAGAACACTTGCTGTTTTCCCAGAGGACCAGAGTTTCAAGACCAGAATTCAGTGCTCAGCACCCACATGGGGCAGCTAACTACAGCCTACACCCCACTGCAGGGGTTCCGACACCCTCTTCCAGCCTCCTCAAGCACCGTACTCATCATGAGTGCGCACACACAGACACAGAAAGAAAGAAGGGAAGAGAGAAAGAAAGAAAGAAAGAAAGAAAGAAAGAAAGAAAGAAAGAAAGAAAGAAAGAAAGAAAGAAAGAAAGATCTCTCTGTGTTTCCTTTTTAAGAAAAAGAAACAGGGGCATAACAGAGCACAATGCAGCAAAACAAGCCATCTCTAGCCATAAAACATTAGATAAGAAAAATGTCCTGGTAACCATTGCAGATTTCCACAGTGATAAGGGCCTCTGAGAAAGGGCAGAGACACTCCTTTTGTGAAGTTGGAGCATATTCACTGCATGCCTCATCCCTGCTAATTACAGAAGGTCAACGCTCAGGGGTTGACAAGGACACAATATAAATAAAATTGAGAGACTGGCGTGATAATTGCAATTTGGAACTGCAAGGCATCAGGTAGATGTATTCTTTTTTTTTTCAGCCTCCCTAGTTGACTTTGCTATTGATTCAGGTGTCCACGCAAAATCGAAATGTTCATATACATCACACTTAAAGTCTTTGTTGCTCATCACTCTATCTCAAATGAGAACAATAACAAAAAGAAAAGAGTGTATGAGAGAGAGAAACAGAAAAGTTTGGAGGGGAGTGAGAGAGTCTGATGAGGTCTTACACAGAAATAAATCATCGGAGGATGGCCCGGGGTGCTACTGTGTCTCCATCACCTGACAGCCAGGGACCATCAGGCATGGGCAGAGTGAGGGTTCCTCATCCTCAGTCAGACAGCACTCCAGGCTGACAGGAGAAACGGAATGTTAGCTGATTTTTATTTTTATTATTGTTACTATTTGGAAAACCTGGTACATTTTACCATTTTTTTTGAAACTAAACATTTTCTAATTATTTTTTTCCAGACAGCTTCCCATGAAAATACATTATCAGAAACTGCTCTGGGCTCTCAGGACTGAATAAATAGTTTGAAAAATTGCACCAGAAAATTTCAGGGTTCCAAATTTTTTTCAGGTCCTCAGATTTACTCTTATCAGTAAAATACCTTCTCTCCAGTTTTTAAAATCATGCAATTATTTTTTAGTGGAACATTGTCCTGTCACCTGTTCCCTACAAAATGGGTTAACTTTTCAGTGTCTGTGTAGCTGCATGGGTGTATGTGCACCACATACATACAGTGGCCACAGGGACCAAAGAGCATCAGAGCCCCAGGAACTGACGTTACAGGTGACTGTAGGCTGCCTGATGTGGGTGCTGGGAACTGAACATAGGCCTTTGGCAAGAACAATAAACTTTCTTAACTGACAAACCGTCTCTCCAGTCCCAGAACTTGCTGGCTCTTAAAATAAGTTCCCATGGTGTGTCTCTTCTTAGATCCTCAGAGAATTTTTTTAATGATAATAGTTTTATAAAATGGAAAGTATTTCAAATAATATATGTAAGTATGGATAAATTCTATGATAGAAACAAAAATAAGAAGCATATTTAGCATCAAACATTTGTGAATGTAATTAGCTCATTTTCTTGACTTCATAGGTGTGATTTCGCACATACAAATTATAATATACAGACCTGCTTCCTGGCAAGGAACAGCCTGTGCTTGGCACTGTCATCTATTACACCATTCACATATCATTCATTAGCACTAATGGACTAGTGCACAAAACCCCACTCATTAGCTTGAAAACCATCCCCCCCCCGGGTATATATGTAACTTGTACCTCCAGCTATAGAAACATACTCCTTTTTAATTTTAAGTGTTCATTTTACTGCTTGTGTACCACACGCAATTTGGCTGTTCTGAAATACCTTTCAGTGTAGAAAGAGTTGGCTATGCTGAGAACAACTCCACGTCCAGGCGTCTGTCTGTCCTTCAGCTGATAACAAATATCTGATGCTAAGTCATATGGCTAGGGAGTAGCTGCGTTCAGGGGGACCATAAAAAGAAAGCACGTTCTGTTACTCGGGAAAGCTTTGGGCCAAGCTTCCAGGGACAGCCCTCTCAAACACGAAGCATCATCCTGGCCTGTTTGGTTTGACCTCAATGATGAGAAATGCCCCATGGGTTTGGACTCAGCTCTCCTTGGATGGGATAATAACAGGGGTACCGATTTCATCCAGCCATTGAGATGATTAAATTAGGACAACCAACATGAATCGAGTCCACAGGAGCTTCTATGTCTGGACAACTTGAACAAATGAAAAGACTCGCCAGTGCACTGAGCAATGAAGCTGTGGTGATGAGACCCTCCTAAGTCTCAGTGACTTTCCCAAATGCCATCTCCCCTTAACTCAGTCCCAGCAAACGGGCGTCATTGTCCTAGTGTGCGCACGGAGTACTGTCAGTTTACAGGACTCTAGCCGAGAGATGGCAGGCCGTTGGTTCTCATGCAGTCACTCAGACCACCCTTCAAGGATTCCATGCTACTGTGGCCTGGGCTCTTGCCCTGATTATAAATAACTAAAACATGAAGACAAAAACTGAGAACTTCTTGTCACAGAAAAATATCCAAAGGCTGTATGCTGCGTGAGTATCTATTTTTGTAACTTCCTAGAGAAATTTTAAAGATAATAGTTTCATAAAGATGGAAAATATTTTCATTGTACATAGAGTATGGACAAATTCCACGACAGGAATGGAAATGATGACAGTATTTTTCAAATCTTTTTATCTTTATTTATTGATTGTATTTCTCTGTATATGTACGCAACAGTTGGCTAGACTCGGTTCTCTTCTTTCCATCATGTGGGTCCAGGGAAGAGAGCTCAGGTCATCAGACTCGGGAACAAACTCCTTTATCCACTACACCATCTTAGCAGCCCCAATACTAAACATTTCAGCATCAAATAAAGATGTATCTGAGTAAATATGGAACCTTGAAAATTAGTCCACTTTCTGAAAGTTATCAGATTTACCCTTTTTCATATGTGGAAGAAAAGAAATCTAACCAAATATTTCTATTCATTTGTCACAATCTGGTAAAACTGTGTGGTGGTGTGTTCTTAATAAAAAGGAATAAAGAAAACAATGGCTTTATCATAACTGTAGAAGCAAGGATATTTTCACTCCCATTTCTACAGATTTTTATGATGTTTATCCCTAACATTGTTAGTGTTTGAAAAGACTTGTCTAGTATAAAAATGGTTTTAAAATTGTAAAAAATGTTTTAAATAAATAAGAGGCTCTGAGAACCATCTAGCATTTACAACATTGTTAAGTACTGATTGAAGTGTAATTTCAGCAATGCTTCTAAAATCTCCTGCATAAGCTAGTGCCCTTATATGTCGATATAAACAGCTCCTTGGCTGCAAATGGTACGCACTCTCAGCTCTAAACAAAGGCACATTTTCCCAACAAAGGCTGAGCACTGATGCATCTTCAACCAATGGTAGATAATTTCTAGAACTTTCTCATTTTTAATGTCTTTGCATAATCTTCTTTACATTTAGACCCAAGGAAATCTTATATAATTTCTTATGGCAAAAAGTAGCAATTTCATTGTAAGTTTGAGGAATTTTTCTATACATGCCCTGCTATTCTTCTCATCTAGATAAATTATAACCTAGACTACAGGTTTCTTAAACTAAAATTTGTCAACTAAAATACGCAGAAGATATTAATAATGTTTTCTTTTTATCTCAGATTCAATGAATATTCTTTGACCTGTAAGTTTTTACATTTGCCACCACTTGGTATACCTAAGATTCTAAACTGCTGGCATTCTAAAACATAGCCATTAAGATAGTTGTTATATATTTAATTTCATGCTCCACTCAGCATAAAGCAGTTGAAGGACCACAGACCAAAGCAAATTAAGTGGCTTCTTAGATAATTTCCTGTTTAATTGAAAGCAGGTAGCTTTTTAAAAGTAATAATTGTCTTCGTTTCAAATAATGGCAAGGTTATTTCTGATATATATATAATGTTTATAGAATAACTTTCTACATGGCCCAAAGAGTGGGATAGGAATGTCCCACTGAGTCAAAGGGACATGAATGTGACCTAGTGCCAGTGACAATGAGCAGGAAGCCTCATGAGAGATGGATATAGGAACAGGGGGATGTAAGTGAGAGAGAAGCATGGTTATTTGAACTGGTATGTTCACACAGACATAAGGGTGCGCACAGATATACACAGCTAGCGCTAGTGGTGAAAGCAACTTAAGTAGGCAGGGTACGTTTAGCTTGCAAAGGAGGGTAGAGTCCATCATGGCAGGAAGGTGAAGAGGCAGGAACCTCAGGCAGCTAGTCCTGCTGCAGCCACACTCGAGTGGCAGAGACTGCGGGCAGGGCCAGCCCTCCTCTCAGCTCTCTTTGATCTGCCCAGCCCCAGACATCAGCCCAGTGAAGGTGGCCCTTCCCTCCTCAGTTAAGCCCTCAGAGACACATCCAGAAGTATGACTCCTAGGTGATTCTAAATCCAAAAATGTCAAAAATGAAGGTTAACTACCACACACACCCACATCTTGGGATTCTCATCTCATGGATTCCACAAAACAGGAATTGGAAATATTTGGGGGAAATACCGTATTCATATTTAATATGTTCATACTTTCCCCCAGCCATTATTCCGTGAATGGCACAATACAGCAACCAATTACATGTAATTTATATTGTATTCTATTGTATAGGTTAACTAGACATAATTTAAAATACGCCAGATATAATTCATGGGTTATATGCAAACCATATGGGAAGTTATATAAAGTACTTAGGCATCCTTAGAGTTTGTCATTAGGAAAGGAATCATAGATCCAATCTCCTGAGGGACAGGTCTCCGCATGTAGGTGTATATAGATTTACCTTCAACGTGGACATTATGCAGTATTTCATTTCTGTCACTGTCTTAGTCACAGTGACAGTTATTATGATCGAACACTATGACCAACACAATTTAGTTTTTTGTTTGTTTGCTTTTGTTTTTGTTTTAAGTGTTTAATTTGCAGCTCACAGCTCCAGATCAGTAGAGCCCATGACTATTACGGTAGGATGATGGCAGCTGGCAGATAGACACGGTGCTGAAGCAGTGGCTGAGCACTCACATCTGTATCCACAAGCATGAAGCAAAGGAAGTGAACTGGGAATGGCTTGGGCTTTTGAAACCTCAAAGCTCACCCCCCAGTGACACACCTCCTCCAAAAAGGTCACACCGCTTAATCCTTCCCAAGCAGTTCTATCAGTTGGAGACCAAGTATTGAAATAGTTGAGCCTATGAGAGCCATTCCCATTCAAACCAACACAGTCACTTTGCATTAACACTTTGCATTAATCCTATGCTAGAGGCTGCTAGCTCCAGGTCACAGCTAATAGAGAGTGCTTCTTTGTTTTAAAATGTGCAAATAGATTATTTGTTGTGATGCTCTGTACCATGTAATGGAAGTTTTGGTTTCTTTGTAAACTCAGTTATATTATGTAAATATATTTTTGTCTTAATCCCAAGTGTAGGATTTTAGTTGGGCTTTAGCTTGTCCACAGCTGTTAATTGTCTCATATAGGGCGTGACTTTTGCCAGCTGGTAAGGACCTCTCTTGTGCAGCACAGAGAGGAGTCTAGGGTTCGGAGGACATAAATATGAGAACTCAGAAAAAGAAAGTGTGACGTGGCATGCAGTGTAGCATGTGGTAATGGTGTGTGGCAAGTGGCAGTTTGGAGAGACCAGAGATTTGACAGTGTGGCAGTTTGGAGCAGACAGACAGAGAGAAATGATTCAGGATGCAGAGGCTTGGAGGAGACTGCTACCTGCTTTTGCTGTTGATGGAGATTGGTATATCCCCCAAAGACCCATCGACCCTGAACAGCTGGAAGAATTAAAGGGTCTATGCCCCCTTTGCCCACTAACCTTCTCTCCTACCTAGGGTTGGGGGTTGGTGGAAGGGAGACAGAGGTCTAAACACCCCAAATAAATAAAATAGAGTTTAAAAATGAGCCCCACAGTCCCGAGATACATTCTCTGAAATACATGAAAAGAAGCACACTCAGGACAGAATGGATAGGGGGATGGGAAGGGAGGAGGCCACGGCTGGGATACAAAGTACATAACCTGTGATTAGTATTAAATAAATAAATAAATACTGTATGGCTATATGAAGGGAGGCCTAGGGACTCCATTTTGTCAAAAAGTCAATAGTCAGACATTTAAAAATAAATCTTTGATATTTCAGAACAGAAAGAATGTCTCCTTGTTGCCTAGATTTAACAGAGTAACAGAGAGACAGACATGGAGAATTTTTTAAACTACAAGGGAGTAATACGTATTGAATTTTTACATTCATCAATTGCCATGGTGATTCACCCAACTGTAAAACTTAGCCCAAACAGCCCACAGCTATGGAACAAATGCTAAGAGATGTGCTTTTAGCATATGGAAATGCTTGCTTGCCTACAGCCTTTTAAGCTTCAGAGTCTGTTGTCTGTGTGACTTTGGATCACAGCCGTCAATCACGCTGCACTTAGAACACTTGGTAAGCCATCACAGAGCAGCGTGGTAGAGAGCGGATTTTCATTTTCAACACACTTGTAACTGTCCTCTGGTACTAAATGCTTGGTTCCCAGGTTTTATGGCTCTCCCCGACATGTCTCCCAGTCATTTTTAAAAGAAGAAAGGAAAGAGATAAGGAAAAAAGGAAGGAAAACAGAAAGGGAAGAGAAAATGGAGAAAGAAAAAAGACAGTAGGAAAGAGGGAGAATGGGAGGGAAGGAGGAAGGAAGACAGGAAGGCAGAAACAACAGAAGGTTGAGCATTGTCACAAGAGCCATGCTGGAGATGGCTCAGAGGATCAAATGCTTGCTGTGCAAGCTTGAGGACCAGAGTTCCAGGCCCCACGCTCCACATGAATGCCAGGGAGGCATGACTACCAACCTGGAGTTCCAGAGGTCAAAAGGCAGAAAGAAGGGATCCCCAGAGTAAGTTGGCTACCTAAAAAACCTATATTTGCAAGGTTGGGTACAACTGAGAGACCCTGCCTCAATGAATAAAGCAGAGCACTACCAAGGAGAACTCCCTGTGCCAACCTCAGGTCATGTTGAAGATATTCAGCACCCACTCCTCTTTTCTACCTTGATGGCAAAGGTAAGACCTACTTGTGTTGGACATTGGGATGCAACGTACTTTGGTCACCGGAAGGACATAAGTTGTTCTTGAACGAATGCAAAACCAAACATCCAAACACTGTCCATAACAGATTATTATGGCTTGAATCTAAACTGTCCCCCCCACGGACTTGTTTTGGACACTCACTTCACAGATTGGAGTCATACCATTGTAGGCTGTTAGACCTTTAGGAGGTGGCTGAAGTAGGTCCTGGGGCAGGCCTTTGAAGATTCATCTATCAGGTCTATCTTTTATCTGTTTGCTAGTACACTAACCAAAAGGAAAGAAAGAAACAAACAACAACAACAAAAACAACAACAAAAAACCCAAACCAAACCAAACATAAAACAACTCTGTCAACACATGTTCCCATTGACATACCTTCCTCACCATGATGGACTGACACTGTAAGCCAAAGTAATCCTTCCTTGGACATTTTGGTCTCAGTGACACAAAAATAATACAGAGGGGGAAAATGATGCCAAAAAATGAAGTTATTGTTGTGGTAAGCTGGACTGTGTGGTTCTTAAGCCTTTGCAACATGTCTGCAGAAAGAATGAAGAGTTTGGAGGTAGGAAGAGTTGGGCTGAGAAACCCTTGAATACTGTAAGCCAAGCTCAGTGGGTGACTCTGGCGAGAGGCTGAAAAAGCAGAGTGCAGATAGAAATAAACGGCAAAACCCACCACGCTCCTGAGGTTTCAAGTGGGAACAACAGATTGAAGCAGAGGTCAGTCATATCACAGCCTGGCAAAGACCTGACTGTGTTTCACTGTGTCTTGAGAGTGTGGATTTCGCTCAATCCTTAAGTCACAGAATAATTTATTTGTCAGAGGAAAACTCAAGACAACATAACCTTGGGCTGTAGCATGGTTATTGCTAGCTGCGTTTGGCCAGGTCTGTGGTGAAAATTGGCAGTAAAAAGGTGTAAACAAACAGACAAACCAACAAAACTATACCATTTTGGAGCACATCTGTTAAAGTCACTGAAAAATTAAGTTTAGACAAAATAGCTATAGTTGTTAAATACTTAATCAAATACCTGTACAGTCCTTACTCTGCTCCCATAATCACATGAACTATGGAACTTGAGACAAAAAAAACTAATATTTAAGCATACGTGATGTTATGTTGTGCAATATGATTTTTATTTATATTAACATGTATTTTCTCTTTATAATACCACGAATTAATTTTTATAAGCCTTTTTAGAAGTTAAAAATGTTGCTTCAAAAAAAATGTTGCTTCAAGATTTTACCGTAATGTGGACATTTTCTTTCAGAGTTTCTTATCCACCCCACTATGCTTTTCCTACTCCAAAGTGTTACCATTATTGGGTAAAAAGAAATCCAGCAATACTGAAAATACTTTTAAATCCAATAGAAGTGGAAACTGAGAACCCCTTCAAAAGGAAGGGAAAAGATTATATTCTTCCTGTGTCAGACATATTCCAGAGTAGGTGCTGTAGAAACCTTCAATACAGAAATCCTAGAAAATAATGATGGAGGCCTGGAGAGATACCTTGACATTTCACAGAAGCCTGCTCTTCTAAACAGAGGATAAGGAAATAGCAGCCTAGCCAGGCAGAAAATACTTAGACAATAACAGATAGATATATACTACTCCACCAAACTCTATGGAGAAAACCTGTTGCCTGTGCCCACCCTACTCTAAGGGGGGAGAGTAAAACTTAGCCTTCCATCCTTGTCAGCTAACTCACATATCCACCTAAGTGGTATCAGAGAAGGGAAGTAGAGAAGCAGAACTTCATATCAAACCTAGGGTGCCCAGACTTACACACCACAGCAGTGATAAATGCTCTTCCCTTCCTCGCCAGAGCAGCAGCAGAGCTAGTTTTGTAGAAAGTCAAAGATGTCACTGCTATAAGGAATAACAAGGTTGTTCCAACTACACAATATCGGGAGCGACCGCACCAGGGGCAGCCAATACCCTTGCAGTCAAGATAGCATTATTAAAAGCCCAGTGAAAGATCAGCACACTAACGCGTGTCCAACAATTGCGGTCCCTGCTTCCACTCCATCTCAGCAGAAGAGTCTGTAAACAACGAGGCAGTAGCATTGTATATACGTCTCAATGAACAATTACGGTCACATTTGAAATAAATGAAAATCGGAAGACCTGACAAAGAAAGCTAAGGTTAAAAAAAAAAAAAAAAAGAACCAAAGGGAACTGTTGAACTGCACAATAAAATTTAAGGTCTCTGTGAGTGACCAGAGCAGCAGGATGAAGGAGACAAAAAGAAGTTGGTAAACCTCAAGGCAACAGGAGACATTACACTGTCTGCAAGCTAGAAAGAAAATAGGATGTTTAAGAACGAGCAGAGCCTGAAAGATCACCTTGACCCCTGAAAGGCTTAGTCCCAGCTCAAGGCACTGCCTGAGAGGCGAGGGAACTTTTAGGACGCAAGCCTTAGGAAGAGACCTCACTGCGGGACGCTGCTGACATTGGACCGAATGCCACCTCGTTTCTCTTTCTCTCAGCTTTCTGGCAACCATGAAGCTGAAGCAAGCAGTCTACTCTAGCCTGCACTCCTGTCCTGATCCCTAAGCAATCGATGAAACCAGCAGGCTTCTAAAGCCAGAACTAAAACAATCCCTTCCTCCACGAAAATGGGTTGTCTCCCGTGTTGTGCTATAGTGATACAAACTGAGTATCACAGACCACAGTGAAACATCCCTTACCCCACCTTACAACCAGAGAGAGGGGAAAGGAAGCAAGGAAAAAAAAGTGTTTGAAACAATGATAGCTGAAAACTCTTCAGCTATGACAAAAATCATAAACTAACGGATTCACAAAACCGTAAGCTAAGCAGGACAGACAGAAACATCTCCACAGAATGTTAGTTCACTGCACAGGACCACCTAAGAAAACTGAATACAGTTGCTCAGTGCCAGGAAAGGAAAACTTCAGGTCAGCATTGCTTCGCTTTCATTAAAAATTTATCCAGTATTAAAAAGTTAATACTGATCCTATAAAAAGTCTCTCCAAGAATAAAAGATGGTGACAGTTTTCAACTCATTTTACCAAATCAAAAGTATTTCATATTATCAAGACCAGACAAAGCACAAAAGTGAGAGAGAGAAACTAGACCAATGTCCCTCATGAATATAAATATAACAATCCTTAACAAATATTAGCAAATAGATTTCAGCGCTGTATCAGCATAGAATTATATACCATGACCTAGTGGTGTTTGTTCCTGGGATAAAAAGCTGGTTCCACATTCAAAAATCAATCAATATAATCCACCATATTAACTGGCTAAATTTAAAAAAAATCACATAATCCTATTAACTGATGCAGAAAATCACTTGAAAATGCAACATATATTCATAATAAAAATTCTTAGAAAATTAAGAATAAGGTGAACTTTGTCAAGGGTAAAACTTGTGTGTGTGTGTGTGTGTGTATGTATGTGTGTGTGTATGTATGTATGTGTGTGTGTGTGTATGTATGTATGTATGTGTGTATGTATGTGTGTGTATGTATATGTGTGTGTATGTGTGTGTGTATGTATGTATGTATGTATGTATGTGTGTATGTGTGTATGTATGTGTGTATGTATGTGTGTATGTATGTACAGTGCTTGATTGTGGAATGGCTGAATACCTTTCTCCCAAGATCAGGAGCAAAGCGAAGATGCCCTCTCCTGACACGCCCCTTGGCTGTGCACTGGTAGCCAGGTAACATGTTGTGCCAGGATGTCCCAAGTTACTCAGGGGATTGAAAACAGGAAGAAAACTTGAAATCTGATTTTCAAAAGCAACCTGGGTGAGGTAGAGAGACCCCACCTGAAACAAATAAGCAAGCAGACACATTTCAAAATGCCGCACAATACAAGGTTACAGTCAGTACAAGAGGGCTGAAAAGGAAGGAAAAGGAACTCTCCTTTCCAGATAACATGAGTCTCCATGTAAAAACTGGCCTCAAATCTGCCAAGACCAAAACGAGACAAGAACAACAAAACTTTCCGAACCCACAAGTGAATGTGCAGCAAGGTCCAGAATAGAAGATGAACAAAGAACACTGTCGTGAATTACAGATCCATGGAGATGTGAGAATGGCTTAGGGAGGCATTCTCAGTTTCTCACTTGGCTCCTGCCATCCCTCTGTAGTCTGCACAATTATAGTAGAGGAGAATGTGGGCAAAGGCCATTGAGCTCCGGGATGCCTATGATTCTGTGCCACTCTAACCCTGCAGAACTTGTATCACAACAGTGACACAGAGTTAGTCCCACACCACAGGGAATTCCCCCCCCCATAAACCTCCTCAGTATTCCACCCCACCCTTATGATCCACCCATTTCTTCCTTGTTGCTGTAATTTTGTCATTTGGGTCATATTATAGTCTGCTGCACTTTATTCTGTTCTAGTCTATTGTTTCCTAAAAGAGACAGCATCCTGCTATGTAGCCCTGGCTGGCCTGGAACTATTATAGATCGGGCTGGGCTCAGAGCTTCAAAGATTCTCCTGCCTCAGCATCCCAAATGCTGACGTCACAGATGTGCACCACCAGGCCTGACTCTAAGAAATGTTCTACAAATCAGTCCTTGCAGTTTAAGACCTTCTGAAACCCACCCCTCTCACTTAGCACAAAGCTCTTGAGAGCTATTCAAGTTATTTCTATGTCAGTGGTAGTCTGTGCTCCAAGTGTTCAGAATTTGCTTATCCATTCACCTATTGTATGACAATAAAAATAAAAAAAATAATAATAATGGAGGCCTCTCTAAACAAGCTTCTATGAATCTGTAATTCACAATACCAAGTTTTATAAAAGTAATGCCAAGCCACCTTCCTGACCACATACATGAAAATCTCCAGGGGGGGGGGAATTTTATATTAATTGTATTATGTTATATTTTATTATATTATAGGGATAATAATGAATATATTGCATGGTAAAAATGTTACATAGTACATTTAACTCTATTTTTTTAAGTGCTCAGGACAGGCCCAACAAGATGGCTGAGTGGCTGAAGACACTTGAGACCAAACCTGATGGTAGAAGGAGAGAACTGACTCCCACAAACTATCTTCTGACCTCAAGTAGGCAAGTATCACCACACACAAAATAAATAAATGTAAAAGAGTTCACAGATACTCCTATTGTGACTAGAGTTGAGACCAGATAGAAGCTAGTGTTAGTACTCAAAACACATGCAAGTAGGACACTAATCAGTGTAGTTGCAGATAACAAGGAAAAACCCTAAATATACAGATTTATTTCTGGTGTGTTTAGGGTTCAACCCAAAGTGAAGGCCGGCATTTAAATAAATCTAAATGATACAGATAAGATAGTCATCTGTTGTACTATATATATTTTATGCCTCCATAAGTATCTTTGGATTTTTAAGCATTTGGGAACAATGTTATAATTTAAAGGCATTAAGGAACTCTTTAAATCACATTAAATATGAAGCAAGGTAACTGGGCATTGTGGTTCCCTACGGCATTTTGGGGGATGAGGCAGGTGGATTGCCACGAGTTTGGGGTTAAGTTGGGCTGTATAGTGAGCTCAAGACTAACCTAGGCTATAGAGTGAGACCTCGTCTTATATACAGACAACTCAAGAAAATCAATGACTCCCTGAGTCCTCATTTCAGAGAGATGGAGTGAGGTTGGGTTTGGTTTTTCTGACAAAGCAAAACCCTGGAGAAGTTATATGTGACAAGTGTTCCTCTCCTGACTGCAGATTCTAATTCTCCAATTGCTGTTGCCTAGTACTCTTTAGACTGAGCTCTTTGAGACACACAGGCTGAGACAATCACCATTTTCATCAGGTCTTTGTAGACACAGAGCTCACTGAGAGCATACACTCAGCCAGGACACTAAAGACTTAGCAGAGTCTTTCCCCGCCTTCAAGGGCTGTAAAAGGACATCTATGGAAGAGACTGAACACATAAAAATATTCACAACGAAGCAAAGAACCAGTGCACTGAAATGTTGACAGAAGAGGGCCAACAAGCTTGTTCTCACTGAAGTGCACATGCTGGGCAGGGGGTTTCAACTTCTGGGTTCCTGTCAAATAGAAGAGCAGCTTCTGCAGTGCAGGTCTATGCCCTCTGACCGGAGCATTTCCCTCAGTTCCCGGTGCCGTAAACACACATTTGACTTCGTTGCACAGATATACCCTCTTTCCAGACCTGACCTACAAGATCAAGAGGTCCATGTGGGGATGGAGTGAGGAAAGGCTTGCTTTGCCCCAACACCAGCTCCCTTTTTCCAAGGACAACTCTCAGCTATGAACTCACAGCCCAGACGTCTCAGATTCACTTTCTGTTCTGGGAAGACTTATCCATTTGGGAGAATTATTTACATTCCTAACTTCAACTCCTAACTGCCATAATGTTCAACTTAGCAAGATAAAAACCTTTTTTTTTTTTAAAGACGAGTTGATGCAAACGTCTTTCAAAGAACTTTGTTTTGTGGCTGGGCAGGTGGTCAACGCTCAGGCGTTCTTTCCTAAGAGAGCTGAGGGTTATCACTTCCACCATGTACTTTTCCTCTCGTATCTTGGCTGGAGCCTCCACTCTGCAGGTGCCATTGCTACAAGCGCACACCCCAACCACTAGCAAGCCTTAGCGTGAGATGGTGCCCAGAAAAACCAAGTCTGCAAGCTCCTGAAGAACGCTGGGACCTGAGCCCGAGGCACGGAAAGTGAATTTCGTGGCTGGGAGGAGGAGAGGCCTGGGGGTGGCAGAACAAGGTGTGGGGGCCACAGCATTGCTGTTGTCAGCTAGTGGAGACTTCTGCAGTGATGTATGGGCACATAACGGACTGCAGAGGTCAGCAAGACTCGCTAGGGTAATACTAAATTGTTCCAAGCCCAACTTATAATTGATGACAGTTTAATGTACTATGGAACCATCAAAATGTGGCCACACGGGAGGGGGATATTTTGGCAAGGAGGAGGAGAGGGAGATGAGGAGGAGAAAGACGAGGAGGTGAAAGAAGAGGAGGAAGAACAAAAAGAAAGCAGGAAAGCTTGAGAGAAAGAAACTCAGCCAAGGTTCCCAAGCCCTGTGCCTGTGAGCGCGCACAGGGACGTTTGCGCGCACAGAGGGAGAGCTGCTCCAGCTGGAAGTCATTGTGAAGGCTAGCGTCTGCGTTGTCAAGGCGACCGCCCGGCCGGCGCCGGCTGAGGGAGGGAGGCGGGCCGGGTGAATGGGTGACGTCACACGGACGGCGCCAGGCAGTCTAGGCTGCTGAGCCAATGAATCAGCTGTCGGGGGAGGGAGGCTGCGCGCCCGGAGGATGCAGGAATGCAGCCGAAGCGGCCTGGACCTGAACACTGCTGGCTCCTCCTGCCCAGTGCCGCCCTCTCCTTGGCCCTCTGCAGACGGGCACTGCCGCCCTGGCTTCCTGCGGGGCTGCAAGCTGGGGGGTCAGTCCCTGCGGTTCTGTGCCACACAGCTACTTGTTTAAACGGGGGGAAATTAAGTAAACCTTGCCCTGAATAGATTAAGATGAGCTTTCAAAGTGTGTGACTTCCCCTGGGGCCTCTGCAATGGCCTAAGTACTGGGCATCACGGAAAATAAAAGGAATCAGAGCTCATAACAGAAGAGGAAAGAAGTAGACCAGGCTGAGGAGGAGAGAGGCTTCCCGCCAGGGGCACGCTGCTGGACAGTGCCTGCAGGACTGACTCAGAAGTCAACTGGCACAAAGGACTGCTTTTGCAGTGCCCCCGAGTTTCGTTCTTCCTACATCATTCTTTGGGGTCCATTACACAATGTCCTGGGGGAAGCTAAAGACTGAGTTACTGTCATTTCGGTACCCCAAGCCTTTAAATTTGGTAAGGACTGGAAAAGGTCCGCGGAAAATCCATCGCACCAGAGCAAACAGTCCTTAACAGAGAGAGGGTTCGACGGTAAACAGAACGTCCTTGAGTTCTTGAACATCTTGTTGGGTGCTTGCTGCTTTGGGTGGTGTTCAGGCTAGTGAGGCAATGTTTCAGGGGATGTGGCTTAACTATTACAGCCGATGACCTTAAATCTGCCTCCCAGCCACCCTGGGGACTTTTCTTCCCGTGGTTATGAAATGAGGACACTTGGGGAGATATTCCATCAAAACTCCTGAGGGTGTTTTGTTGTTTTGTTTTGTGTTGTTTGTGAGCCTATCTGTAATTGGATAGGTTTATCACCTTTTAAAACTAAAATTTGTGTTTGTTCTGTATAATGTTCATCCACTGCACCGACATTTCAGAGCCCCCGGCTATATGAAGAGTGCACGTCAAAGCTTTGAACTTGAAGTTCCTCAAAAAAACCCTGAAATATCGAGTCACTGTATGAATGTCACTTCTCTGTTGCTGTGATAGAACGCTGTGACCAAGGCAACTTACAAAAGAAAGAGTTAACTTGGGTTTATGGTTCTGGAGAGGTTAGGAGCCCATCGTGGAGTTGGGGCATGGGGACCATAGCAACAAGAGTAGTCGTGGTGGCTGGAGAAAAAAAGCTCACATCTTGAGCTACAAGCACAAAGCAGACAGAGCAAACTGGAAATAGTTTGTCTTTAAATCTCAAAGCCCGCCTCCAGTGACACACTTCCTCCAATAAAGCCACATTTCCTAAACCTCCCTAAACAGGGCTACCAACTGGGGACCATGTACTCAAATATATGACCCTGTAGGGGACATTCTTATTCTAAGGATCACACCATATGGCCCAGCTATACCTGGATGTATGCCCAAAAGAGAGTAAAAGCATTCTGGACGCCCTGAACACAGCAAACACGGCTCTGGTAGGCCTTGCCCCTCTCTCCCATTCTTGCCTTGCTAACACAAAACAAATCAAACAGCGACAAAACATCAGATTACAGTCCTAAACCTAGCCACCAAGGTCTATCTCCTTATTTGGCCACTTCCTCCTCCTGAGGCTGACTACCAAGATCCAGCTATTAAAGTATTGCTGTCCAGCAATCAAAAGCCCCCTTTGTCCCTCTGAGGGGGGAGCAGCCTTGCCAGGCCACAGAGAAGGACAAGGCAGCCAGTCCTGATGAGACCTAATAAGCGAGGGTCAGATGGAAGGGAAGGAGGACCTCCCCTATCAGTGGACTTGGAGAGGGGCAGGGAGGAGATGAGAAAGGGAGGGTGGGATTGGGAGAGAATGACAGACGGGATACAAAGTGAATAATCTGTAATTAATATAAAAACTTTAAATAAATAAACAAAAAAGTCTCCTTTGGCTCACCTAATTAACATGTTCAATTAAAATTAAACACCTTATTCTAACATGGGGTTTCCCCTTTTGCCTTTGTAAACTGCCGTTTTTCTAGGGGCCCGCTTCTGTCTCCTCCCTGTCCGGAGGTAGTGGTCTCCACCGGAACAATCATCCCTGTCCCTTCTCCCTGTTCCCTTCCCCTTCTCCCTCACCTCTATCTTTGTCTCTTATTCCCTGCCCTCCCTTCCTCTGGGACAAATAAATCTCCTTTGTGCTGAGAACTTGGTCCTGAGGGTCTTGAGCTGACACGGATCCTTTTGGTCATCATGTCACAGAGATGTTCTCTCATGCTTGCTAATGCTACCTAATAAATGGAACCCGCCTAGATGTCTACCAACAGATGAACAGATAAGGGAAACATGGTAACTATGTGCCGTGGAATTTTATTCGGCTGTGAGGAATGAAATTAGGACACTGAATCTAGGACTGTAGGAAAACAGATTGAGCTGGAGATTTGCGTGTTAAATTAACCCAGGCCCAGAAGAACAAATATTACATGTTATTTTTAGTTTGTAGAATCTACATTTAAGCATGGGCATATGTGTGCATGCATGTGTAGGATATGAAGGTAGCAAGAAGACCCTGAAAGGGGAGGAAGAAACATAAAAGGATGAGGAGAGAAATAGAGATGGTAAGGAAATACACGTGACATGGAAGCAACATGGAGAAATTCATTAGATGGGAGAAGGGATGAACGGGAGAGAGTAAGGGGGGAATTGGAGCGCAGTGGTGGAGGGAACAAATAAAACAAAATTAGGTGCATATACGCCTGGAAAATGGCATGACAAAATCCATTGTTTTGTAATTAAAAACTACAACTTAAGAGTTATATACCACCTCTGAACTGACATAACTTAAAGATATACATAAAAGAAATAAACCAAAAAACAAAAACAAATGGGGGGGGATCCAGTTACAGTCCTGTTTCCCTCAAAGTTTGGAGTGCATGTAAGTTTTTTTTGGGGGGGGGGAAGAGCAAGGCTTGAGATTCTGTATCGCTGACACACACTCAAGTGTGGACAACCCTGGACTATTGGGTAAAGAGGATCCTGATATCAAAATACCAGAGAATTGGATGGATGCGAACTGAATGTCTGTGGAAAGAGAAAGCTGGAGCGAGGTGACAGAGCCTGTGAGGGATGCAGCTTTGGGGAGAAGAAATGGCATGCAGAACTGCTGTCTGTATTTTACTTTAATTATGGAATATTTGGGGAAATTACAAGAGAAGGCATTAGACCTTTGCTGGTGGTAGCAAGACAGCCAGAGAACTGAAGAGTTTCAGAAGAGAAACGTAAAGGCTGCCTGTCTCAACAAAATTCGTGTGGATGAGAAAAATGAGCAGGTTTGTGATTTCTTTAGGTGATGGCCAAATCCGAGAGGTTTGGTTTAACGAATAAACCTGACTGCTGTTGAAAGTGAAACACCCAAGCAGGCTCTTTGTGTGAGCAAGTGGTCCCCAGCCAGCGCCCCTGGAAAGGTTGTGGAACCTTTATGGGGAGGAGCCTCTCCAGAGGAAGTAAAACAAAGAGGTGGGCCTTGAGTTTTTATTAGCCCCGCCTCACTTCCTGTCCCGTCCCTCTTCTGGACAATACCCGCAAGGTCTATTGCACAGCTGCCTGGCGCGTCTGTCACCATGCTCCTACCCCGCAAACACAGACAGATCAGACAGACAGATCGTGGTGGACTGTTTCCCTTGGAACCGCAAGCCTTTTTCTTGAATTGCTTTTGTCGGGTTATAAATAAGTACTACATCCCTTAGAGATGTTAATCAGCTTTATATGGTTGCAATGCATGCCTGATATATTCAACTTACAGCAAATCCACACATTTGTTTTGTCACACACTTTGAAGATTTCAGCCCCATGCTGCATTCACCTCCTTGCCTTGTGGCCTGTGGTGAGGCAGCGTACACACAGAGTCAAGATGCTCACCTCACAGTGGGGACGAGGAAAAAAAAGGAAAGACCGGGCTCTCCCAATCTCAATTCGGGTCCTGTCCCAGTGACCCAAAACCTACCAGGACACCCACCCTTTAGAAGTCAGCTGCTTCCCAGTAACGCCGCACTGGGCACGAAGCCTTTAACACAAAAGCAGAGCCAGACTGTAGAGGAAAGAAAACTGTCCTTGATAGAAAAAGGTCATATGACCCTCACGGCGCCCTCGTTGCTTCATGATGCTTTGCCATTGTTTGGCTTGGTTTTATCTTTGCTTTAATAATCTAATTCAAAAATTCAAATTGTTTTTTTTTTCAGTGTGATGCAAGTGGAAAAAACTAGGGAAAAAATGAAACAGAGAGAAAGAGAGGAAGAGAAGCAGAAAGAAAGGGGAGGGGCTGTAGGAAACAATATTAAGAGCCCCAGTGTGGAACTTCTGGGTATGGCCTGGGCTAGGGAAATGAAGAAGTAAAAGAGTTTAACTTGGGGTGGGGGAAACACAATGTTATAGTCTCATAAGTTATGGTAGCCAGCAGCAGCTGATTAGGATATCTTTTCTAGTAAGATAATATTAACAGCTTCTCTTCATCCATTTTATGGGCCAGCGCACAGTTTTTTCTTACCTTGGTTTCCTCTGTAGAAGCGTCCCTGAAAGCGGAACCCTCGCTAGCATCAGGATCTCGAAGGGCTCCCCAGGTGAATGTAATGTGCAGCCAGTGTTGAGAACTCACTGATCTCACAGTCTCCAGCTCATTTCATGGCTTCATTTGTGCCTCTGAGCACCCTCCCCTTGTCAGCTGTTAGAGGAGCAATAGGCCACTTAATTCTTGGTGTGTTCTGTGCTGGATTTTGATGGAGCCTAGTACATTCTGCGAGATCAATCTCTTCCATTCCTCATTAACTGTCATGGCTTAGTTGTGGCCATATCTGGTATATTGCCTTATCTCTCAATGAAAGAAGAGAAACAATGATTTGCTACATTACCGAGTGGAAATGATGAACCTAGTTTTGTGAACCCCACGTGGCCCTTGTGTGACTGCATGGTGCTTTGCCATTGTTTGACTTGATTTTTTTCTTTTGCTTTAATAATCTAATTCAAAGCCTTGTATGGTAGCTCATGCATGGAAAGGCAGCAAGAGGAGGTGGCTGAGAGTTCAAGGCCAGCCTTGAGTATACAATGAGTCCAGGAAACAGAAGACCCTGTCTTGAACATTCGAGGTGGAAATAGTACCAACAACAATAATCTAGTTTAACAGCCTTCTTAGGACGAAGCTGAAGGAAGAGGCAAGTACTAAAACAGCCACTGGCTCTCAGGACTTTCCTTTTGATTTATCTTTCAGAGCTTGTTAGTCGCTCATACATAAAGAATTCTGAAAGTCACTTGTGCTTCTTGATTTATTTTTAACAGTTCACTTCGAACCCTTTGTTGATTTCTTTCATTCCTCTAAAACTGGTTGAATATCTACTGACATGTCAGAAACTTTTTCAGCTATAAGGATGCCCACAGAAGAGGGAGGGGAAACCTTTCTTTTCTCAAAGCAGAAAAGTAAGTACAGTAAAATTCAGCAGTTCTGAGTTTGGATATATGAAAGACACTTGGTTTTCCCCTTATTTTCAGTACGATTCCATTTCATTAGTGTTGTTTAAGATCCATTCATGTATTGCATTTTTACTAACTAATGACTTCATGTGATATGAGACATAAAACCAATTGTCTTCTTATTCTTCCCTTCCATCTGTCTAATGCCCACTCCCACCCACAGAAGCCACCGTGGTTTCTCTCTTGAGTATCTTTCTGGATTATTTTTGTGGTTACTCAATTTCAACTACAAATATATTCTTATGTCTCCATTTTTTTGGCACCATTCTTCATCTGTTTGACATATTAAGGGAGTGTTCTAGCACAACACACACTCACTTTCCTCTATAATTCTCATGTCTGCAAGCATCACCGTGTGTTTATCTTACTGCTCCTGATGGTAAATTAGGGTGTGTCCAACCTAAAAAAGGCAAGCTTTTACTCATCGTAAGACTATTTTGCCTGTGTGTGTTTATGTGCACCACATACACTCATGGTGCCTGCAGAGGCCAGAAGAGGGTATCAAATCCCATGGAATCGAAGCTAGAGATGGTTCTGAGCCACTTTGTGGCTGAGAACCGAACCTGTTCCTCGGGAAGAGCAGGCACTGCCACCTGAGCCAACTCTCCAGCCGCCTCGAATCTGTTACTGAAAAACCACATAGTCAACCTCAGCTGTGTTGCTTTGGCATGCACATGTTAAGTTTACCTCAAGAGTTAGGTTCTGTGAGTGTACTTCAGTCACCGTGCCTTTAAAGATCTTGTGATGACATTTCCAGTGGTTTCCTTCAGATGAGTTCCTAGGCAGGGAATTCCTAGGTTGAGCCATAGAAATATTTTCATGTCTTTCTAGGTATTTACTAACTCATTCCTGTCTAGAAAGTACCAGTTTATCTTCTTACTTGCATGGTTATACATTATCTGTTTCGAACACTGAGAATTGCCAGTGTTCGAAAGCACAGGACCTCACCTTCAGATAATTATGTTCACATTATAAGTGGACAATAATAGACCGAATGTTATAGCTGCATTTTGTGTCAGTTTGAACTTTATTATGTATTTATTAGAAATTACATAATTGTGGAATTGTTTATTTATTTCTTGTGCAGTTTTGAAGAGTTTTCATTTTTCTATTTGATCGATAATAAATCAATGTGCTTATAATAGTAATGACATGTTTATCAAATCCTTACTTTCGCCAGGTGCTGGGAAATTCATTCTTTTGTTTGTTTGTTTTGTGAGACAAGTGTTTTGCTGTGTAGCGCTGGCTGTCCTGGCCTCACTTTGTAGACCAGGCTGGCCTTGAACTCACAGAGACCTGCCTGCTTCTGCCTCTTAGAGTGTTGGGATTACAGACGTGCACCACAGCGCCCGGCTTGGCAACGCATCCTTAATGGATCCTGTGGGTTATAAAACTTCCGCTTGAGTTTGATGTGTGTCTTTAATTCTATTTTAAGATCATTTCCTTAGAAAAATAAACTTTAAGAACTATGTAATAAAATAATACAGTTTTGTTTGCTTTCATGTACAAAAATATGAGTCACTCTAAAATCAGATTAGCATTTGTTTTTTTTATAATTTTCTAGTTCCTGTAGGTATTCTAATAATTTTTTAAACCTAAATTAATGACTTAGTATTTCCGAGCAGCTACCTATGGCGTGACATTTACAAAGCCATTTGAAGCTGGAGCTGTGGTTCAGTCCTGGAGCACTTGCCTGGTCTGTATGACATACAGGGTTCTGGGTTCTGCTCCCCACATCACAAAGGACCCGGAGTGAGAAGAAGGGAGAAAAAGAAAAATCTCTGTGTTGAGATGTGTAGCCCAGGCTGCCGCAAAACTCAGGCTGGCCTGGACTCACAGCAACCTCCCAGGTACTGGAATGATAGGTGTAGCAACTATACGGGCTCATACTTTCACTTTTAGAACTAACTGTACAAATATTGATAACTAAAAAAGTAAGTGGGAGAGAATTAAGGTAGTCGATCATTTCCCCAACTGAGATAATCCCAGACAACATTTAAAGCAAATCTATGTGAGTCTGGTATATTTAATTACATCAGTACACATGCAATGTTGTGAGATTTTTTTTGTTATGTTTTTACAAAAAACAAAAACATCATTATCATATAATGCATATATTTTTGTGACCTGCTTTTTGTTCCTTGATAGCTATGTAAAGTGACAGGATACCCCTCTGGCCAGTAACGCTCTGTCTCCTTCCTCCTCCTTCACCAATTAAAGGGAAGAGCATGCTGGCGGTGTCACTTTCCCTCCTAGAGCTGCACAGGACCGTTCAGTAAGCTCCTCCCCTGCCCCTTGCTCATCATCTCAGAATTTCCTGAGGCAGTGTAAGCCCATTGGTCCTCAAAGATTCTCCGGTTTCTTCAAGGACATACCTGCCCATGGGGAAAGAGTCAAATTTTTACCTGCCTTAAGGGAGGCAACTCAGAAGGGAACAGAGAGCCCTTTCTTAGCCAGGCATGATTTGAAACATTCTTCACCTTTGGCAGCATTTCTAACTTATGCCCCCATTTATTTCTTAACAAAAATGAGAACATAATTTGCTCTCCCACAGCGCTAACCTTAGATTTCTTCTAGCTTCTACACAGGGATAGACAGGGTCTATCAATTATGAATGTCTTTGCGTGTGCAGAGGCAGTGGTGGAACACTGGTAAGCTTACCTTCTTCTGGAGACTCATCCTTATAAATAAATAATGAGATGTTTCCGTGAAATGCCTTCAGCAAAGGTAGGGGGAGTGTGCCTTCTAGCTGTTAAGTGTAAAATCTAAATGAACGGCTCAGAACCTATCATAGTTTCTGAGAAACACGGGGAATTGGACAGACCGACTTCAAATATCTTTCCACACTGTGTATTTGAAATAAAACACTGCACCTAAAAATATTAAAGATGTCTTTTATGATACGATGCTACATTCCATTGCCATTTATCAAATGTTATATCAAAAAGTTGTGCTAAATTAATGACTTCAATAAGAGTGGTAAAACCAATGGTATATTGGATTCATCATTAAAATGTATCATTTACCTCATGCTTCAGTTCATTGATATTAATTTTGCATATATTAAGCCTTCATCCTAAATCAAACAACTCCCTGAAAGACCTCCTGAGCTGGCCATTTTCTGGACTGGAGATAAAGAACCTGTCTCCTGCCAGGGTAGAAAATGCTTTGTGGTTGCCACTAGAGGGCAAATAGCCTCTTGGACTTCACTTTGGCTAAAGGATACCTCTGCCCAGCCAGCCAGTTTCCAGGTCTCAAGTAACCCGCTTTTAAATCTTGCATTACCAACTCTTGATCAACCCACACGCCTGGCAAGTAAGAGCTTTGTTTGCTTTACAGCCCAATCGACCTCCCTTCCCCGTCCCTTTTGGAAGATGGGTCTCTTTCCTGAGAGAATCTACTGCAGATGCTCTCAGCCTAATCTCCTCTAGCTACCAAGCCCTGGGATCTGCCACAGGGCAGCCGCACCTTACAGTTCTCGGCACTTTCAGGACTTGCAGCGCCTTCCTCTGCGTACCTTTCAGAGCTCTCTGCCACTCCCACCTCAGAATTCCAGGCCGTTCCCTAGGCACACAGTTATTTCATGGTTTCTTCCCCCCTTAACTCAGCCTGGGACCTCTCTCGAATTGAAAACTCAGCTCAGCTATTACCTAGGAGACGTCTAGTCTCTGCCAGTCCCTGTACCCTAACCCTCTTCCAAACCAGCACATGTAGTTCTAAGGCCCTCACCCTCCTCTGTGCCAAGAGTCCAGTCGAACAGGAGCATTCACTCTATTTTGAAGTGCTCAACTACTCTGTCATTTCTGTGCTACAGAAGCATGGAGAATCCATCAAGAGTTCTAGACACAGAATGTGGAATACAGGCAACTCCCTCCTCAGGAAGCAGGGAACTGAATCGTGGCTTTTGAAGACACAGTCTTTCTACCTTCCAGAAAAGAGGAGATTTTTTTTTTCTTTGATAAAAATGTAGATTCTGTTGCTCGATTAAAAAAGTGGGGGGAGGTTGTTGGGGTGATCCAAAGAGGGTATCGGGAAGTTGTGTCCCTTTTGAGGGGGAAAGAAAGGCTCAAAGATGAGCAATTGGCGCTGAGCGGCAGCTGCCAGGGAAGCCTTGGAGAAAAGCCACGGGGCAGGCGCTGATGGAGGTGGCCTCACTGGAGAGCTCTCTGCTTCCTTTGGTGTTGTCATTTGAGCTCATGCTTTGAATTCTTCATACCAGCCAACAGTTTCATTCTGGTGTGTTCTGGGATCCTTATAAAGTGGGGCCACCAAGCTTGAAGAGGTAAGTCATTAGAAATTCCCTGAGAGCTTTCCAGATGTGGCCTTCCAGCCTCCTCTCCCTGCTCTGCTTCCCACTACCGTGAAGTGATGGTACTCCTGCCACGAGGAGATTCTTCATCTGCGCCCTGGGGCCAAGAATCCATGGACCAAAGCCTTCTGAAACTGTGAGGCAAAATAAACTGCCTCTCCTTCATGTTCTTTCAGGCACTGTGGTCACAGCAGCAAGATGTGGAATACAGTGGGAATTCTGCCTCCACTAGACAAATGACCACCAAGTAAGGTCCAAGGCCTGTGATCAGGTTCTTTATTCCTTTTTATTCTTCAAGGAAAAGCAAACTTCAATACTGCCAAGGGAAATCTAGGGAAACGCATTAGCTAAGAAGAATCTTAAGGGGAAATGAAGATTAAATGGAATGTGGTCTTCCAGATGGGACTCTGGAACAGAACAAGGACATTAGGGGGAAACTAAAGGAATTTGAATGAAGCAAAGACTTCAGTTACTACTAATGCTAGCTCATTAATGCTAATTACATATACCACACTAAAGAATCACGTTAATAATCAGGGCAAAATCAGTATAAAGTACATGGGATCTATCATTCTAACATCTCTGTAAATTAAAAACTGTTCTTCATGTTTCTCTTAGAAAAAAGAGAATGAAAACAATAAGAAAGACCTGGACTAGCCTAGGAAAACATCTCCTTCAAAACTTTTATTGTGCTGAAAGGGCTCAGGACACCTGAACCCAAATCTTCCTTAGCTTAGGAATTGACACATCCTCAGGGATGCAATAGCCAGAGCGCAAAGCCTAGTTTTAAGCAGCCGCCCATGCATAATTATTGAATTAAAATGTATTTTTAACAGGGAAATAAAAATCAAGCGGCAGCAAAAGAATGTTTTCTTGGACTGATAATAAAAACTGAGAAGTATTTACTTCATTTGTTAAAAGCAAAAACAAAAACATTTTTGGTACGGCTGCCCAGTTCCATAGGGTTTGCTTTGGCATCTAAAAACAATATTATGGGCTGGGGGCTAGCTGGCTTGGTAAAGTGTTTACCTTATAAGCCTGAGGACCCAAGTTTAATACCCATCACCCACGTAGAATCACCAGACATGTTGGTGTGGGTCTGTAATTCTGGTACTGAGGAGGCAGAGGCCGGGCTCCCTGGGGCTCGCTGGTCAGCCTGTCCAAGTTGGTGGGCTCCAGGGCAGCGAGACACCCTGATTCAAAAGAAGCCATCATGTTTTGAAAACTACACGGGCGATTGTCCTCTGGCCTCCATGTGCAAGCACGCACATGCACATTAATAAACAAAACAAACAAAGAAATGTGGTTACAAAACCTTAATCTTAATGCAGAAAATATCACTCAACTCCACCACAGGCATCTTCCCTGCTAAAGTTAACCTAGAGGAAAATTACCCTCGCAAAACCTAATTGTTAAAGTCAAGGCAGAAAATACACAGAGACCAAGTACGTATGATATAGTTGTAGGTAAAGAACAAAGGCTCAATTTCTTTTTCGTGTGACAGAAAGTAAACAGTAGATTCTCATGACTACCACTAGTTGAAGAACGTAAATTAAAGGTTGGAAGTGCTCACGCTGTTTGGCTCTAAAAATTGTTCTTCCATGTTCAGCTTGTGAAAGTCACTGGCCACTGCGATGGTTGTTTCAGAGTCATGTATAACACAGACACTGAAAGTTTCAGTTTTCACATCTTTGGTACCTGTCTTCAACATGATAAAGTCTTACAAAGATTTAGACTTTGAAAAAGAAACTGTAGAAAAGAGAAAAGATGAAAACGTACAGATAATTGATCCAGAAGCTGCCCTCAGCGGTCTCCCCACTGAGGTGATAATGACTGTTTTTGCTGAGCTGTTTGCATGCAGCAAGATTATCTACCTCACAAATATAAAGCCAGAACCCTCTCTCCTGGGCAAAACAAACAAACAACAATAAAACAAAAACAAACAAACAAAAAAACCACAAAAACCTGACAGCTACGTTTCCTTGAATGGACCATCCGTGCTTGTGTTTTATTCCTGACACCTTGTAAGAAAAGTTTTTAGTCAGATTTTGGGCACAGTCAGGAATATTTGTTCAGTGATGTTTCAGAATCTCTGCACTCCCATCTAATGGCATGAGGTCGATTCTATGTCTCGCTTAAAATAAGACAGGAGAAGTGAAGAAAAGAAGGAAGAAGAAAGGAATGTGTGTGGACAGAGGTGAAGAAAAGGAGGAAGAAGAAAGGAACACGTGTGGACAGAGGTGACCAGGTGGCGAGTTCTTGATGGTGAGAAGGCAAGAGAAAATGGTGAGAGACTCCGCCTGCTCCAGGAACTCTATGAACCATCATCATGTCTGCCACGAGCACCCTCCTACAACCTTCCCCATCCCCACCCCAACCCCACCCTGGGGATTGTATATGTGTTTCCTAATCTTCTTAGCAGCTTCAACAAAGCAAGAATTATTTTAGAAAAGAGGAGTGTGAAGGTTGGTGAGCTAAGTAACCAGTCCAAAAGCCCCTCTTCAAGCAGATTCAGGACCAGCCTAAAGCCCTCTGATGACATAGGTCTCTGTGGCTATGGAGAGAATCAGTGTGGCATGGCACCTCTGCAGAGAGAATGTGTGCATGCTCTTGGCAGCCAGCAGGGCTGAAGACACAGGACCTCAGAGCTCCTGCAGTCACCTAGGGTGGAGCTAGCGTCTGAGATCCAGTTCATCCAGCCCCTTGCATGCACCAGCTCAGAACTTCCCAGCCTCCAGAACTTGAGCTCAAGTAAATTTCTATTATCATAAATCTCCCAGTCTCAGAGGTTGTGATATAGCAACAGAAAAAGCCAAGGCAACCTGCGTGGACATTTATCAAAGATCATGACGCCACTACTCTGCACTCTTTTTGGCTTTGCAACAATTTTAGGTTTGGAGCCTGTTTCTGCTGCCCTTATTATTGTTTAATATTTAATTTGTACCCTTTGACTGTTCACTATGGTCTAAAAAAAATAACATTTCATTGGTGTAGAAGAACATTCCATACAATATCAATTACTTTTACTTATTGTCAATAAAAACCCACAGTAATTTGAACAACAAGAACAACTACAAAGAGCCCAATATACTCTTTTGTGTCACAAAACTTAGATAACCCAAGCTGGATAAGGCTTGGTAGTAAAGAGCTCGCCTTGGAATGTGGCAACCTGACTTCGATGCCCCTGAACCCACTTTTACAAAGCCAGGTGTGGTGGTGCATGCTTGTAGCCACTGTGCTGAGTGTATGAAGTTAGGGGCTCATCAGCCAGCTGGCCCAGCCTATTTGTAAGTTCCAAGTGTACAAGACTCTGTCTCAAAAAATAGTGAATAGTACCCGAGGAAGACCTGAGGCTGACCTCTGGCTTCTATACACACTCTTATACACACACACACACACACACACACGTATACACAGACAAGTACAAAAGTACACACACATGCAAGCGCACACAGAAACACATATACACAAAATTAGGGAACCATCAGAACTAAAGAAATTTCTGTGTAAATAAAATAATTGGAATAAATTACATAATCCAACTCTTATATAAGCCATGAAATGTTTGCATTAAAAAACTCTTCTCAGTCTTTTTTGTTTTTGTTTTTCCAGTCAAGGTTTCTCTGTGTAGCTTTAGCTGTCCTGGAACTCGCTTTGCAGACCAGGCTGGCCTTGAGCTCACAGAGATCCTGCCTCTGCCTCCTGAATGCAGGGATAAAAGGTGTGTGCCACCACAGCCCAGCTAACACGTCTCTTTGAAACTCATAAATTTTATCTGCAGTGCAACCCAACAGTTGCAGCGCGTATCAACCATGTAAACACTTGCAATCCCTATACTAATCGAACCTCATTTCCTTATTCACTTAATTGAAATAACACCCATGATTTTATAAAATTTAGCTTGGCAACCACAGTTCTTCACACTGGGGGAAAGGTCAACATTCTCATGCTTTCTGTGACCAGCTTGCCACTCTGTTTCTCACCTGTGGGCTATTTGAGTAGGTGCCCATAGCTGCCACTGCCCTAACTGGATGAAGATGCCCGCATGAGTGAGATAGCGGAGTTCACTTCCTCTGCCATCTGGCTTACAGCCTCCTTCAGCTCTAGCTCCGGGACATCAGATGCCTCTGCCCTCCTTGGGTGCCTGTGTATGCTCACACAGACATACACATTTTATACACATGATGAAAATGAAAATAAAATCTTCTTTAAAGAGAGAGAGGTGTTTATGTACATAAACTCTATTCTAAAAAGCAATGTTATGCAATTGACCTCAGTCATGGTACCTCAATGTTGTTGGGAGACAGATATGTAAACAGTCTGCAAAACTCCACGATACTGTAATTGGGTTGTGAACACAGTGCTATGGGGATAAGTGGCTAGGTGTGTCTCAGCAGTCACGGAGAAGCCTCCTCAGAGGAATAAGCATTTCCGCCTACTCTTAAAGGTATTATTTAGATTCTGGTAAAGCACAGCACAAGATCACATCTTTAGAGGTTTTACCCTAAACCACTGATACCCAGATGTTTCCTTGCCTCACAGCTGCCCTCCCGTGTTCTGCTCTCTGCACTCAGCTTTTCTAAGTGCGTGTGTTTCCCGTCTTCTGTTGCAGACCCCTCGCTCGGCGTCCAAGGCCTTTCTCACTCTCGGGCCACCCATTCGTCTGCTCCTCATCAGATGATGCCTCCCAGGCAGGGCATTGGCTACAGACAGGAACCCTCATTTTATCATCACTTATCAAAGCAACACCTGCCTCCATGACTTCTCCATCAGTGTTCTCAACCATGTGTAAGAGCTCTGTGGCTCTTTTCTTGGCGGTCAAAGAAAGCCTGAATTAGCAACTGTCAGTTAAACCTGGTGATTACAGACGGTGAGACCGTGGGTCCACAGAGCCCCGAGGCCAGCGCCCAGCATGCAACTCATTCTTGGTGTTTTAGATGAATTAATGAATAAAAGAAATATGTCAGTAATTAACATGGCCACATTTCAAGGGTTGTGGAATGACCCGGAAAGAGACAAGGTGTTACCCAGGAATGAAGGTTATCTAGTTCTCAGAATTCTATGCACTCACTTTCTGACCTGCTGCTGACAAGTCTCTCAAAGATACTGCGCTTCATTTGAGTTAACAGTTTTATTGCTATATTTGATCTTAAAAGACACTTTGTCCGTCTTGATAATAAAGGAAACTGCAAGAAGCTCTGTCCGTAACACTGGAAACGTAGACGCAGTTATGCGCAGGGCAATGTAAGGGCTCTAGCTTTCAGAGCTGAAGCTCTTGGGGCTTCTGTTCGTCATGTTTCCACTTACTCTTCCTGGCCGCACATCTCAGTTACTTATATAACAGGCCTTTACATAGTTAACTGTGGTTCTATTTTTTTTTTTTTGTTAATCAAGAAGTGAAAAACGCAGAAACAATTTCAAATCCTTATTTGGGGAACTGTACCAGTCCAAAAAAGGTCAGACCATGGTGGTGCATGCTACTGATCTCAGCAGTTTTTGAAGCTGAGATGGAAGGATCGCTGCACATTTGAGACCAGACTGGGCTACAGAGGGAGGTTCTGTCTCAAAAAAAAAAAAAACCAGAAAGGAAAAAGAACGAACTTCAGAGGGCTGAGGTCTAGCACTCATGCCAAGACCATGGTGCATCGTAGTTTGTGTACAAGAATGACACCTGGGAAAGCAGGACAGCGAGTGAGGAAGTCTTTGTTGTCTCTTAGCATCTTCTCTGCACAACTAAGGATTATTACTGCAAACAACTGTTATCTTTTAAAGAATGCTGAAGAATGATAAGAACCATGTTTAAAGCAAATGTCAGCTACAGAGAAGTTAAATTCCCTGGCGGCGGACCCACTGTAGCCCATGGCTTGGCATGTCCCATAGGCAGGGGGATGGTTGTTCTCCCTCACCTCTGCTCTGAGCTGCCTGTGGCTTTCTGTCTTACTGAGGTTTGCATTTGTGTGTATATTGTAGGGGCCACTCCGACAAATCTTGTGCTAGAACTGAAATTCTCCAGATCCTTTATTAAGTTGGAAAGCTACCAGGAAGTCATCCATAATCCCCACATCAGTACCCAACGGAGGACAGCCACAAATAAACGTGGCCTGTGATATAAATTAGCATTAATGTTATAATAAAACAAGCACACAGGCTGGCATGGCATCCTTCATGGGTTCGATGAGGCAAGGCCTTACAGCAAATCTTCAGCATAACTGATGAGCTAAAACGTTTAGCTATCCAATGAGATCAGCGCCTGCATAGCTATGCTACAAGGATCTAAACTTTATAATGAAATAATGAAGTGCTCCATTCCTAGCCAAGTCCACCACCTAACAAATGCACCCTTTGTCTCTGAAGCCACCAAGAACAGCATCATCTGTAAGAATGAGCAAAGATACTCTTTGTTTTCTCTTTATTTCTCTCTGTATTTTTATGTATATGAGTGCTCTGCATGCACACCGGCATTCCAGAAGAGGGCCTCAGATCACATTGTAGATGGTTGTGAGCCACCGTGTGCTTGCTGGGAATTGAACTCAGGACCTCTGGAAGAGCAGCCAGTGCTCTTAACCACTGAGCCATCTCTCCAGCCCCAGAGCAAAAATTCTTGCAACTCAACTGCTGGAATCCACAGACCGAGAGAACCCAGGAGAGGAAGAACTTGTGGGCACAGCCTTGGTGAGAGGTCTTTTTTGTGACCCCCTCATGAGTGACTAGACACAGGAACAATTTAGATGCACACCCAGCACCCAGGTGGCTATCAGAGGTGTTTGCTGCTTATCATTAGGGAGTGAGGAAAACAATTCCAGGTAACCTCACAGACCACCTGGTAAGCAGCTGAATGTTCCCTGGGTGAGGCAGAGGAGGTAAAGAGGGCAGCTGGTAGGAGTTTTAAATTACAGAGCTCAGGTCTCAAAGTGCAGGCTAGGGGCACTGCAGCCGAGGAGCGCGCTGTAACCCAAACTGGCCCCACAGCTTGAATCTTAACCAGAGTTCTGTTGGTTCATCCCTCCATCCACTCCATTCACAGGAAAAGACACAAAGCAAGACAAAGTGGGAGAGCTGTGTACTTAGAACTTTGGTTTTGTTGTTGTTGCTTTTCTGTTTCTGCTGTTTTTGATTTTGAGACAAGGCCTCAGACTGCACTGTTCTGAGGTAGCCTAAACTGACCTTGAACACAGATCCTGCCGCTGCCCCGGTTGCAGGGACGCCACCACCCAAGGCCGTACTTGGAGACTTTTGAGAGGACCCTTCTTCCATGTGAAAAGCACACATTGGGTTAGCTGTTTCAACTGTCGGGTCACTGAACACAGAAAGCCTTGAAGAAATGACTAGATGACATTCCACCAAAATTGCCAGCTTCCCACCTTTATTTTGAATACATTAAATTTAAAATCTCGTTTCTTCCCTGTACATGCTGCTCAGAGGTACAAGCCGAGGTAGGTAACTTATCTCCCATTTCTCCTGAAGTCTTTCCTAGAGAGTGAAGCTTCTCCTGGCCTGTTTCACAACATCAGCTGACCTAACTGATCCCCACACAGCCTCTTCTCTCTCCTTCCTCAATAGTCACTCTTTCAACACTCCTTGGATGTTCCTTCTTTTTCTCCCAGACCTATGGACAGTGAAGCAATGCAGAACTCGCTCCTTAAACCCAGAACACATTCTTTAGCTAAGGTCCTTTTCTGGAACATGCTGTCAAGCATTTCAGCATTACATTTACTTTTCTTGTTGCTCTAACAAAATACTTGACCAAAGCACTTTAGGGAAGGAAAGGTTTCTTCTGGCTCACAGTTTGAGGGTGTGGTGTGTCGAAGTAGGGATGACCTGCAGTGGGAACGCGAGGCAGCTGTCCTCAGGGTCCACAGTGTGGAAACAGAGATGCATGCTGGGATTCTGCTCACTTCTCCTTCATATCCCGCTGAACCCGGGAGATGCCCCACCCACATTCAAGGCGGGTCTTCCTCTGGAATGCTCTCCTGGGCATGCTCAGAGTTGGTCTTCTAGGTGAGCCTCAAACCTGCCACACTGACAATCAAGGTGAACCGTATGTATAATTCACTTGGAAATGACGGCCCCCGTCGTGTCCCTCGACTGTAAACAGTGACTTGAACTCTGCGTGCAGGAGCCTCCCCAGCACGCCTGTTCACGCGCTCAATGGGCATCTTATTAGATAAGTGCAGAACTGAACACTCTGCACACAACACTGTTGCTTACATGGAAGTCCCCATTAGCAAATGTCAACACCAATTCCAGTTGTTAAAGCAACTACACAGTTGTCTTTGATCTCGGGTTTCTTATAACCCACATTTGCTCCATATTCACCCAATGACCATATATCTTTGAAGTTAATCCAATGGCTTTTTCTTAAATTGCTGTTATTACACAGACACACACACACAGAGCCACATGCACACACCCACAATTTTAAAAAATTACACTCCCTATGTAGGATCTGGCGATTGAACTTGAACTCAGGTTGTCAGGCTTGGTGGAAAGCACCTTGAACTTTATGAGCCGTTTCTCCAGCCCCCAATGACTTTCTACCCTCTCTGATGAATCACGGCAGTAGAAGTTCAATGACTACAGTTTTCCTCCTACTTCTGTCCTCGTTTTCTATGGAATGTCCATAACGGGAATCAGAGGGCCCCCTCTGACCTCTCGCTCTCCTACTGACTGCTGACCTTTGGTTGAAGCTCCGGCCTGAAAGATGATGCAAAAAATTTAAAATGGCTGCAACCTAAGCTGTTGGAAACAGGAGCCATTATCAACAAGTTAA
Organism: Pachyuromys duprasi; assembly: GCA_028658305.1. NCBI lineage: Eukaryota > Metazoa > Chordata > Mammalia > Rodentia > Muridae > Pachyuromys > Pachyuromys duprasi. Next base: position 68,262,363 of record CM053760.1, read on the forward strand.
CGAATCCACTGGGGTCATTAACTCTCAGAGTCAGGCGAAACCAGCCAAATCAATTAGTTCTAAGGTTCTGGTTGCCATCCTCTTGCTGATGAGAAGGCAGAGTAGAGACATGGTCTCATTCTACTTAGAACCGCCACCGCGGGCAGCCGAGGCCTCTGCCTCTGTTACTTCCCCAGAACTAGGATTTGCAAGTTCTCTTTTTCCCCAGAAAATCTTGCAGATTACGAGTCACATCTTCTCCCAAGAAAGTTTGTTTCATCTTCTGGTAGCTTATTAATTACAGAAGTTGTGTCTTCATAAAGGGATGTGTTATTTATAACCTAGACTTAAAATGAAGTGTCAGAGATAACGTGTCGTTCCTGACTTATTCTGTTGAATTTTGAGGTCTCTTTGGGGTGTGCATTCATGTTGTTCTCACTGAAGTCCATGAAGAATTTTTGTCATCCGAACCCGGGCTTCGCCATCACCATGGCTGGCTTGGATCGGCCACCATGTCACAGCTGCTGCAATGGTTACACTGTCCCAGAGTTTCCCAAAGAGAAACTTAGCTGGGAAAACCAACTTCCCTTCCAAGGAACTATATTTGGAGGGCCAGTTTGCCCTGTCATAAGCATTTCAATATTTATTTTTAAAATAATTTCTAACTTTAGGGCTGCAGAGATGGCTCACCACTTAAGAGCACTCTTACAGAGGACATGAGTTTAGTTCCCAGAAACCACATCTGGCTCACAATCTGACTCCAGTTGCAGGGTATCTGGTGCCCTCTTCTAGCAGCTGTGGGCACTGTGGGCACATGGTACCCATTTATGCATGCAGGCAAAACATCCTCCCCACACACGAACTTTAAAATGTGCTCAGCTTGACGTTGTTTCATAGAGCATACACTTGAACATTACCATTTAAGTGATAAGCAAGTTATACCCAGAAGAAGGTGAATGCAAATATGTGTACATGATTAGTTAATCTCTACCTGCGACTGGCTTCTTGTACCTTCAGACATTTTCTTTACCGACGGTGAGATGGTGACTGAGTCTTTATTCTGAGATACTCTCCCAGGATTGTTGTTTATGTGGTATCTCTATAGAAAGCCATGTCCTAATGTTTAGGACATATTTGATCAGTAATCAACAAGTAAATGAATGTACTGAGCCTAGTGTCATTCAATAGCCAGAAGGTACTATGATCTGTGAGCATCATCACCATCATCTTCATCATTTTGTCTCCACTCCGTTCCCTCCAGTGCATTCCCCTACACAATATTCTGTCTTGTGGACTTTTTTTTTTGCCTAAATAACTCTCAAAAACTTCTGTCACGGGTTATCCCCATTTACCTATAGTCTTAATAAAAATACCCCAGTGTACAATATTTTAAAATATTTACTACTAAACTTATTGTTGATTTTCTTAAATGTCATCCTGCCTTGCTACATCTTAATCACATGAAACATGAAACAACTGGAGATGGCCTCCAGCTGTTTGCATTTAAAGCAATTGCTCGGGAGATTATACACAACATCCGGGGACCATTTAACCTGCTCTCAGCTCCCACCATTTTGTCAAGGCCATCACTTTGCCAGTGACTTTCTTACAGATGATATAAAAGAATTTTATTCATCACATCATTAAAGTGACTCCTGTTTGTACAGTATGACTCCTGTGTTCTCTTTTTTCTTTCATTTTCACATTCTTTTACTTTCGTGTATACCTGTGCATACATGTATGTGTGTGGGCATATGTGGAGGTCAGAAGACAACTGGTGAAGCTTTGCCACATCCTTCCACTGGGTGGGTCCCAGGGATCACACTGAGGCTGCCAGGCTTGGTAGAGAGCATCCTTACCTGCTGAGCCATCCATCTCACTGGGCCCTTCAAAGCTACTGACAAAAATAAAGTTTATATTTGCTGTTGTTTGGAAGAGTCCCGGAAGCCAAGGTGCCCCTTCACCTTTTGATGGCTGGTCGTAAAGAGACCTTAGGTATTTAAAAGCACAGACAAGGGCTGGTGAATTGATGGCCAAGTGGTTGAGAGCTTGCTGTCTTACAGAGGACCTGGTTTTGGTTCCCAGCACCCACATGAAGACTCAAAACTGTCTGCAACTCCAGCCCCAGGGAATCAGACACCTTCTTCTGGCTTCTGTGTGCACTGGATAAGCACATGATATACAGACACGCATGCCAACAAAACACCCATTCATATAAAATAAAAATAAACACTTCTTTAAAAGTACAAACCAGGCAAGCATTTTACTAAACCTAAAGCTGCAAAGCCACTGGAGTCTTCCAATGAAGAGAAAACAGTGTGCACAGTGATACAAGAAGATGATTTAGCCATAGCTTCCTGCACTTGGAAGTGACCTAGATAATTTTTCGTCTGGATTCCTGAGTGTAAATACCTGAGTGCAGAGAAATTCTGAGTTCACCTAGGAAATGCAGCACGCCCGTGCAGTGCTTCTTACCCTCACTTGTTGGTTCAAATACAGATGCGTTTGGCTCCTTAGACTTGACTTCCCAGGTCTCAGCCCTGGATCCTTGCTCCTGCCCTGGGCAGTTTCCCTTCTGTGTTGCTTTTGAAAACCTCAGGCATTTATCAGTCAGTGCAGTGCACAGCTACTTGAAAACCATTAATCCAAAGTTCCCTTCCTAGGCTAAAATATATAGGTCTCATTCAGGATGCATTACGGTCATTAAAAAAAAAAAAGTAGGAGGAAGAGAATCTATGGCAACCCAAATCTGAGATTTCTATTCACGATACGGGAACGAGGACACTGAGGACACGGTGACCCTGGGCCATGTCACCTCCTCAGCCAGGTGCTGTCCCAGCAGTGAGTTAAGAGGGCTCTTGAGGAGGGTCTTTTTGCTGGACATTGCCTTTGCCTTGCTTGGTTCTTCATCCGTCAAATCTGGAAATGCCTGCAGATTCAGATAGTACTGTAGCTTCATGGAGGACTGTGCACATGCAATCCCAACAGCTTAGGGTTTTTTTTTCTGGGCCATTTGGGTGATCTACTGCTTAAGGACAACTGATGCTGAGCCTGATGAGCTGAGTTTGATGCCTAGAAACCACACAGTGGAAGGAGAGGACTGACCGGATATGCACCACATGTACTGTGGCACACATGCGCAAACACACACATATGCACACAGAGGGAGAAAGAGAGAGAGGTTGCTTCCAGCTGCTATAATAAAAATATCTGATATGAGATAATGTGCCAAGAATAGACATTTGTTTCCTGTAGTTCTAGGACCTTGTAAGTCCAAGGTCTAGCCTGTACCAGGTCAGGACACTTATTAGAAGGGACTCTGCCAAGTCCTAAGGCAATGATAAGGAAAGGCAGCGATGAAAATGGCCCAATCTGGCTTTCAATACAGCTCCTCTTTCGGGATAGCTAATTCACTCCCTCATAGTCTCAGGCCACTCTCAGTCCATGAGTGTATTGTTCCATTCAGAAAGGTTGGGCTCTCATGATTCAGTCCCCTCCCAAAGGCCTCACTCCCATCATTAACATATGACAGAGGACTAAGTTTCTGACATGTGAATTCCAGAGGCACACCCAAACCCAGAAGAGCTACTTAGCTTAAAAATGATTGCACAGTAGCATATCAAAAAGTGCAACCCATTCGGTATTGCAATACTAAGAGGAAATGTTCATATCATGCTTGATAAGAACATACACACAGAGCAAGGATGGTAACAATACAGATGTTTGCAATGCCATATTAATTAAATAAGTTATGATTATCCATGTAAGAGAATATGACGCAACCATAAAAATTAGGACACAGACAAGTAACTATCATTTAGGAAATATTTCCACATTCTATGGAGTGAAAAATTAGATTTATGAGTACTGTACACTACAACTTTCGTTCCAGAAATAATAGCCACTTGCATGGTATTCATACATATGGTGGAAAACTGAAAGCTTATGTAATAAAATAACAGCAAAGGCTATTTGAGATATGGTTCTTGAATGAGCTTTATTTTGATTTGTATGTTGATCTGCATTTCCTTTTTTAAAAACAGTATGTATACTGTTTATTACACAACAGTTTTTTTTAAATAACATTCACTGTTTCTAAATTTTAATTGTTTTTACATACTCATATTCGGGGAGTGAATGAGAGGTAGCTGGTTTCCTGGATGAAGAAGGTATATATCACTGGGTCCTATGGTGTGCTTGAAACACTTGGTGACTGCCTTGGAAGAAGGGCAAATGGAAACCCTTTGACGGGAAGCGGCGCCTCTAGAGGAGGGAGAAACACGCTAATAGAATGTAAGGAAGTCGATGTTGAAATTCAAACTGAAGGAGGGGATGAGAACTCAATGTTTATAGTCTGAGCAGCTCCCACTGACGAAGTCACCCTTCCGTGTTTAGCTGTAGACATTCTACGAGGTTTGATTCTGCCCCAACTCTCTCCTCCCCAGGCCTGTCTTGCTGCACAAGAACACATTACATCATTCAAAACACTACACAAAGCTGTACATTTGATCCATTTCTTTTTTATTTTTATTATTATTTTTATTAATTAATTTAACTTACATCTCGGTCATAGGCCCCTCCCTCCTCTCCTCCCAATCCTACCATCCCTCCCACATCCTCTCCCCCTATTCTTTAGAATAGGGGAGCCCCTACCCAGACACCCCAGCTCATATATTCACATAAGGACTGAGTTCATCTTCCTCTCCTGTGGCCTTGTACAGAAGTCCCACCAGGGGGAAGTGGTCAAAATGCAGGCAACATAGTCTGTGTCAGAGATATACCCATCCCCCTAACTAGTGGGCAGACATGAAGCCTAAGCTGTCCAGTGGACTTATCTTCTTGGGATCTATACATTGTGGTATGTCTATCCTGTACTATATGACTAAAATCTGCTTATAAGTGAGTACATACCATGTGTGTCTTTCTGGGTCTGGATTACCTCACTCAGGATGATCTATTCTAGTTCTATCCATTTGACTGCAAATTTCATGATTTTCTTGTTTTTAATGGCTGAGTAGTGTTCTACTGTGTAAATGTACCACCGTTTCTTTGTCTGTTCTTCAGTTGAGGGACATCACGGTTGTTTCCAGTTTCTGCAGGCACACTTTGCTCAGCCTGGACTCTCTGATTTTGAGCCACCAATGTTGACAAAGTTCAGAGTCAAGCCAGTCCCTTGCCCTTCAATTTTTCATGTGTTAAGATTTTTAGGGATTTGTTGCACATGGGTTTTGCTAGCAGGAAGAAATAATTGTTTGATGATTTCACATATGGGTACGTTTTCATATTTTTTATTGACTGTACCCAGTCAATAAAGTCTACCCAACAGCCAGTAATAACCAACTGAGTTTCCACAAAAACAAAACCGTTCCCCAAGTTCCACTCCAGGGGAGAAAAGATGCAACTGTCTCGAACATTCCATCAGTTCTCAGCAACCTTGGCAACAAAATGGAAGAGCGTTTTCCCTCTCTCTCAGGAGAGAGCCTCACTGCTCACTTACCAGCTGTGGAACGCTCTTATTTTGTCTTTCCTCTGAGTACTTAGTTTAAACGCATTTAAATATGAGTTTCTCCAGCGTGGGATCATTCTATGTTCTCTTTTACAGAGAGGGAAATAGAATTAGAGGCCTTTCATTCCTGGTGATGGCTTTCCAAGCATTAACAACTGGGCCACGGAAGGAAGTGGCAGGCAGACGTGTGTCAGGATCCACTGAGATGAGTTAAATTCTAACAATAATAATAATTCTTGCCTTGAATTTCCCTGCTAAAGAACAGTGAAGAACCAAAGCAAGTATTTCATCTCTTTGGTGTCTTCATAACCACTTTCTCAGCATGAGCCCCTTTCAGTGATGGCGTAGATATCAGGGAGTATTGAGTGTCCCATGTGCGCAAGCATCCTACTGTATTATACCCATTGTTTGTTGACCGGCTTTTTACTGTGCTTCCAGAGTAGTAAGTGAATCTTCTTGCTGTCAGATGGAGAAACTGAGCTGACACAGATTATGTCATAAATTTTTAGTGAAAAAAAAAATATGGTACCTACTGGGAAATTTTTTGCTGTGGAAGGCATAAAGGGACACTCCATCCTGCCGAGTGATTGGCTTTCTTCCCAAGGAAAGCTTTTCAAAAGGAGAAAAAAATGGCAAAATAACCCCCAGTCTGAAATAATGGAGCCTCTTTTTCAAATTTTGTGTGTGTGCATAGAGTGAGAGGACAACTTTTGGGAGTCGAGTTTGCTCCTCTCACTGTTAGTTCCAGAGCTCGATCTCAGGCCATCAAGCTTGCTGGACAAACCCTTTTATCTCCTGATCCTTCTCAGGGACCCATGATGATTCCTCTTATCTTTCCTACTGGGTGTTTCCCCAAAGCATCTGAAAATTTGAGGTAATCTAGACACCAGATGCTACAGCTAGGGTGGAACACAGCTAGGGTAGAACATGGTCTAGCAATTGCACAAAGGAAAGGGCCTCTCCAGTGATTGGTTTGGGTCCTCAGGACCTCAAATCATGTCACTGAAGAACAGTCTGAGACCTTAGAAGATGTGGGCTTTAGCTTAATGCATTTACAGCAAGTGATGGGATGTGCCAATGGAAAGCCATGCCAGCTCTTACAGTCAGTCAACATCTGTCTTGTGCCTGCTTGGGAGGGTAGCCTCCCAGCATTTGGCAAATGCTGTGAGACCTGACTCATAGCAACACAGTACAAAGTGAGGGAGATGGTGGATGTATTATTCCTTCTCCTGCCTCTTCATTTCTTCATGGTCTTTTACATCCCCAACATCAGTGTCTAACATTCCCAGTGTCTCTGCGAAATCACTAACATTTAACAGATTCTTGTTATTGACTTTTGAGAACACTTTACGTTTCTTGGGTATAGTGTGTGTGTGTGTGTGTGTGTGTGTGTGTGTGTGCATGTGTGTGCATCTGTGTCATTCATGAGAGGCAAGTGCTGTTCTTAGTTCTGAGTTACTTACATTGATACAACTCTTTCAGAAAGAACTTCACAGATGGACCCTAAAAGTCACAAGAAAGTGCAATGTACCCAGCCAGGACAGCCAAAACCGCAAAATGTATTAGAAGATCATATGATGCAACACTAGCCACTTTCCAGGCTTATCATAAAGCTGCCCTGGTCGAGACACTGTGGTTGTGGTATAAAGACAAATAGGTCAGTGGGACAGAGTTTCAAGGCTAGGTACAACAATGTGTGTCTTCAGCTAACTTGAAAAAAATGTCAAGGCAATGCCAGGAACAAAGGATGGTCTCTCCAGCTAGAATAACATGTCAGACATTGACCTCAGCCATTATCCTGTGCCATGTATGGAATAGAAAGATCACAGACTTTTACATGACGCAGAACACAATAACCGATCATGTAATTTGTGGATTCCAATGCAGAACAAGAACTCACTTTCTCTTGTTGAAGTATTGCTAAAACAGCCAGGCATGGTGATGTATTACTATAATCCTAGTAAGAGAAACAGAAGCTTAAGACCAGCCTCTGCCATACAGCGAGTGCGATGCCATCCTCGGTTGTCTCAAAAACAAACGGAAATAAAATAATAACATTGCTAAGAATTTCAAATGGCAGCAGAGGAGGCCTGGAGCTATCAGGACCCTTTCAATATATGACCCTCCATGTGCTCAGAAGTTACACGCCATGAAAGCAGATCTGCCTGAACATGTTGAACACTTAGAGGAAAACACAGGAGAAAAGCTTCCTTACCTTGTGTTAGAAAAAAAATATGTCTCAGATCCCTAAGAGAATAAACTTGACCTTGTTAAAATGAAAATATAAATAACTGATCCCCAAAGAGACTGTTAAATGAACAAAAAGACAAACCAGAGATTAGGAGATAATATTTGCCAAAGTTAGCAATAAATTTTAACTTTGCCTACTTGTTAAATGCCAGATAAAGTCCTCAAGACTTAAATTAATTTTTTGTTGTTGTTGTACCGAGACCACACAGCATGTATTTACTGAAGCATATGTATCATGACCATGAACTATGAAAGTTCTACAAGTATGCATTAACATCAAAGTAGTAAGCTGAGAAGCTTAAATTGAGTGCAGGCTGTCAGGCTTCAGTAAGCCTTTTCCTTCCCATTTTCTTCCCCTGGCTTTAATATGAGAAATATTTTTGAAAATTCACCTACTCCTCATCACCTAAAAATAAAATTACCAAATAAGGCATTTTTGATGACCACATCTGCCCAGCTGAGTTTAATATTCAAGGTCCTCCTTTCTAGGGCTGAGTACACCAAGAAGTTGTCAGTGTTTACTGGATGCGCATCAGCAACCCTGGCTCAGGTAAGTTTGCAGAACTCTGATAAAAAGCAGCCTTGAACTCGAACTGTAATTCCCCAGCTCACTCTTTTGGAGCAAGGGACATTCCAGCCAGAGAGTTCATATAATGTTCCATAATGGTCTCCTAGTGCCCTGAAAGAATGCACGTGTTGCCTTCTGTGACCACTTGTAACATCTAGGGAAAAGTGAGGCATGGGAACACATGTGTTTCTGTATGTCTGAGCCTACCTGCTGGTCCTTTGCAGGCCTTGGAAAAGGAAGATTAGAATCCTCAGAGCTTACAAGCTGAACAGAGCAGTAAGTCTGGGTGCCCTTGCAAACACAGGGGCACTGGAAATCTAAGTGTTCAGGAGAGAACGCCCCTCATGACAGCCCTGCAGACCTGTCCATCTGGAGGGCAGGCGTGTACAGGTCCCTGATCTTCGAGGCTCCCTGATAGTCAGTGAACCATTTCACCGTGGGTTTCCACTGAGCTAAATTCTCAGTCTCTAGCACTTCCACGGCAAGTTTGGGTTAGCCTACATCATGTTTACAAGTGTGAGCAAAACACTTTTCTGTAAAAGAAGCAATCACAGGCAAGCTATGTTTCTTCCTTGAAGCAGTGGCAATGACATAGCTTACAAGGTTAATTCAAATTCTGGTAATTATGGAACACAGAGTTTTGTTTTGTTGGGTTTTTTTAACTTCAGTTTTGCTGTCATCTAAGCATCTATGTCTATGAATTAAAAGAATACATTGCATGAACTCCAGTGTGCTCTGGTTTCATAGGCCTAAAAGCACAATATCATATTCCTTAATCTCATTGTTTACCAATTTATGTAGCACTTTAATTTTTTATTGTCTTCATGCCTTCTAACCTTCAAAACGAGGCATACAATAGCTGCCTCAGCCTTCTCCATCGGCAGGGTTTGGGGATCACATTTTTCCTGGGGGTTCTTCATCATCTGGTGAAGATGCTGAAGTTCTCTGCTCCTTTGTGGTAACCCAACACTTCTTCCTTTAAGCCCTGTCCTGAGACAAGCCCTGACCTTGACGTTTGGCACAGACAAGGTGTGGTTCTCTGAGACAAAGCAAAATCCAAGAAGACTTGGCACATATTTACAACTTTAATCTTATTGTTGGTAAGGTTAGCCTAGATAAATTTTTGAAACATTGTGTGTGCTCAGGATATAGTGAGGGGTTTTCAAGAACATGACAGAACACCTGTATGTATGTATGTATGTATGTATATGTATGTGTTTCCAGTATCAAATGTAATGATAACAATGATAACAATGGATAAAAAATATACCAGCTTTTGCCCACTGGGACTGCCTCCCCCACCTTTCTGTTTAAAATCATATTATTTTCCCCTGTTTGTGTTTATATTAAGACTGTGTAAGGCTTTGGGAGAGAACGCTACTTTGCGTTTTGTGAACGATTTTCTCAGTGTGTGTGGATGGAGACTGTCTGTGCATGAGGCAAAGGAGAATGTCATTTGTTTCCAATAATTAGGGACAGCAGCCTCTAAGGATTTGGAGAGAGGAAGATGGTTGTATCCGTCTATGAAACTGGTATTTAATAGTCGGATTCTAGTTTCATCAGGAGAAAGGAATGCGCTCCAGAAAAATGGTGGCCAAATAGTCACAACATACATGCATGTCGAAACAAAATAGCTGCCTTGTAGGGGTGCTGGTGTTCTGAGAAGCAGGAGGGACATGACGCCTGTGCAGGGGTGCCCAGAAGTGAGGACCACATCTCTTTCAATTATCAGTGAAAATGAAGGCACCAGTCCGTGTCATGTATGGAAAAGAAGAAAATTCTTGGGTTAATTCATCTGCAAGCGTGTCTAAAGGTGGGAGGGCTTGCAGGGGAAAGCACTCAAAATTCATTTCCCGTGAGCTGTAAGTTTTATGCTCATTTGCCATCTGAAGAGTTCGATTTTTTTTTTCTTGAAGAGGACACACAAGCAACACTTGTTTTTGAACCCTTGGAGGACTGCTTTTCTGTTAAAAAGCACACCACACACACACACAGAGGCACACAAGCACTTAATGGAACAGGCCTTGTAGCAGGGTGGGGCCCGAGCAGGACCTAAGGGACTGGAGATGTGAATGGTAATATTTTTCTAGTCATTCATGGACGCTTCTGGAGTATTCTTGTCTTATTCAAAGCGAGATGCGCTGAAATATGTGGAGCCATGCATTAATGGATTAAATTAAGTTACAGGTATGAATTTTACATAAATTAGATTAATAGTATATGTCATGGTGGAATTTACAACACTCCGTGTCCGTGCATTTTTAATTTTTGCGTACCCTAATTTAACACCCGCAAAGGATTGCATATCCTAAGCCCACTTGTGCATCTGGATAAGTCCGAGAAAAACCCACCACGATCTTGGACCTTGTTTTATGTGTGTTTCCCTTCATCAGAAATCCTGCGTTGGGTCCGGCTGCCGGCATCCTTTTCCTATACATTTTTTTTTTTCTTTGACTAAGCTTTAGCTTGCACATCTATGCATACATACATATGGAAAGGCTACCCATTTCATTCCGTCCCAGGGGCTCCGCAATTGTGCAAAGACGAATGATGATACTGAGGAGGTTAACGCAGACAAATGAACCAACGTGCTTCTTGAAAGCGAGTCCCTTTCAAGTCCCTGGAATCTTAGGGACCGCTGAGCTTCCCGCTTTGCAGAGTGACAGGGGACCCGCCAGCAAGGCGCAGAGTCCCTCCGCAGCCAGGGCCCGCGGAGAACGCGTTCTAGCTCGCACATTCCCCTAGTTCTCCGCAGGAACTTCTCTCTCTCCCCCTCCCTCGAGCGCTCTCCATCCTGGCCCGACTCCCACCCCAGTCCTCCTTTTCTCAGATGCCCCCCCTCCCACTACGTTGACGGAATGAAGTGCCCTTCCCATTGGCCGGAGCGTCGTTCCCCCGGGGTGACACTGGCCTCCTGATTGGCTGGTCACTCCGGACCCCCGCCCACCCCCGCGCTCGGGCCGCCCGGAGCCCCGCCCTCGCCCCCTCCCTCCGCGCCGCCGCCCGCGCGCCCAGCTCCGCCGCGTCCGGTGCTCGTGGCGACCCGGCCCGCGCGCCGGCCCCGCCCCTCGGGGCGCGCGGCCCTACAAATACCGCCGCGCCGCGAGCCGGGCGACGCGGCTGAGCGGGGAGGCGCGGTGGGAAGTCGTTACTCCGAGGCGGGAGGAGGAGGAGGAGGCGCCGGCTAGGGGAGCGCGGCGGCCGCGGCGGCGATCCGCCTCAGTCGGAGCTCGGAAGGGGGACGACTCGGGGACCCGGCTGGGCTACTTTTTCTTCTTCTCCTTCCTCCGAGGCTTTTGGTTTTTCTTGTTTTTTATTTAATTTTATTTTTGCCTCGGGCCGAGCGTCGCTCGCTGAGAACCGAGCAGCCGTCCCGTCGGTTCCCGGGGCTCGCGTGCGGGGGAGGTCTCCGGGTGCCGCGAGCGCCCCGGGGCGCGCAGGCGAGGCGGGGGAGCCGAGCGCACCGCGGGCGGCGCAGGAGGCGCGAGATGAAGGCGGTGAGCCCGGTGCGCCCCTCGGGCCGCAAGGCGCCGTCGGGCTGCGGCGGCGGCGGCGGCGGGGAGCTGGCGCTGCGCTGCCTGGCGGAGCACGGCCACGGCCTGGGCGGCTCGGCGGCGGCGGCGGCGGCCGACGAGCCGGCGCTGTGCCTCCAGTGCGATATGAACGACTGCTACAGCCGCCTGCGCAGGCTCGTGCCCACCATCCCGCCCAACAAGAGAGTGAGCAAAGTGGAGATCCTGCAGCACGTCATCGACTACATCCTGGACCTGCAGCTGGCGCTGGAGTCGCACCCGGCTCTGATGAGGCAGCAGCCGCCGCCGCCGCCGCCGCCACCGCCGCCCGCGACACCGCTCCACCCGGCGGGGACGCGTCCGGGGGCGCCGCCGCGGACGCCGCTCACCGCGCTCAACACCGACCCGGTGAGGAGCCTCGGCGGGAGCCCTGGGCACCGGCGGGAAGGGCGGGGGGTCGGCCCCCGGGAACCGCAGCGGCTCCTTGGAGCTCCGCCGGGGCCGAGCGGCGGTTGGGACTCGGAGCCCCGCGTCTCCCGGACCGTCCCTTGCATCGCGGGACGGGGGTTGGGTGGGGTGGAGGGGGCCGCCCTGGCTTCGGGCCGGGCCGGGCCGGGGACTCCCGCGCGCCTGCCGAGTTTCCCGGGACGGCTCCCGGGCGGCGGCGGCGTCTGCGCACGCTAACCTCCCCCTCGGTGTCGGGTTGCCGTTCCAGGCCGGCGCCGTGAACAAGCAGGGAGACAGCATCCTGTGCCGCTGAGCCGAGCTGGCCAGGTGAGCGCCCGGCCCCGGGACTGGGTGGTCGCGCCTCCCCACACCCCAGCATCTCACCCCAGCATCTCGAAACGTACACCCCCCCCCCCCGGCTCCCGCACCTTCTCAGCCACCCGGCCAAGCGAGGCAACTCCAGCGAGCTTTCCAACTCGGGGGCGTCATTCTGCGGAGCCCCTGCGCAGCCCGCTTCCTCTGCCCGGGCCCGGCAGTCTCTGCTGGTCCCCGCCACCCCTCAGAAAGGGCATCCCCAGTGTCGCGAGCTCTCCTAGCCCTCCTTCCCACCCCTCATCCCCAGCAGAGCGGCCTGACACCCACAAAGAGGATGCGGGCAGAGCGCCCCGAAGGCGTCCGTGGCCTTCTCCAGCCCGCAGTCGCCTCCTAGGCGCTCCGCTGGGCTGCGGGCTGCGGGCGTTGTCCGACCCGGCGGTTTGTTTTGGGTTGTTGATCATGCGTGTCTCGAGTTTGGTCGGTGGCGCCAGTTAGTCTGCAGCGAGGAGGTTCACACACCCTCTATTCATTCCTCTTCCACAGGTGTGCGGCCGCCCGAGCACCCGAGAGCCAGGAACCCTAGAGAGGGAGGGCCCGAGCAGAAATAAGAGAAAAAAACCCACCGGAGGAAAGGGGAAGAAGATCTTCAGCATATATAAAAACCTTGTCTCAACTCGCCGTTCCAGGAGAGAGGGGGAAATACTAAAACTTTCATTCACTTTTAACTTTTTGCACGTTCACAAGCGTTCTCCGTACGTATTCTCTTCTGTTTCTTCTTTTATAACCGCTGTGAATTGTACATTGCTGTGGTTGTTTTGACCACCCTTTTGGAGGTGCAGTTAAACTTTGAAGCTTAAGTGTGACAGGACTGCGAAGTAGAAGACCAATAGTGAATCCAACTTTAGAGGTTACATTGTGACAAGGGAACTGTTTTTGTTTTTGAAGCTTTCTCTACTAATATACCAGAGCATTGTAGATACGTTGTTTTACATCTATTGTTTAAAATAGATGATTATAACCGGGCAGGGAAGTTTTTCTCTGCAAGAATGTTACATATTGTATAGATAAGTGAGTGACATTTCATACCCTGTATATATAGAGATGTTCTATAAGTGTGAGAAAGTATATGCGCTTTAATAGACTACTGTAATTATAAGATATTTTTAATTAAATATTTTTTGTAAATATTATGTGTGTGCTTTTTTTAAATCTATGAAAATATTTCTTTTGGAAAATTATTTTTCAGCTCCCTTGCAGAGCTCTTACTATTTGGATGTTTTCTGTTTGGCCAGGCTTTGGTTTGTTTTTTGTTTTGTCCAGAACCCAGTATCTGAGGCTTCCAAAGTAACAGCTCTGGGTCCTGGTCCTGCATGACTGCATGAGATGCTTAATCAGAAAATAAACTAGTTCCAAGTCCTTTCAAATGTGTTTTCTTTAACCTAAATGGAAACCTTTGTATTTGAAGTGTATATGTTGAAAACATACCTTATCAGTTTTTAAGTACAGGGTTTTAGAGTGTAATATATAAACAATTAAGTGTGGCTTTTTTTTTTTCTTTTTGAACTGAGGTCAAAAAATAGATGCTGAGTGATTTTGCATATAGGATGGAGAAATGCTTGGATCTTTAGAGTGTAGAGAACTGTCTTATCAAAGTGAAAATGCTTGTTCTTCATTTAACACTAAAGCATAATGTCATGACGTCTCGTATCTGTACAGATTATTTAAATCATAGAAATAAAAATGTTCTCTGCTTGCTACCAAAGGACAAACTCTTGGAAACAGACATTTTCTGCCTTCCTCCCTCCAAAGAATATTAATAGGCATCAGTAGGAGAAAAAAAAAACGTAATGGAAAATCCTTCAAGCAGGGATAAAAGTCGATCTTCAAACATTAACTTAAGTAGACCAAAAAGTCTGATGACCACATCTAGATTATTTTTTTATAAAAATGATTTTCACTATAGCGATGTCAGTTACCACTAAGCTACTTTCCAATTCCATGTGATGTGTAACTTTTAATGTGAAAATTAAAAGTAGATTTATCTGTCTTGTACTGTGACTTCTGGTGTGATTTCTTTAACACCATGGAAGTGATCTAGGACCCATCCCTTCCGGGAAAATCCTGTTTTCTGGGTGAGCTGAGAACTCCAGGGTTTGTGAACACCACACATTTAATGTAATAGGTATTTTACATACCAGTTAGATGGAATTTTTAGAGTGGGAGAATTAAGTAGGATTTAATTAGGTGCTTTGTAAATAGTGAACTGTGTGTAAACGTGGTCTGTTTGATTTTTTAAAGGAAAGGATTTGTTTCAGATTATACAAGAATAAAAGTATTATAGACCCAAGGGACTTTTTATGAAGTCAAAGTCAAATATTTATGGGGATATGAAATGTCACAGTCCCTAGCTGTCAGCTAGGGGTAATACCTCAACAGAAATGAACAAAATGAATACGCGGCTAAAAATTCATCGAGGGTTTCTTAAAAACCTGTATCGTCCTGTCCACCTTCCACCTCAGTCCTCCCTCAGCTCCTTCCCTGGTCTCGGGTATTTTTAGAATCGGATGTATCAGATGTTGAACCTTATAAAGTCAAAGGGCTGCTCTTGGATGAGGTTTGTGCTTTTTTTTTTTTTTTTTTCCTCGCTGGTCTCCTTCATCAGGAGGAAAACCCTAGAACAGTAGTGGAGTTCCGGACCTCAGGAATTCGAAGGATTGCATTCTTTGTTAGTAAAAAGGGCACAATTCCTCCCTTTAGTGGTTTAATTTCAGAGGGCTTGTGTCACGTGTGTGCGTCCTTCCCTGGGATTGTGCGCTTGTCATGCCTGACTGCTGAACCCTACCGAAGCTGCTAGGCCGAGTTTAAAACTACATTGTTGGACTCTGAGTCTTTAAAAATAGATGTTTAGATATTTCTGGTGTAAGAGAGATACTGGTATTTATATTTCAGCATTCAAAAACCACTGAAAAGAAATGTATTTGGAGATCCTGTTCTCGAGAGTTGATACTTTATTCCTTGACCCACTGAAGCAGCATTTGACATCTCTAAAGAAATACGACTGCTCATTAAATGACAAAAAAAAAAAATCAAATATTTTATGCAGTCGTAAAAGATACCACATTCTATGACTATATTGCCTGTGTCCTAACCAGGCAACCAGGTAATAACACTTAAGTCTTTTATCCAGATGGCTCTACTTAGGCAAATATTTAGCTTAACAAAAGAAAATATCCTGGCCTGTTTTTGGTAATTTGTAGAGTTTCATTGTGTAGGCAAAACCAAAGAATAAGGTTTATTTAAAACCCTGGAAGGAAACTAAGCATTCCCCCCATGGTGGATGTTATTCCTGAAGTTGTTATAAAATTGCGGCATCACATCCTTCTTATGAGAAAAAACAAAATATAGACCTTTTTGTTTCAAAGAACTGGCTGACTTTGGTATTGTGTAATTTCTACTCAAGTTCGTTGTCAACTTTAACAGCATTTTTAGAACTTTAAATTTTTTTTTATTCACCCCTCCCCCCAAGCCTGTTGTATTAGATGCCTCCTGTACTAATAAATGAGTCTTCACTGAGAAAAAGATCTGAAGTTTGTGGTTTTTAATTGACTTGCACCGAGTTATGCAATTTTTCATTATCAGGAAGAGGTCTCTTGACGGATCGCCTCAATTATTTACCATGTTCCTCACCATGGGGTGAAAAGTGTGACTTTAAAATGAAGATGTGAACAGGAAGAAAATCTAGTTTGCATGGGGTAGCTTCCCTACTTGGTAGTCTGTTACAGCAGGAAGCAGAGTTCCTAACCCCAAAGCCAGTGGAGGTGAAGAATAGATCCAAAAAACAGTGTATGATGGACACAGAAAGAAATTATTTCACAGTAGTGCAGAGTCAAATCAAACTGCCTTTGCCTTTCTAGTTGGCGCGTATTAATTATATCCATGTTAATCAGCCCATATAGCCCGTGGGTCTCCATGGGACCAAGCACCCACCCCCAGGCTTAGGACGAAGGGAAGCCTTCCCACTGCTACTGTGTTAAGTCCAGGAAATTAATTTTCAGCTTCTGAGTGAATCTTAATAGGGCTGTCCTCAGTAGGCTTCAGACCCACCTGGCTTTTCATTATAAGCCATGATATTCTGCTGAAGTGTTGGGTTTATTAATCGGAACCATTGCCCCCAAGACTGTGAAGCTGATTTTACATCCAGCCGCCTCTGAAGCAAGAGTCAGTACGTTTGCTCAATGACAGACCCTTCACAAGTGGGAACCAATTCATTGATCGGTGACAACCTCAGGTCTCAGCCTTCAA
>CM053760.1:68279741-68291198 GCA_028658305.1 Pachyuromys duprasi
ATATATATGAAAAAAAATTCAAAGCAAAGTAATTCATATAGGCCGGCTGCCTGTGCATGAAAAGGTGTAAAACCCAAGGTTAACTTAGAAAGACTCTCTCTCTCTCTCTCTCTCTCTCTCTCTCTCTCTCTCTCTCTCTCTCTCGGACTGTTCTAACACACACAAGTAAATTGATTATCGTGTGTGGAAAGCCCTAGGATGCTCTTTGAACATTGCAAGTAATCCCAAGAAAAATAAAGATAAGGAAGATATTCTCTCCTTTCTACGTCAAATAGCAGAGAAAGCCCAGGAAACAGCGCAAACTTCATAGAGAGCAAGTGTGCGGCCGCAGCAGCCATCCTCAGTGTTGAGTCTGAGTCTGTGGCTGGATTTGAAACAAAGGAGGCTCCCTAAGGCTGAAGACTGTCCATGCTTTTTCTTCTTCTAGCCCATAGCACCTTGTAAAGTACTGGGTGGAAAGAACTGTGGCTCCTTCACACAGCTTCCCTCCTGCCCCGGAACTCCCACTCACTTAACCCTTTGCCCTGGGTTTCAAACCACTGTATCCGCTATGCGCTGGTCCATCTGCCTCTGAGAAGCAATAGATTTGAAGTGGCCTTTCCCAGGCTTGCTCTTAATCTTGACTTCCTCTCTAAATAAGCGTATGGTGTTTTGTCCCCATGCATGCCTGTGTACCATTTGCATGCCTGTGCCCTGGAAGCCAAAAAAAAAAAAAAAAGTGTCACATCACATCTCCCAGAACTGGAGTTATAGATGGTTGTGAGCTGCCATGTGGGTGCTGGGAATTGGAGCTGGGCCCTCTGGAAGAACAGCCAGTGATCTTATACTCCGAGCCATCTCTGCAGCTCCTGAACTCTCATGGCTTTTCCTTATATCCATCACATGTGAATCTGGCCACATAACTTGTCACATTCCAGGAATGTCCAGTTCCCTGGATCAGTTTACCTGGTCATTTGGGTCCTAACTGAGTCATTGACATGGTGAGGATGTAATTCAATTGGTAAAGTGCTTTTCCACCAGGATAGGAACCCTGAGTCAAATTTACCACACAAACTTAAGCACCACATTAACTGGGTATAATAGTTCAAGGTGGAGCCAGGAGGGACTGTAATGCAAGTTACACAGTGAGTTCAAAGGCAGCCTGGGATACATAAGACCCTGCCTCAACATAGCTGTGGTGGTGTTGGTGGTGGAGGTGGAGGTGGTGGAGGTGGTGGTGGTGATGGTGATGGTGGTGGTGATGATGGTGATGGTGATGATGGTGATGGTGGTGGTGATGGTGGTGATGGTGGAGGTGGTGATGATGGTGATGGTGGAGGTGATGGTGGAGGTGGTGATGATGGTGATGGTGGAGGTGATGGTGGTGATGGTGGTGGTGGTGATGGTGGAGGTGATGGTGATGGTGGTGGTGATGGTGGTGGTGATGGTGGAGGTGATGGTGGAGGTGGTGATGGTGGTGGTGATGGTGGAGGTGATGGTGGAGGTGATGGTGGAGGTGATGGTGATGGTGGTGGTCATTCCCACCAGTCCTTTCTGTCCTCTACTCCTGAGTGCCATTATGCACATTTTATGCTCAAACTGTATCTAAGATCTTATCCTGTGCGTGTTAAACCATCTTACCTTTCTTGACACAGAGTATGACAGAGCCCTGAGATGCTCCTGGAATGTGGACCGGTAAGGGTGGGCGACAGGAGACACCAACCCAATAAGTCCACCTGCTCTCTGTGTGGATGCTCTTCCATGCTTCCTGTTTTCTGAGGGAGTGCTACCCCTGCCTGGACAGCACCTCCCAACCCCGCCCAAGCCCTAACTCCAGTCCTAGATATTAAACTCCCACCTCCCAAGATGCAGCTGCTGCCTCTTTCGGGAAAATCTGTGCTGCTTCTCTTCCCCCTGCCAGTTAGTGGCAACTCCTCATTCTGTATTATCATTATTTTCATGTGACTATGCACAGGGTAGACCCCTGACCTTCTGAGGCCTGCAGAACACAAGTGCAAGCTCTGTACCAGCAAATGTAGCAAATTCCTTGTAGCTTGAAACTGCAGAGGAGAGATTTCCATTATCTAAAAGCCTTTGGCTGCCTCCAACATGGAAAATAGATAAGCTGTGTGTTCTTGAGAATGAAGGAGTGCGGTCAGCCGCAGGCAGAGGGTTGGAGGGGGACATGAGAAGGGGGGATGAGAGGAAGAGCAGATCCTGTAGCCTCCGTAGAAAACGAGGCTTCGCTGATTCAACTTAAGATAAGTAGACAGAGTCTGCCAGAGCCCAGGCTGAAAACACAGGTCAGGGAGGAGCAACTACAAGCCACTGGATGGGAAAGGGTTGGAAGCAGCCGGCAGGGGAGTACCCTTCCTCCTCCCTTCCCCTCTCCTCCACCCTGTGTCTGTCCACGTGTGTGTCTCGGCTTTCAGGCTCATGGATTTAAGTGTCATGAGGCAGATCAGCCGCACTCACAGACCTCAGGAATTGGTCCTCAAAGGCCATCACACCTTCCAGGGAAAAGGCAGACATCTAAAAGGCAAAGTTGTGGAGTCAGACCTGTGACAGGGTTTGTCTGTCCCTGAAGTGGAGTGGTAAACTTCCTGTGGGTGGATGCCCTCCCGCCGATCCCTCCCGTGGGTTGTGTCATTCTATAATCTACAACTTCTTTTGTGTTCTTTCCCAAGAAAGTGGGGTTTCAATCTTAAGCAAAGAATTATGAAATGCTGGGCCCATTTAGCGGTCATTAAGAAAATGAGAACAAGTAGGGCAGGGTGGCCCACACCTGTAATCCCAGTACTTGGGGAGGCAGAGGCAGGTGGATCTCTGTGAGTTCGAGGCCAGCCTGATCTACAAAGCAAGTCCAGGACAGCCAGGGCTATTACACGGAGAAACCCTGTCTCAAAACAAAACTAAAACCAAAATAAAACAAAGAAAAAGAGGGCAGCTGGGCCTGGTGGAGTGGCGTGCCGAGGTGGCACACGCCTTTAATCCCAGTACTGAGGAGGCAGGGGCAGGCAGATCGCTGTGCGGTGGAGGCCACCGGCCTATATAGTGACAGAGCTATGTAGACAGACCCTGTCTCAGAAAAACAAAAAAAAAAAAAAAAAAAAAGGAAGGAAGGAAAAAGAAAATGCAAGCAGAGACGAAGATCTCCACAGAGCTCAAGAAGAACCAGGGGGCGTGGATGCACAGGAGGCCAGAGGTTAGCATGAGGTATTGTCAAGAGACCTCACTGGTTGGGGAGATTGGCTTGCCAGGGAACTCCGGGGATCCATCTGCCTGTCGCCGCTTTGCAAGCACAAGCTGCCTTGCCTGGCTTTTACAGGCATCCTGGGGATCTGAACTCGGGTCTCCAAGCTGGTGCAGCAGAAAGTCCTTTAACAATTGAGCAAAGCTCTTTGGCGAAGGCAACTCAGCATTGAGGGATGGTATTTCTTGGATAAATGACCTTGGCATCACTGAATGTCCGTACAGCCCGACCCCCAAATGAAGTTAGACCCAGAGTTTATGCATTTCACAAGACTTATCTAAAAAGTAGATTAAAAACTGAGAAATAAAATAAAGATGTTTTAAATATTTTAAAACAAAATATAGAAGATTATATGTCCTTCGGTTGGTGATGAATTTTTTAGAAAGAACACCACAAACATGACCAGTGAAAGAGTTCTAATCTAAGTTCTGTCCATAACAATCCTTCCCTCTCCGTGTGTGCTGTCCTACCCTCCAATCTATGGAAAGTGTAGTGTGGAGAGGGGCGCTGCTGCAGGACAACTGAAGGACAGAGGTTTCAGTCAGAGTTACGCCACGTCTCTTTAAGCAGATAATCCCTGTGTTTCAGTGGTGGCTCCAGAAAATGGGCACATAATAATAAAACACCTGCAAAACATTATAAACAGCCAAAAGAGCAGTTTGGAGAGGGAAAAAAAAAACCTTTATCACACAATGGATATAATTTTGGTGTAGAAAAGCCATCTGCAGAGATTTTAATATTACAGAGTCCAGAGGTCCTCTCCTCGGCTTCTGAGACTCAGACTCACCTAGTGGGGGACCCAGGAGTTCACAGTTTTGCTTTTCCTTGGGGAAGCTGAGAGAAGCTTCGGAGGAATCCCAGTTTGAGAGACACATCAACAGCATGTTGCTGTGGGTCGTGCACAGCGCCCTCCTCGGCTTCAGCTTTGATTGCCGATATTTCAGGGGCTTTAACCGGGCAAACAGAAAACCTGAAGGAAATGCCAACAGAGGTGGTGGCAGCCATGTCTACAAGGATGAAAAGCTGGGATCAGGGAAGCAAGGGGGGGGGGAGCCCTTCACAAGGGAGACCCTGGGACAGGTCAAGGGTCAAGCACCGACACTTGTAGCCTTGATTTTCATCCAGCCTTTCTCTGAGTGGAAATGATCATAACAACATGGGCATTTTACACTGAATCATACTGCTTTCCAAGGAAAACATGAAAAAATAGAAAAAAGTCACCTTCTTTTCCATCTTTCCAAGCTATCACCTTCTCTCATCGCATCTACATGGTGGTAGCCATGCAGACAGCATGAACAAGCTGATTTCAGTAGTGATGACACATTCAGGAAAAAAAAAAAGTATTTTATTGCCCTTTCTATATATTAAACCATTCTAAGACATTGCCTGTGGCATCACCAGCTAAGTGCTCCCACCCAAACTACCGTACTACTGCCTAATTCAGGACCGCTGAATATTAGCATGCTAACCATGCACAGAACTGGAGTGTGCTCTAACTGTCATCAGGTTCCATAGACGGTCACACGTTTGATGGCTAGAGAAGGGAATGACTGCAGTGTGCTCGCCCTGGAGCTCTGTCCTCAGACAATACCAACATCTTAAACGCACTGGTGCTGGACAGACTTGAAGGCAGCCAACAGAAAGGGTGGGAGCAGAGCAGAACGGGCAGCAGTGGGAAAGCCAAGAAGCCCTGCTTTCTTCAAATGTCCTCATAGGAAGCTGCGGGGGTGCGGTATGGGCCATGCCTGCTGATTTTCTGGAAGGTCAGGTTCAGTGCTTGCCTGTGTTTGGATCTGTTTCCTGGTGTGTGGCTAAATGCTCATAACTTGCACAGTAACTGGTCTATTTGCAGTCTTCTGGTGGAGAAGCAGCCTGGACAGACAAAGCCAAAAACTAGAATGCTATACCGCGTAACTGCTAAGAAACCGGGTGAGAAACAGGAGCAGTGACACACACCTGTCGTACCAGGACTTGGGACACAGAGCAAGGGGGATCAGGAGTGCCAGCCTCAGCAAGTTAACGCCCAGAACTACATGAGACCCCACCTCAAGTCAAAAATAGAATAAACCGGCTAAAGTTGAGCAGCAAAACCTGTGTATTTCTTCAGGGATGAGAAAACTATCTCGTATAACTGATGGTGAACATTACTTGGAGCACTTATGTGTCCAATTTAAATGTAGTAAATTCAACAGTGTGGGGAGGGGGTCAATATTTAGGAGTTCATTTTGTCCGTTGCAGCATTTCCGGTGAGTCATCATGAAATAATATCAAATTCTCACATTTTACTGATAAGAAAACTAAAACTGTGAGACTTTTAAGATTTGCCTTTTGTAAGGGAAGTGCTGGATAACTCAAGTCTCCCAGAGCTGAAGATGTTAAGAGCACTTGTTGCTCTTGCAGAGAACCTGGATTCTGTGCCCAGTACCCACCTGGTGATTCACAATCGTTATAACTCCTGTTCCAGGGGATCCCTCACCCTCTTCTGACCTTCAAGGGTACCAGGTGGTGGTCTGCTCATACACACATTCAGGCAAATCACCCACACACTTAAAATAAAATACATATATTTAAAAGCACTTTTTAAAAAAAGCTCATGCCTCCCATCCTGAGGCAGAGAAAACTTTAACTGCAAGAAAAAAAGCATTTGTACTGTCAGAATTTATTCTCATTCTGTTTTTGCCCTCTTCCCTTTTCCCGTATTCCTCTTCTTCCCCCACCCCATCTCTTCTCGTCTCCTCCTCCCTCCTCTTTCCTTTGAAAAAAACCCCTAATTGTGCTGTTAGATTTCTTTTTCTGGAAGATCCTTTTTCTTCTATACAAACTTCATGAACACAGCCACTCTCTTTGCACTTAAACTTGGTAAAGGATCCCAGAGAGATTGACACTATTTTGAATAATAGTAACTCTAGAGACAATTCTTCCTGAGAAGGCACATGGCTCCCTGCACCTTTTGGGGGCGGGGGGTAAGATGGTAGGGGCAGTGAAAGACTCAGCAATCACTGCACAAGTCAATCCTGAAGTCCTCAGCACACCTCCTGGGCCCAACAGGCCCCATCAACTTGCTGAAAGGCTTGTACTTCCAGTTTCCTGGCATGTGAGGGAGCCATCCATACAGTGTCATCCCCCTGCCTCGGCACTTCAGAGACACAGCACATACTTGTGGACCTGTGTTCTTGCCAAGTCTGAATTTCATTATCACACATATGAAGAGAATCCCTGGTTCGCCAGCGCCTAAAAGTGGCAGATTAATTCTGCTCCAGAGTCACTGCTTAATATTAAGGCAGCCCAGCACTTTAAGGCATGTTTCCCAGGAACCTTTCCTACAGCGTCAGGTGTGCTATCTAGATAGTAAGCATCTAACTTTGTTAGTTACAAAGTCTGCTCTAACAGTTGCTTTGAGGTTACAAAAACAAAAAATAAAAAAGAAAGAATGCATATTTTCCCCAGTTTGTGATCAGAACTCTGCACAGTTCTAATACTTTACCTTGTTGATGAAATTTAAAATTTCAATTATTTATCAAGAAATGAACAATCCATTAAAATAGGTAAAGGGTTCAACTTTTAGAGGTAGCATCTAAACTGCTTGTTAAGTAGTCTGGTATTTTTCAGGTAGGTTAAGGTGATTCTGTAATGCTCTGAGAAAAAAAAAAAACAGTGGCTTATCACCAGGCAGAGTTTAAAAAAAAAAAAGAAAGGGTGAAGGGAGACTTTGAAAGATCTCAGGAACCTTGTACAGCCCATCTGAGATTTGTCTGGACCGAGAAGATTCTGTCTGTTTTGATCACTCTTCCTCACCTCCTTAAGGAAGGGCTGCCTGAGGGATCCACAGCCAATGTCATCGCCTTCAGGGAACTGCATTATAGAGCCCAGCGAGGCAGAATCCGCAGGACCGGATTGGGTTTTCAGGCCCGGTGTGGTGGGTCACGCCTGTGATCCTAGCATTGGAGAAGCAGAGGCAGGCAGATTTCTGAGTTTGAGACCATCCTGGGCTACAGAGCGAGTTCCAGGACAGCTCCACGGAGAAATGCCGGCTCTGGAAAACGACAACAAGCAACAGTAACAACAAAGGCTTGTGTCTTCAACTTGAGGTCTCAGAGGCCCCCTTCCCAGTCACTTCTATGCCACCTCAGTCCGGCTCTTAAATCCCAGCAAAGGACACGGGCGCACCCTCCCTGTCACAAACTGTCTCTCTAGATTCTCTCCCTCCCCTCCGGTGGATCTGACTCGGTAGGGAGCCGCTGCCAAGGACAGACTCTGTAGGGGGCTCTGTTCGCTTCAGAGACCCCGAGGAAGCAATCGCAGGACAGCAGAGGCAGCCCAGCGGCCTTCTCCCCGTCACACGCTTGGCACCACTGCTTAAGCTGACTTTGCTGGCAGCAGCGTCCCTCCGCAGGTCTTGGGGGAGGGGAGAGGAGCAGGAGTCGGCTATATAGCAATGTCTTCTCTCTCTCCTTCCGATCCCGTGAACCACGTACCTGCACGTGAGACCGAAAACGAATTCCTGGCATGGTGAAAGCCAGGGTTCCAGGAGGTCTGAGAAAGACCCCGACTCTGTGGCACCCTTGCCGGGTCCTCCAGGCGGTGAGTGCAGGTTATCTGCTGCCCTCTTTTGAATCTTAGGGCACACTGCATGCAGAAATAGGGCCTGCTGCCTGAGGTCCTTCTCCCTACCCTGTTCTAGCTGGAACGTGCTGGAACTCTCTCTTTGAGTGCTGCCTTCTTTGTCACTGTCCCGGAGAGACAGTCAAACCCATTTCCTAAAGCCGTAAAGGACTCAGAAGACAGCGCAAGATCTTTTCTTCCTTTCTTTTTCTTTCTTTCTTTCTTTCTTTCTTTCTTTCTTTCTTTCTTTCTTTCTTCTGCCTTACTGACATATAATTAACACTCGATTCCAATATATATATATATTGAAGTGGTCACCACATTAAGCGAAATTGTGTGTGTGTTGAGGGGTGTGATGGGGGGGTGTAGTTGGTATATATATGTATGGTGTGTGTGTAGTGTCTATGTGCAGATGGGGTGTGAGTATGCGTGTGTGTGTGTGTGTGTGTGTGTGAGAGAGAGAGAGAGAGAGAGATGTGAGTGGGCATGTGTATATAGATGTGGATTTGTCTGTGTGGTGTGGTGTTTGTGTGGTGTGAAGTGTATGTGTGTGTTGAGATTCTTGAGATGTACAGTCTTAAACCTAGGTCATATAAGAAAAATTGCCACCAAGCCTTGCAACATCAATTTCAGGTTTCTTTCCTAACCAAGGTTTCATTTTGTTTATTCTTCTTTTCCTACCCAAAGACACAGAGCTTCTCTGAAGAGCTACTGTTGGGATCTATGGCCCAAGTCACCTTGTTCAGGGGACTGGATCAGGTCGAGGTCTGAGCAGCAATCCCAAATAGAATAGCCTGTTTCTGGTCCCCATGAACTATAGTCACCATAGGCACATTAGATACCCAGAACCCACCTGTCTTACAGAACTGAAACTTCATGCTCTTTGGTCAATAGATGTTGGTCATTTTTCTGGATACAGAAAATACAATATAAGTACACACAAAAGAGCTTATTCAACGATAAAGAAAATCAAAATTAGGCTGTTTGCTAGAAAATGGATGGAACTAGAGATCATTGTATTAAGCAAAATAACTAACAGTGCAAGCTCTGTCTTTATGAACTTTACCTTTTAAAATCCCATGTGTAAATGGGAATTGTTTGCCTTTCTATTTATGGCTTATTTCACTTGGCACAGTGTCCTCCAGGTGGAAACCTCACAAAGGCAGACTTTTCATTTTTTTTTAAGCCTGAATACTATTCTGATCTATACATTCAGATATAGATACAGGACACATTGTAGTTATCCATTCATCTACCAAAGATCTAGATTTGCGGCTACCATGGGTAAATTCTTTTTCTTGTCTTAACCGGTTCATCAACCAGAAGACCACCCCCTCTGGCCTGAATTACATTTTTTTCTAAAAGTCCACATACAGTTCTGGTGACTGTGATTTAAAAAAGGGGGGGGAGGGGGGCACAGTAGAATACACTTCACGAGCCTCTCCAGATGGTACTGTCTGTCCTTCCATGACAACAGTGGACCGAGGTCCTCGGGGGTTAACAGGATCTCAGAGCTGTGGAGGGACCTCACAGCCAGCCCAGCAGAGCAGCTCTCACGCCCCTCCCCCTTCTCAGCAGCTGCTCTCTGCTGTCCCATAGCCCCAGAGCTCCATCTCCAAGCCCCTTCTGACCACAGCTGCCCACCCTCCCCTTCTGTCCCCTGCTCGTCCTCTACTACTTTCTTATACCAAAAGAATTCATGACAGGAAACAGAGTGTTCTCCTTAAAGACAAAAGATGGCAGGTAATTGTTACCTTTTCCTCCCCAATTTCATAAGACTTACTTGCAAGGAAATAGCAGCTGTGCATTGCTAAGAAAAATCACGAGAGGATCTTGTCTTAAGAATAAGCCCTGCTAGAAATTTGGTTTTCAATCTCTCTGTGGCAATGTCTCCTTCAGCCTGTCTCTATAGCCATCATGTAGAGGAAAGAGCTACTCCCTTCCTGTAGGGATAAAGGGATAATGGTCTTCTTACAGACTTCTCCATTGGAAAAAGAATGGGTGTCACTGTTATCCCGACAAAGGAAATGCTAGAATTTTCTGGTAGCTCAATCAGATCACTAGAAGATTAAAATGAACCAAAACTACAGACATCCTTGGAACATCTTGGGCAGCAACATGGCTGGCTTCCAGCTTGTGCAACCTCTGCAGCTGAATAGGATGCACGCTTAGTTTACTGCTCTGCGATGAAACTCTTAGCAACCTGTGACAACGAGCCCATCATGACTTTTTTGCATGGGCCCTGTAGAATATATAGCTGCTCCTACCCAGCATTGGAAAATAGCCCCATCCAGAGGCATCCGATTCCTCCTTATGATGATGGTGGTTAGCAGTTTATCTTAGTGGTGTACTGTTGTGTGCTTTGCTGGGTACCTGTCAGGATTCTCCCGGCTAGCATGCTTGCTTGCAAGAGCAGTTGTGCACGGAAGCCTGGCAGCTTCCGTCTCGGGGCTGTAGGCTTGGTCAGTTACAGAAAGAAGTTTCCATGGAGAAGCTGTGATGTGCCTGGAAGGAATTAGTGTGGCAGGTGGGAAGATGCTAAGAAATTCAGCACAGGGGAGACTGTTCCCCAGCAGCCCCCAAGGGTACTCTTGTTGAATCTGGGAGAGACAGAAAAAAGAAAAAAAAAAACAGTTTCTTCCAGATTCTTCTTTTTTAGCTGAAGCCACAAGGCCCCTGGTGCATACTCAGCTGACTTTTTTTTTTTTTTAATGTTTTTGACTGTTTACGCTGAATTCTTCCAGAGTTTTTTTCCGGGAAGTACTATATCAACATGATTTGTTTTATTACGACGCCATGTCATAGTGTGAATCTTCTGCTCGTCCTGCCTTTTGGATCATCATATACAGATGATGCACTTTATCACAGCTGTCATAGAATCCCATTTATTGAATGTCCACTGCCGAATTAGATGCTAGCAGACACATGAAAACATGCAAGACAATATAATAAGGGAAGAAAATAATACACTTTCTGTTTACTTCAACTTGCCAAAACACACACACACACACACACACACACAAAACAAAACAGCTTGCTGTTTTCTCCTTGTGCCTGCTGGATGGTAGGAAGAAAGACCTCTAAAATGTATAAAGCTCTTATCTTCATTCATTCCCCCAAAGAATAATAGATCAGTCAGAGCCCTGATGCCGTTTTAATAATGTACAATTTACAATTCATTGGTTACCAAGCACTCACAGTATAATTAATTTTACAGACCTGTTCGGCAAATCTGTGTGGCTTTGTACAGTGTGGGCGGGGGCAGTGTCAGAGAAGGGCTGCTGGGAGAGAAGGACAAAGAAAGGAAGACATCTTCTCTCCTCACTCAAAGTAGCTGGGTCCTGCACCAGCCGAACAAATCAGCAAACAGAGAGCCTGGGAGCATCACTAGGTCTTCTAGGAAGACTGCGTGGAGTAGAGTGAGCTGGGTCACCCTGCCAGAGCCCAGAGCCTGCTGATCACTTTTAAAAGGACTGAACTAGGCTCTTCTGCAAGCCAGACTGAGGTCGCCTGTGTTCACCCTTCCCTCCCCTCCTCGTGGATGGCTGAGGCAGTGCTATGAACTGGGATGTGGTGGGGTGTGGGGGTGTGGTGGGGTGTGGTGAGTGTGGGGGTGTGGGGGT
>CM053760.1:68300053-68322670 GCA_028658305.1 Pachyuromys duprasi
CTGACCTCCATAAGCATGCTGTGGAAGTCACAAGGCCCAACTCACAAACACGAAAGCAATGCTTTTAGAAGGAACGGAACCTCACCATCCATTCTTGGGTCGCTCTTCTGTGTGCGCATATGCTCCCATATAATTTTAACACATCCGGGGCCAATACTTTCTTTTTCTTCCCACTGGTTTCAAAAGCACCTTGTGGAGTGTTCTGGGCCTGGAGGGTTTCCTTTCGCCCGCTTCACCCTGCGATGCGGCTCCATTCACGGGGCAGCTGGCATCTTTGATTTTGACAGTGCAGTGCGGCTGCCTTTCCCTCTGTACTGCAGCGTAAACACTCAGCATTTGGGAAAAATCGTAATAACTGAGTTGTTTGTTTCTTTTCTGATCTGAATGCATTACCCTCTTTTGAATTAACAGGAATTGTCCTCTTTGACCGGCTAGCTATCATACCACGCAGTGCCTCCTCTTTATCTTCCTTCCCAAGGTCTGACTGGCTGCTAATGCCAAGATTCTCCAACTCAGTGAGGTGTGCAAGGAGGGGAGGCATTGTGACCATTTCATATTTCCATTACCTGAGGAGTCATCACCTCCATTACCTCAGCGTCATCACGGCAACTCAGAGGTAAAAGCCGACAGCCACGCTGAGGGTTGAAACCACGCGGTTCCTGTATGTGCTTGACATGTGCTGCCACAGACTAACTTTCGTGTTTCAAAGAGTGATGGTACCAACAAGGCACGCATCGCCTCAAATGCCTCATTCGCAGAGTGGGGAAGTGGAGACTCGCCCAGGGCCCTCCTCTCTCCTCACTGCGCCAGGGAATGTTTCAAGAAACGCATTTTTCCTTTTCTCCCCTTGCAGCTTGGTTTTATCTTTCCCTCTTCCTATTAATAAGGCCTAGCCCCTCGTTAACATGCAGCCAGAACTTAATGAGCCTTGCAGACTCCTGTAATTTCTTCACTGTTGAAAATGCCTGACACTAATCTATGCCATTTATACTAATAAGTGGTGGATCAGCTGATATTTGGTGCAATGAAAATATGCTAAATATTCTTCTATTGAATTGCACAGAGGCAGGTCTGCAGCCATTGCCTCTGTGCTCTGTGTGTCATGAAGACTTTGGTTTGAATCAGTGGAAACATCAGTGATTGTTGTGTTGTGAGGGTGCCCATCTCCCTTCCCCCATGCTGGTCACACTGACTCTCAGACTGTCTTTTCAGTGATTTTCAGAGCAAACATAGTGTCTCCCGTTGAAATGGGAAGGAGATGAAGATAGGACCCAAAATATGATGTGCCGTGTGAATTGGACTTTGGTGAATGCTAAGCTCAAGGAGATCTTGTACAGTTCTTATGAATTACATTCATAAGAATCCCCAAGAATTCATGCTAATTAATAATGAAATGAATCCCAAAAGAATGAGCCTAATTTTAGAATGTGTCGATCACCCTGTTGCTATTATATTAAGCAAAAAAAAAAAAAAACCCAAAAACTATTTTAAAATCTTGCATTACTGGTCTCCCCCCACCCCTCGCCCACCCCTGAAATGATTACTGGATTTGTGTTGCTTCCCTTACTTGTCAGAGACACAGGACTGGGGATGCACGTGTCAGCAAGTGTTTCCAACACTTGTGTCAATACCTGTTTTTGGCTCAGACATCAGAAACCAGAGGGTGCTTTAAAAAACACCCTTTTAAATCGACATATTTATTCAAAACAGTCAGCTGTTGCTGCGCCCTAGGAGACATGAATGTGATGCTGGCTGGCTCCAGGGGTCTGAACTCAGTGCTGGTACCCTGGACTTCAGTGCCTAGTCATTCCCAGCCCTGAGTAAGCCAGTCTAGATGAGTCTTTTGAGGGAAGTCAATGACAGCTCGGAGATTTCCATTAGCTTTGCATAGATTTGACCAAATGTTTTGGAATGGGGTAGCAAAGTGATCTGGAAGGTAGAGGTGAGGGGAAATGTCAACTTTTATGCATGTCCTCAGTTCCTCCCTGCTGTCTGGTTGTGTTCCTGAGAGGGGACCCTAGCTAGCCACTTGAGGATGGAGACAGAATGCATATTAGTTGACATTTAGACACATCTTACGTACTTTGACTAGCTCTCTACTGTCTCGTAGCCACCAGTATTTCCTGGGAATGTGCTTTGTCTCTGAGAGCATTGTCTTACAAATCTCTCTCTCTCCCCCTTGCTCTCCCTCTCTTTCCCTTTCACTCCCCCCCACCCCCCTGTCTCTGTGTTCAGGTTTCAAAATATCCTTTGATTTACCCCTTAAGAGAAAAATGAATCCTTGCTATGTCTCTGTCTCCCCTGGACAGTTGCTGCAGCTGAGCCTTCTGGTGCCTCTCAGCCTTCGCCATCACAGGTGCAGAACCTCCCCAAAGATTAACAGCCTGCTTGTAGGTGTGATTGAAACTGCCTTGGCTTCCCTTCAGGATCCAGTGCCCTAGCCTGCTAAATCACCTTCTCTAATCTTGTGCACTTAGGCAAAGCAAACAAAATAATCTGCCAGGAAGCACTAATGGCATAGTTTCAACAGCAACACTGCTTGTATTAGCTGTCCTGTTGTTATTACCCCGTTCCTTAAATCCAATCAACCTTCAATTCCCACTCTGCAGGGGTTGGATGTTAATTAGAAAGGATGCGTATTTGTATGTACCTGTGTGTACACATCCGTGGTACACGCGCCTCTTGCGTGTATGTACCTATACAGAGATGCAGGTCTCCTTGCTAATTAATTTAACGTGCAAGTGCCCCGTGTTTCTGGTTTGTCATTCCAACCCCTGAAAGCGTATATTCTGCACGCACATCTCCTTGCCCCGAGTCTTGACATTTTCCAACAGATGTTAGCTACCGTGGTGGCGCACGGTTTGCCGTGGATGCTGCGAGCCCAATAAATCTTCCTCTTAAGCGCAGGCACTCCACCATCCCAGCATCTTAGACCTGTAATACATTTTAATTACTTGGCCATTCAAATTGTACTAAACTCGATTTGCACAGAACAGCACTGCGGATCTCTCCGCTTACGTTTCATCCGCCGCAAACAACGCAGAATCGGCAAGTGAGCCTTTCACTCGAACTCGCAGGAGCCACGGAAGTCTGGCGTCTTTAAAATTATTAAGTGACAAAGATTACTAGCACTTTGCTTCCCCATTAGCCATTTAGGCGACAGCTGCTGCATCACACATAAAGATGAACCATTCCTTGAGGGATGATAGAGGCTCCGCTGTGACACTGCTGGCGTAAAGCATTATCAGGCCACGGCTGTGCTCGGAGCCACCGAAGTCTCCTAGGCACCTATCAGTACCCTCATTATCTGCATCACAGAGTGCCGGGAACCAACACTGCCAGGCCTCACAGCTTCGCAGCTCATTTGAGAAGCGGAAATTAAATGTCCCAGGAGGGAAAACAGGCACACTGGATCAGCGCCGCTGCTCTACACCAATAGCACGTCGACCGCAGTAGCGCTGACTTCCATCTCATTAATTTAATAGGCTCCTGGAACGAGGACCGGAAGGTGGAGAGGCAGGCTTGACGGAAAGACTGCCGAGCGGCGCCGGTGTTGTGCGCCTTGCAGGCTCCTAACCGACTGAGCCAGGACTTGCCGGAGGAGCTGCCACAGCTCTCGAGATGTTTGCTGGGGCTTCGAGGAGCAGTGAACAGCCTTTGAAAAAAGAAAAAGAGGAAAGGAAGGCAGGAGGCAGGAGGGAGAAAATGATCATGGAACAAGGGCAAAATTAGCTGATCATAAACATGAACTATGTCTATAGCATTCCCCTGTGAGGCGGAGGAAGCTGGGAAGGGAGAGGATAAAATAAAGGTACTGAAACACACAATGGAGGGAATTCCTTCTCTGTATGTGTGTGTGAGCGAGAGAGAGTTTGTATGTGAGGAAGTGTGTATGAAAAAGAGAAAAGTATATGTGAGTGTATATGAAAGTATGTGTATGTGTGTGTGCATGCACACATCCCAGCATCATGATGAGCCCTGTGGAAAATTGGTTTTCATTCCTGTGAAAATTGTAACTGGTTTCATTGCAGAAATATCAGCTCCTTTCTGATCAGAATAACAACCTTCCAGACAAAGCAGGAAGAAAGGGTTACTCAGATAAGTCTATCCAAAGAAACTTATTCTCTGGAAAAACAAAACCCATGAAGTCTCTGGGTGATAGAAGCGTTGTGGGTTTTTCACCTTGAATAATCAGATAACAGCCCCATTCTCGGCTGAGGTGGCCTGCCTGGCATGTGGGATTTGGGTCCCTGCTAAAGCAGAGAGACACAAAGCAGTCAGATTCCAAGATTATCAGCACAGATTCCTGAACACTGCATTTTTATTTTAATAACTGTTCTTCGTCCTTGTCATTTGTTTAAAGGCCTCAGGGAAACAAAGATCAAAAAAAAAAAATCCAGTCTCCTGCACTTTGGGACATTGCTGATAATGGCTTTATGTGGCCTCGGGTTTTGTACCGGTTCAAAGCACCAAGGAAAATGTGATGACATTTGTGACTCTGGAGAATAATGGATGGTTCTGAAGCACCCTGGGGAGAGCTGCAAGCGGCCTCTTCGCATTACAGCCCAGCAGGATTTCGAGGTGGTACAGTCATGCACGCTCATTCCAGCTTCGGGAGAGAAGGGTGTGTGTCTAGCTACTGCATGAACTCAAGCATGCCTCTGAGCAAGTGCCTTTGCCCTTCTGAGCCTCGATTTCTCTGTCAAAGGGATGAGAGGAAGCCACAGAGTTAGTGAGTCCATGAGGATTTAAATGTGATTCCCTAGGAATCTCCCACACAGTGGGCTGATTCTCTTCTGGGGTCCCAGATGGATTTCTGAAAGGATGCTCACTGTCTAAGTTGTGTTCTTTTGCTGTGAAAAATAGTAGACCAAAACCAACTGGGGAGAAAGGGTCTGTTTTACCTTATAGCTTACTGTCCATCACTGAGGGAAGTCAGCACAGGAACTCAAGGCAGGAATTTGGAGGCAGGAACCGAAGCAGAGGCTATGGAAGAAACTTGCTGGCTTGCTCCCCATGACTTGCTCCGCTGCTTTCTTATACAAACTAGGACTGCCTTTCCAAAGGAGGCCCTGCCCCTAGCATTCTGGGCCTTCCCACATCAATTATTAGTCAAGAAAATGTCCCACAGGTTTGCCTACAAGCTTATCTGATGGAGACAATTCCTCTATTGATGTTCCCTCTTCCCAGATGACCCTGCTCTGTGTCAACTTGACAAAACACTAAGCATAAAGGAGCAAGGTAGTAGAGGGACACTATAAAAAATGAGAGCAATGTGTTGGTGACATGGAGAGAAAGAGCTCCCACTTCTCCTGGACGGTCACCCTCATGCCACATAGGCCACAGGCTTGCAGATCAGAGGAATGCCTCCTGGGAAAAAAAAAGGTACACCATAGGCCAGCCAGGTATCTCAGTGAGATACCTACCACTAAGGCTACTGATATACTTAGAGGCTACATCCCTTAAGGGTCAGGACCAACTCTGTTTCTGAGCCACTGGAATGCTGGGAGAAGAGTACAGGAGCTGAGAGCATGCTGCACCTACCACCTCCATGCTGTGAGAGCAGCCGCAGACACAGCAGCGGCGCCCTGCTCAGCAAGGAGCAGGGACTTGGCCCGTCCACTCCTGCTCACGGCTTCTGCTTTGCTCCTCTCAGCCCTTTCTATGGCTACTTGGTCTAGTTCCCCAGTTCTTCCTGGAAGGATCTGTGTCCAAGCCTTTTCCCAGAATGAACTGGTTTCCTGATGACCCCGTGTGACAATTTCCATTATCTGCACGATTAGATCAAGGAATGCCCAGGTGTGAGTGGGCTGTGCTTTTCGATGTGCATGAGAGCATCTTAAAAGAGGCTGACTGAGGAGGGAAGGCACAGCCCAAATATGGGTGATGCCATCCAAGAGGCTGGAGAAAAGGGAGAAAGTGGGCTGAACACGAGCATTCTTAACCCACCCAGATGTAAGCATCTATTGCCATGCCTTTCCTGCCGTGGTGGACTGTACCCTCAAACCTCAAAGTGAATCCTCCCTCCCCTAAGCTGCCTCTTGTCACACATTAAATCAGAACAATGAGAAAAGTAGCTGATACAAGCAGATGAGATTGGACAGTTGAGGCTGGGGCTTCTGCCATGTCTAGATGCCCGAGTTTCCTCCACAACCCACCTGCTTCCTCTCTATACATCGCATTCTCGTTGCTGCCCCACGGGCAACAGGGAGCACCGGCCATCCTCGGTCTGCTGGGCTCCGGACATAATAAATACTCTGTTTTTTGAATAATAGCACATGGAAGAAAAGGGAAGCAGGAGGAAGAAAGCGGAAAGAATGCATGATGGAAAGAGATTGGAAGCTAAGTGGGGGAGGACACAGTAGCACCCGTGCCTGCTAAGACTTAGAATAAAGTGAAGGATGCTGGTCAAAGTGCACCCATGCTTAGGAAGCGGGAGAGGTGATGATGATAGTCACTTGTGCCAAGGCGGTGGCTTCCCCAGCATACTATCATGCCCGCTGCATCAATGCAAGCACTGTGACCATACAGTAAGGTGGGACACACCCCTCAGATGTACTCACCATCGCAGACTAGATCTGCTTATTCATCGATATCACAAGTGCTGTCTTTCACAGTCCTCGATGAAGACCCTGAGGATCTCTCTCATGTGTAAAAATCTACTTTGGGACTAGAGAGATGGCTCAGTAGGGAAAGTGGGTAAGAACTTGAGGTTTGATTCCCCAGCACCAGGTAAAGAACTTGGTGTGGCCACTTCCTATAACCCCAGCACCGATGGGGGGAGGGGCAAATGGGATGAAACAGGATCAGGAGGATCACCAGGGCTTTCTGGTGGCCAGCCTAGATGAAAAAAGGTGACATGTTTCTTTCCCACCACAATGGGTTGACTTCTCCAAAACTGTGAGCCAAAATAACCCTTTCTTTCCTGAAGTTTTTTTTTTTTTCCATCAAGTGTTTTTGTCACAACGATTAAAAAAAAGCAACAAATATAGGCATAATTTCAGAGGTCAAGAAAGATCCTAAGACAGTGTGGTGCCACCATTCACTGCTCCTCTTGCCAGTCCCTCATATGACGAAGGCAGGCTTTTCAGAGTTACTACCTAAAGTTTAGATTTGTTTAGCATGTTCTCACCCCAGCGCCCCCTGGCCTGGCATGTCTCACGAGGGCTCTGCTTTTCGTGACGTGTCAGCACAGATGACTTGAAGAATGACTTTCCGTTGGAGTCTGTCTGGCGCGTTCTCTCACGTGGGCTATGGTTTTAGGTTTTTAGAAAGGACGCGGCAGAAGCGGAGAAGCCCTTTTCGTCGCCAGCAGGCCAGCAGGGCTCAGCACTACTGACCAGTTGATCTCAGTGGCTTACAGCTGGGCCTGCCGGGTTTCCCCATTAAAAGCTGCCATCGGGGATTTCTCATCATTGTTTGTTGGAATTCTCCAGTTTGTAGGAGGGGAACTTAATGTCCCCTAGAGGTGACAGTATTAATAGATAGTATTTGGACTTCTGTAAGGAAGAATTCTCTCTTCTTCCTGTTTATCTATTTAGTCATTTGTTGCTATCAGCTCTGGACTCATGGACAGTTCACTCTTGAGGCTAAGACCTAACAGAACCACCAGTCATGTTATTGCTGTTTTATATTTTTAGCCAGCATAATTTTTTTTGAAAAATTGGTATCTAGATCTTTCCCATCACTTAGACTAAATTACTTCATTTATCTTAAATTTCTCTCCTTCCAGCTTCCATGGTTGCCTTGTGGTTTAGGAGTCAGGTTTTCTTCTATATGATGCTCAGAGAACATGAACAGAAGCCCCTAACAATGGGAAGGATGCAAGACACTTCCTAATGTCCTGCAAGACCAACAGGCCTCATTCGCATTGAATAATTGCTATAAGGCTTAAACAAAACCTTTACTTTCCAACCACCTTCACTTCAAATTAAGGAGAGTCCTGGTTTCTTTTTTCTCTTTCACACTAGCATAAGCCATGAGCTCCATTTCGATAGGCATGTGTTTGTGTAGACATAGCATCCCGACGTTCTACTGTAAGCTCCTACTCACACAGAGATCAATTACTCTTCAAGCGCAGGTCCTGACCTCAGGCAGTCTGCTCTTCATCTCTGGGTTAATGAAGCAGCAGCAGCGGGCCGGCACAGTGGAGGCTGGCAACGGTGGCCGTAAGGGGTCAGATAGCAACAGATGGAGCCCATGAGCATGATTCAAGCATGGCAGTGTGCTGTATCTCCAAGCGCAAGTTTGAATTGCTCTTCTCCAAAAGGTTTCTGCCTTTTCTTTACCTGTCTTGAATTTCTCACAGGGAACAAGGAGTTTCTTGTTTTCTGATCAACTGTGTGTGTGTGTGCGTGTGCGTGCGTGCGTGCGTGTGTAGGAGGCCTGAAGTCAAGTTAGATGTCTCCTGCTATAGTGTTTTACCTTATTGTGTGAGACAGGGTCTCTCATTGAACCTGGAGGGTTTGTTTGTTTGTTTGTTTTGTTGTTTTTTTGTTTTGTTTTGTTTTGCCTCAACTGGCTGGATAGTCACTCCCCAAATGTCCCAGTCTCCAGCTCCCTAGAGTTAAGATTATAGGTACAAGCTGACAGATGTGGCTCTCCCTCCCCTGCCGTAAACACACACATGCACACACGCGCGCACACACACACACACACACACACACACGCACACGCACGCACACATGCGGTCTCTCTCCCAACTTAGGTGAGAGCCCTCCCAAACACCCCAACCCTCTGTACTGTCACACTTTGTTATTCTTTGTGACTAATCGTAGCCTTTGTCACATTCCCTGAAACAGTGAAGTATTAGAGATGAGAGCGCATTGTGCATTCATTGGTGCTTAACACCTCTAGTGAAGGAATGGGGCAGTTACCATTCACCAAAATCTGCCTACCGTGAAATTCACCTGCTTTTTTTTTTTCCACATCCACTCTGCTTCCAGAACCCACTTTTAGAGTTTCTAGATTCGACTGCTCAGAAGAGCTTAGCACTGTGTCCTCACCGACTGCTTTCCTGCCCACATGCTCTTCCAAGTAATTTTAAACCACGTTGAATAACTGTAAACAAACAGAAGTCTGAGGACTCTGCTACTAATAGCTGACCCCAAGAAGCACTTACCCCAAACCCTGTTTGCTGCTGTGATGGGAAACAAGTCTATAAGAACATAGTTCCTAAAGATGTCTGTCCTGTTCTGTTCTAGAAAGTTAGTCCACCTCAGAGAGAGGAAAAGATTGTCTGAGAGCTACTTTCTCTCAGCCCCTTCCACCCTTCACATATCCGTGTACAGCATGGCAGAGGTAAGTACCTGGGAGGTGGGAAGGGATGGTTTTATTTACAATAAAAAAAGTAAAAGTTCTTGTTTAAAAGTACCATTTGTGTGCACTACAGTTTGGATCTTAAATGTCCTTTCAAATCCTATAGCTGCCACTGAGGCTTACTCATGCTGTTCTCTATTCTGTGGATTTAGGGAAATGTGTCATGATGCCACTGAAGCAGCACACAGAATCCTCAGTGGTCTGTCTGTGTTACCCTTCCATTCATCCTTCCCTTCTGACTAAGCCCTGACAATTATTGATGCTTTTTGTGGTCTCCATCAACTTGCTTGCTTTTCTATGTCATATGGTTGGCGTCCTAGTTCATGATTGACTTTTCAGATCACCCTATTTCACTTAGTAATATCCATGTAGGGAGTTTTAAAATATGTGTGTTCTTGAAGTGACGCTCAATTTTTTGGTGCAGAGTAATATTCCATTATCTGGATATAACACAACAGTAAATTTATTAATAAAGCAGGCCATACTTTCAGTAAAGCACACATGTATGACTTGATCATAAGATGAATACTTCCATGCCATCAGCACCCACATGTATCAAGAGGCCATTGTAACACCAGTACCTGATACTCACATTCACTGCACACGCCACATAGGACAAGCAGGGGCCTGATAGCTAACACATGAGAAGTTTCATCTGGCTAACCCCCTTAGGAAGTAGACTTGGGAAACATCTTTTCATCAGCAACTTAGAAAGCAACTAGCAATTTCCTCTCAAATCAGGCATGAGTCTGACTTAAAGAGAAAATGTAGTAAATAGTGAGAATGGTATTTATTTTCAGAAAAGAGTCCCATTAGTGTCTTCCTAAAAGCGCCTGTCTCTACCACGAAGCACATAGCCGTGTGTCTAGGACAGCAAACTGAGCTGCTGACAAGCAGCAGTTAGGCACGGTGTAGGAGCGCAGTCGCTCCTCTAAAGCTAACACTGTAAAGTAAGGTGGGGTCAGAAGAACGTGGCTGGACAGTTTTCTGTGAACTGACTTACTCTCAGGACTCAGGCACTGCCAGCAGGTCAAAGAACTGACCAGAGTAAAGCTCCCTAGGGACATGGTGGATTTGCGCCCGCCCTGAGAGTCGGGATACTAAGCAGAACCGTGAAGGCTAAAGAGCAGAAAGGGCTAAGCTGTTGTCCCTTAGCACGTGGAAACACACGTGCAAAGAACATGCTCACACTAGGCACAGACCTGCAGCAAAAGCAATCCCTAAGCATGCCAGCTGCAATAAGAAAAATATGTGTGTGAGTGTGTGTATTCACATGAGCTACTTTTATGTAGCAAAACAAACCATGCAAGCAGTCTCACCTATCACAAGAAAATGGAAATAATGGAATGACCACCAGCCGTGCTGTTCCCCGGAGACTGATGGTCATGTGATGCAAGGATGAATTTTTAGCAGAGTCCCATGATGTTCTCAAGGATAAAGCAACTCACCAGAAAGGATCGGCTGACATTTTCTACATGGAATAGTTGTCCTGGTTGTGGTTAGCTTGAAAAAGCAGAGAGCACCCAGGGTCCCCAGGCTCCCGCATCACTGCTCAGGATGCAGCAAGCACACCCCTGAAATGACCTGCTTAGGAAGCAGTAAGGAGTAGGGACGGTGGAGGTGATCAAAGTCTTGGAGTCCTCTATTTTACTAATAGAGGGAAGCACCCCAAAATGGGAAAAAAACTAGTCTTCATCACAAACAGTGACAGCCAGATTTGATTGCTATATGCCAGATCTGTACTGCACATGGATAAATTTTACTTAGTTTAATCTCATGGCACACTGACATCACTCTCTTCTTATAATAAGACATCTGAGGGTTTCCAGTGGGTAGTACACTTTGGGACATTCAGAGCCCGCCTTGAATGCTTTCTTTGATACTGGCCAAACAGGCCTCTGGCTCCTCAACCCACAAAGCCAAGTCAAGGCCTACACACCTGCTGCTTCCACAATACCGATGATGTGCCACAATTAAGGGATTTGCTTAAGACAAAGTAGAAACATTTGTACATTAACAGTGGCATTATCCCTTGTTTCCAACACTTGTTCCTAATGAAAAATAACTGATAATGTGCACTAAGCCCCAACTGGATTGAATAGTGGGCACAGACAAGCCCAGAAACACTGGTCAATCTTCCCACAGTAGTGAGGCGGGCAAGCCAGTTCTAAGAGATGAAATTTGCATGAAGCTGAATGTGATGGTGCTTGCCTTTGATCTCAACTCTTACTGAGTGAGGGTAGGAGGATCAGGAGTTATCATCAGCTATGTAGAGAGTGGGAGGCCAGCCTAGGCTACATGAGACCCTGTGTCAAAGATAGATGGATGGATGGATGGATGGATGGATGGATGGATGGATGGATAGATGGATGGATGGATAATAGATAGATGATGGGTAGGTAGATAGATGATAGATAGATAGATAGATAGATAGATAGATAGATAGATAGATAGACAGACAGATAGATAGACAGATGACAGATGAAAACTTCAGATGGCACGTCCTCACCCCCCCCAAGGGATATCATCTTTCCTCCATAGGCCTTGACTACTCTGCTTCCCCCCAGAAGTTCAAAGTTACACTCTTCCCATTCCTTCCTGCTTACCTCCAGTTTCTAGGAAACTAGGTAATCCATCACAGAAAGGCATCTCAGTTGGAGACATTCTTACCAAAACTTCACAAACCCAATGAAATCTTGAAAGGAAATCAAAACAAACCAGAAGAATTCATCATCTGTGAAATACATAACCGGTCACAATCATGGAAATAGGCTTTCATTCAGACTACAACCTGTGATATTCTGGGCAGGGTCCTGTAATCGATAAACAGTTCTAGGGAAAAACTGGTAAAATAAAAGTAAACAAATAGAATGATTAATAGTTTAGTTAACCACAAGATGACAGCATACTTCTGACAAATGCACTACGGTCATAGGAGACTGATAACATCTGGAGGAACTGAACTAGTAATATTTATATTTCAATGAAAGTTATATAAATGAAATTACAATACCAACAAGAAAAATGAAAGGAGAATGATGACTATAACAAGTTGATTCAAAATCAGTACTTAATAGTACTATTAATTTCTTCTTCTCCTTCTCCTTCTCCTTCTCCTTCTCCTTCTCCTTCTCCTTCTCCTTCTCCTTCTCCTTCTCCTTCTTCTTCTTCTTCTTCTTCTTCTCTTCTTTTTAACCCTTTGAGACAGTTTTTCAGGTAGCTTAAACTGGCCTGTAACTTGCTAGACTGCCTATACCCAAGTTAGCCTTACACTGAAGAGCTTCCAACCTCAGTATCCAGAGTGCTGGGGCTGTAAGTGTGTGCTACCAGAACCTCTTACAGACACGAGAAGCATCCCCTAGCCGCAGCATCTTTTTCAAATACGTGGACAGACTCCTGAGTGCTTGTTTGGAGGTTCTAACAGGGGTAGTGCATCTCACATAGCCTTGACCAAGACTGGTCCTCCTCTATCAGGGAAAGCCATCCTCTCCAAGCAACCTAGCACACAGCTTCTGGAGGGACATACCTGGAACAAGGAGAGAGGAAGGGGACACCCACCTACCCAGCCAGATCAGCTAGCAGTGAAATGAGAGGTGTCACCCTTACATCCTACAGGCACGCTCTTCCTCATCTTTTGCAATGTGCACACAGATTTAAGAGGGATACATAACAAAAGTGTTCAAGTCATCAGCTGGTTCAAAGTAACCCCATGGCTTCTTGAATATTTGCCCCAGCTAGGTGAGCAGAGAATGTGCAAACATGCAGTCTCCTCTCCACGCTTACTGGCAAAGGCACTTTCTCCTTCCTGAATCCTAGTGAACACTTCAACTGTTTCAAGGTGAATTTTCAGGCTGGGGAGTGTACATGGGGTGGAAAATGGCTGTGCGAGCGTCATTTGCCTAAGGCAAGGTGGCTTCAGTATTCCACATGTAGGTCAACATTGACAGAGTAATTTTAACGTGGAGCAGTGCAGTGTTTCAGACACCCCACCTCCGACCTCCAACCTCCAACCTCAGGGAGTTGAATTGGCCTCTCTCCATGGCCTCAGCCACCTGGTTAGGTATTTGTCTGACATGGCTGCTGAAAAATGTATTCAGTCTCATTAAGAAGCTCTTGGTGAAAGCTCATCGTAATTTTTCTCAGTTTAACACACACACACACACACACAAAACAAACCAAATCAACACTTGCCTGGCTGCTTCAAAGACATTACCAAATAAATGATGCCTGCTGCTGAAGAATATAAGCTGAAGATCACTTGGAATAACTTCTTAAGCCAAAAATCATGTGGGACAGAGGAGAAAGGCTGAGGAGATGGCTCGGTCACTAAAATGTCTGCTATGCAAGCATGAACACCTGAGTTCGAATTCCCTACACCCACATAAAAATTCCTATACAGTGGCACATGCCTGTAAATATAGTGCTGGGAAGTGAAATGCAGGGAGACCCACTGGAGCTTGCCAGCCAGAAAGTCATGACA
This sequence comes from Pachyuromys duprasi, assembly GCA_028658305.1. Classification (NCBI taxonomy): domain Eukaryota; kingdom Metazoa; phylum Chordata; class Mammalia; order Rodentia; family Muridae; genus Pachyuromys; species Pachyuromys duprasi. The sequence continues at coordinate 68,313,852 of CM053760.1, forward strand.
AATTCGTGAGTTCCAGCTTCAGTGAGAAACCCTGCCTCCAAAACCAAAACACGGTGGAAAGTGACAGAGAAGGACACCCAACATCTATCTCTGGCTTCCCATGTTCTCCCACCAGCACAGAACATGTATCATACAAGCACACATGTGCACACACACATATACATACATACACAACATCATTTGGAAATATTTGGCACGATAGTAAACATTCAACGTTTTTAAGGATCAGCATTTCTGAGGGGTCCTGCACTTTGCATCTCCTACATAGGCAGAGGGTAGACAGAATTCATGTTGTCTGAGTACCTTATAGCTAGGACATAAATGGCCTGGCTTCAGCCAATCAGGATATAGACAGTCACCTGTCTCTGCCTCCGGAGCGCTAAGATTAAAGGAATGTGCATATCCAACTGATTTTATTTTTTCAGTGCAGAGCCATTTTGTCTTTATGGCATTAACATGATGGGTGTAATAGCAAATGTAACACTGACTGATAGTCTTTAATAAAAAAAACCTCCAAATATGCAATGATCTAAAACTGGAAAGCTTTTCAATGCCAAAGCAGTGTCACAAGTAGAAAATGGCACCCCTGACCTTATGTGACAAGTTGCACTTAAAACATGTGCAGAAAATATTGCATTAACTTATCTTTAAGCTACATGAATAAGCTGTTTGAAAAAAAATGGAAATGAATCTCATGTTTGGACCCATCCCCAAGTTATCTCATTATGTACATGCAAAAGATGCCCAAAACTGAAACTCAAATGACTTCTTGACCCAAGAATTTTAGGTTTGGAATACCCAAGCGATGTAGGATAAATGGGGGGCGGGGGGGGGGGTCAGAAAGGACAACAGGAGACTGAGGATTCCCAGGCCTTTCCCTAAGGTTGCATAAGCAGTAAGCAATTGCTGGGGCAGAGGAGGAGCTTTCTGGAAAGTGAGCAGTTTTCACTAGTCATCACTTATTCAAGGGCAGGATTTTGCAGCTGAAGCTGCAGCTGCTTTTGACTCCCCCATGCTCCTCTAAGTAACCTCTAAGCCATGCTCCAGTAAGCCCCCCCCCCAATTCATTCCTTCGCTAAGCTGAGCTTGAGTGAAATCTCTTTCTTTATTTTCTGTTATCAGTGCTCCATCCAGGGTGAATAGATGGGGCTTCAAATCTCTCCACTGAAAGTCACACAACAAGTGGTACTCAAAGGGCAGAAGAGAAAGGAGTTCCTAGATCTAGGGAAAGGGGAGAAGGGAGAGGAGGGGAAGAGGGAGGGGAGGGGAGGGGAGGGGAGAGAAGGGGAGGGGAGGGGAGGGGAGGGGAGGGGAAGCCAAGGCAACAGCTAAAGCCATGAGTCTTCCATATAGCCATGGAGGAAGGTGGGACTCTGGGCTGAGCAACTAGAACGTAAGAAATAATATTCACTCAGAAAATTTTCTGATATGCAAAACAGCCAGATGATGAGATTCCAGACAGAGTATGTGGCAGTTTGAATGAGAATGGTTGACATAGGCTCATTTATTTGAATAGGTGCTCTCCAGTTGGCAGAACTACTTGGGAAGGATTAGGAGGCGTGGCCTTGTTGGAGGAGGTGTGTCACTGAGGGTGGACTTGAAAATATCCAGAGCCCACGCCGTTCCCAGTGAGAGCTCTTTGCCTGGCGCCCATGGATCCAGCCACTGCTCCAGCACCGTGCCTGCCGGCTTCCTGCCATGCTCCCTGTTAGGATGGACCCCAAGTGTCTGGAACTGTGAGCCTCAAATTAAATGCCTGGACAGGTGTCAGGACGTGTGCCCTCTAGAGGACTGGAGGGGCAGGGACTGGGCAGGTGTCAGGACGTGTGCTCAGATTCACTGCTCTTTTTCTCTCTTTCCTTTCTTTCTTTCTTTCATTCTTTTTTTTCTTTTTAGTAAAATACTTAAAGAAATACCCATTTAAGGAACAACTGAATTCTAGAGACCAAAGTCTTAAATAGAAGTACTGTACTGGCCTACTTTCAAAAATCATTCATAATAATAACAAAAAAATGCTCTTCCCTAGGGCTAGAGAGACAGCTCAATACTTAAGAATGCTTGCTGCTCTTCCAGAGGTCCTGAGTTCAGTTCCAGGCATTCACACTGTGTGACTCACAGCTGCCTGCAACCAGCTCCAGGAGATTCGGGGGCACATCCTCACATGCTGCACACACACACACACAACAAAAAGGGAACCGCTTCCAGACCCTATGATTGTTCTTCGTGCTGTGTTTACCTATAAGGTTAGCCCTATTGTAAATGAAAAGTGTGAATTTGAAGAACTCTTCTCATTAATAGGTTATTGTTAAATTCCATTGTGATAAAATGCATCTTATGAGATTTGGCTTTTTTTTTTTTTTTGCCAGCCTTTTAAACCTGATGACCGCAAATGTGGCTATATTGGTAAAGGTTCCATTTGTCTTGGGAAAACAGGAGTTTGTTCTGCTATCACTGAGGAGAGTTCTCCATAAATGTTAATTAGATCAAGTTGACTGATAGAGGTGTTTGTCTTCTATGGCCCTGGTAATAGTCTTTGTAATGGTTTTATCAGTTATTGAGAGAAAGGTATAGAGATTGCCAACTGTTTTGACATAAATCCAGCCAGAGGGCCACATACCACTATCTCTTAAGACAGAAAAGGCCATCAGTGAGTTGGGAGGAATGAATCGCTGGGTGTAGCACTGAGCACTCTTTAGATTACTGCTGAACCCTGAAGTATGGGCACTTACGGAACCAACAACTGTGTTTATGCACAGAGCTAGGGGCCTTCCTTCGGTGTCCCTGATGAATTTCCTAATGAAAGAAGTTGAAACCGTAAATGAGATGGACCCACTTGAAAGAGAAGAATTGGTTCGGGAATCACAATCTTTGGGGATCCCCCTGAGCTCCAATCACCAGCAGCAACGCTGTAATATCATTAACCTTATTCCTCTCGCTCTGTGGAAGGTCACTCTATCTGTGAGCCACGCAGCCACACACTCACACAGATAAGAGGCCGTTAACAAAAGCCTGACTGTTGGCCGCCCTCCTTGTGCTATCTAACCCAGTTAGCACATTTCCCAGCATTCTGTCACAAAGTCATTGGCAGTGTCAGTGTTGGGAAACTGCATGGCTCAGATGTTTCTAAACCCTTTTAATCCATGACAAAGGCCTCCATTTACTGTTGTTTTTGTTTTCCTCTGCTGCCCTACAGCATGGCAGCTAGTGTGTGCTCCTGATAAGCAGTGAGCCGAGCAGATGAGGGTCGGTTTCCTTGTACATACCGCCACTGCGCAACCTGCCAAGGCCCCGGATGGGGCGGGGGAGGGTGTCAAGGGTTTCCCTGCCCCCACCAGTAGTCAGTGCCAATGGTACCTAGCACAGTGGTTCCCAGGGTCAGATAACTTCAGAAGAACACACAACTAATTTGTGTGTGTGTAGGCGTGTGTGTGTCTCAAAAAATGACATTCATTTAGCATTATCTAATTTGAGGGATGTTTTCTCTAGGGCAGATAATTTCATTTTAATAAATTGAGAGGGTAGCAGACTCACAATGAAGAGCAAAAAGGAAAAGAAGGTACTCCTGTCCTGTGGGTCCCCCCCCCCCTTTTTTTGAAAGGTTACTTTTTCTTCTCTTCGCAAGGCAGAAAAGAAGATTAGACTGCACTGCTCCAGGAAACAATGCTGATATTTGCTACTCTTGACAAAAGAGGCTTGTGTGTGTCCAGGGGAGTGTGACAGAGGGAACAGAGGCCTGTGGTTTGAATGGTGGTAGCCTAAGCTGGATTGGGAAGGGAAACCGTGGAGGACTTGACAGTCGGTTGACTCCTTGGCCTCAGTGACTGTCTCCACTGCCAAGTTTAGATGAAGAGGGAAGTCGGTTCACAAAGAAAGAGCCCTGCGCTGCTAGAAGCATGTGATGCGCAGCAGGGTCAAGTCAGCTAAGAAACGGTTGGGATAGAGGGGGGTTCCGAAGGTGGTGGGGAAGCCCCGAGGCGACAGCACACAGAGACTCCAGCATGCAAAAAGATAGGAGACTTCTTTCTTGCCTAAGAAGTCAATAACTGAGTTTAGATCAAAAGCCAAGAAGCAACAACACCCGCCAGGAAAGACTGCGCGGAACGCATGGGCACAAAGCACTGTGGGATAGTGGAGGAGGCAGGGGCATACGTTTAATCCTCATCCATGAGACACAAGAAGCGCTTCTGAGGGCCTGAGTGTTGATATGCAGCACCCACGCAGCAGAAAGAAAGGCAGGATGGCATGCATGTGCAACCCCAACACCGGGGTCAGGCACAGGCAGAACCCTGGAGCCATCTTGGCCAACCGGCCTAGATGAACTGATGAATTCTGGGTTCAGTGAAAGACCCTGTCTCAAAAAACAAGCTAGAGAAAGATGAAGGAAGGCATCCGACATAAACCTCTAGCCTCTATGCTCACACCCACACGCGTGCTTGTGACCCATACAAACATTACAGACACAAACATCATATAAACAAGCAGGCAAATAGAATAGTCACCCAGCCTTGGCATCTATCTTATAGGTGTTAGGGTGTGTCTTCATCCTCACCTTTGGTTCCCAAAGGAGCTGAAACGATTTTTGAAAACAACTTTAAATGCTTTATCTATACTGACAATCAGCCTTTTATTTATTTATTTTTTATTCACAATAGCTGTGCTTCTAAACTCTCAAGGCCTTTCCCAGGCTTCTCGGTTTTCAAATGATGAGAAGATACTATCTTCCTAGGCCCAGTGGAGGCCAGGAAGATGGAGAGGGTGGGCTAATTCTATCACAGAGATTTTCTTTTCCCAAGACTATGCCTTCAGCGGAATACAGTCTCATTTTCCGCCCTCAGGCTCTCATTCAGCTTTTACCTTTTTAACATCACCTGTACCACACTGACCCTGGCACCTCCTACCCTCCAAACAGCTGGGGCCAAAGCAGCTCCCTCGCCACATAATGACACAGATGTAATTTCTTCCCAGGCTTGGTGGTGATGGGAGCTCATTTTCCACCAAATCTGCAGTGGCTGGACGCAGGTGAATGCCTCCCCACCTGCCAGTTATCTTTACAAAATGGTGTTGGGCAGGTTACAGGGACAGCTCCTGCCTTCCTGACATTCAGCCATCACTCACCGTGCCCCTCCTTCAGTTCGCTGGCTGACCCGTGTCCTTCCCAACCTGTCCCTATGGTTTCATGGGAGCCCGTGTAGTCTTTTCCCTACCTTACTTCCATCCTGGAACACCCCCGCCGGTCTGTGACATCTCTTCTGAACTTGGGCAGCACCCTAAGAGCACTTAGGCTCTCTCCTGCATAACTGGCTGTTCAGAGGCTCTAACCTGAAAATCTGCCTCTCGCCTTCTGAAGCCACACCTGGCTATCAATTAAGATATCATCCAAGGCACACTGCTTAGCTTTCCCCCAGTTAAGTAAATCAGCATCAAATACCTGAATTCAGTTCTTAACTCTTCCTCTTCCTTTCCCCCTCCCCTTTTTCTTCCTTCCTTCATTTCTCTCCTTCCAGCAAATGTTGATGACATTCTACTCTACATTAGGCACTCACTTTTTTTTTGTTGTTTTGATTTTTGGATTTTTTAGACAAAGTTTCTCTGTGTAGCCTTGGCTGTCCTGGACTCGCTTTGTAGACCAGGCTGACTCAAACTCACAGAGATCTGCCTACCTCTGTCTCCTTGAGTGCTGGGATTAGAGGCAAGCACCACCTTTAAGGACTTAAATTATAAGAGTGAATGAGACAAAGTCTCCTTTATACAACACTTCCATTTACAGGGTGAAGACAGACCGTGAACTCCCAAATAAGCAAGAAGACTATCCGGCGTCTAACAATGAGCCGATGGGCACTGAGGGTGATAAAGAAAGTTCTATGGCTAGTTTACATGGCTACTGGGGATGCCCTCTTCCGGGAGATGTGATGGAAATGACCCAAGGGGGAAAATGTGCTCCACAGTTGAGTAGAACATTCGGGTGAGGACAATCTGCATGCAAAGGTCCTAAGATAATGGTGGACTGGGGAAGTGTGGTCTTTTCCCTTACCATGGCTGTGCCATAATTACATGTGTCATACAGAATGTTAGTAATATACACAATAAACACGTAACAAGATGTGGAGGTCCATGTTTATTACATGTTGACAAAATTTTTCTTCTACAGTGAACTCTCGCTGTCAGACTGCTAGCCAGCCTCAGAGATTCTCTTTATATTTGAAAGCATTGGGTGCAAAACAGGCCCAAAGTTCTTATATCTGATGAGGAAAAAATGTCAGGCTTCTGCATAACAGTAAGCCAATTCATTGTACAACAGCTCTCTGGACCGAATGATGCTGAAACCCGAGAGAGAAATTAATGCACAGCTCATCAAGATTTACACCTAAGCACACGCCTAGCTCTTGACTTTTCCTCATTAACTTTTATGGCACAAAGTTCTTTCAGCTGCCCCCTCTCACTGAATGACCCCACGTTTCCCATCATGCATTAACCAGCTTCCCCTAGCTCAGCTGAACACATCATAAAATTATTTTCAGTATGAGTGAGAAACACCTTTACATTTTATGACTCGTACAATAAAGAAACAAGAAAAATATGCAATTTATAAAATGATAATATGCTGTAATATGGAGCTTTTAAGTTAATGGGACATACAGGGAATGGTATCATTAAGGAAGAGGGAGGGGGTGAGGAGGAAGGAGAGGAGGGAATACTTTATCATACCTAAGTGCCGAGGCTGACAAGAACTCAGAAGACACAGAACATGTACATGCTGTCATTTTGTTCCTTAGAACAAAGTTTTCTGTACTAAACAAACAAGCAAAAACCATGGAGTAGAAGCATCACAGCTTGTGTAGGGGAGGAAGGCCGTGTACCTGCCTGCCTGGGCTCCCCTACACCCCACCCCGCAGGCAGAAGTCCCAGGAAATGCAACCTGAAGAACCAGATTTCACTCTGGCTGAGTCACCCCAGGGACCGCCTTGTGATGTATTAAAATGTGTTCAAATCGTTCTTTGAAAATGCTGCACAGCACTGGATTCGTCAGGATTCCCCGGAGGAATGCAGCAACTTCCAGCATAGGTGTGAGCTGGGAAACGGGCTGCAGACTACTACCACACAGGCTGGTTCCGGCTTCCAGCCGAGTAGAAATCTGGAAGTACCCAGGCACATGGGCTCTCACCCAAGGCTGGTGAACACCCTTCAACTCCTCCCAAAGTCGGGGCCAAGAACGCGCTTAAGAAGCCTGCTGAGTTTCCTCTTCACAGAATAGTTCACTGCAAGCCAAACGCTGGCAAGCGATCAGTCAGGGATTCGTTGCCAGCTTCTATAACACAGACTGCGACTCCCTGGTTGTGTGGAAGCTGTGTTTTGTGGTCAGAAAGAGCATCTCCCTCCTGGCATTGACTAGATAACTTTGGTGAAGTTCCTGAAAAGAGCTGTTTCTCAGTTTTCTAACGTATAGAATGGGAATATTGGTAATTGGTAATATGCACCATGTGGAGTTGTACAGATGCTTGGGTTGGTGGACTAAAGTGCTCAAGACCATGTATGGCTCTTGGTGAGCTCTAGGCACACAGCAGATGTACCCCAACTCTTAAAGAAATCTCTTCTCTTCTCTTCTCTCTCTCTCTCTCTCTCTCTCTCTCTCTCTCTCTCTCTCTCTCTCTCTGTCTTTGTATGTATGTATGTGTGTGTCTGTCTCCCTCTTACACACACACACACACACATACCTCGTGTGATATGTACTGAGATGAAATACATTTAGAACCAGAATATGAATGAGGTACCCTATGAGAAAGGCTTTAGGGAAGAAAATCACTGCTCATGAATCTTCAATGCATTAAAATAGCTTTTCAAAATTCCACACAGCGCTGTATTAGTCAGGATTCCCCCAGAGAAATAGAATGGGATGCACACAGATGATATGGCTAGAGATAAAAATAGATGGAGACAGGGAGACAGGGAGGCAGGGAGGCAGGGAGGGGAGCTATAGGAATTGGTCCTTGTGATTATTGAGGCGAGGAACCCTGTGATCTACAAACTGGAGAGCCCAGAAAACTGGTGAGCACCACAATCCAGTGTGAGTTGAGAAGCTGACGATGTGAGCCCTACTTGGAGCCCAAAGCAAGCGCGCCGAGGTCTCCAGGGCAAACTATGCACGGTTCGGCGCCACCTGAGAGTTTGCTCTCTCCTCCTCTTTCTTAATTATTGGGGCCTCTGAGGAACTAGTAAAGACAGATCTTCAAATGCTGGTCTCCTCTAGAAACACCATAACAGACACAACCAGAAACAGTATTTTACTAGCTGTCCGGGCCACCCTTAACCCTGTCATGCTGACATATATTATTAGCTGATACAAACACTTCATTGCTTCATGTCTCATCAAATAACACAACTTTCCCATTCTCTGTGACTTCTCAAAGCACAAGTAAGCTCTGCTAGCCAATCATCCACTCACAAGATTTTGACATGGCTTTGCATATGCACCACGCAGATGAGCACTGCTAACACTTATTCTGGATGAGACATGAGCATGCTTTGGTGCTGTCCCAAGGAACTGTCACCCAGGGACCCACATCGAGCAAGTTAGGTCAGAGTGACTCTGGGTAAAGTACGTGGCTAAGGCCTTCCCCAATAGTTCTGAAGTGTGCAAATTTGACCCCAACGGAAAGAACCTATGCTCTCACTTTGCAAACAGAAACACCGACGCAAGTGAAGGGACCTCCTTAAGGCTATGTGGAAGAATTAGGACTAGCTTTTTTTTTATTAATTTATTTATTTTTATATCAATCACAGGTTAGGTACTTTGCATCCCAGGCATAGCCTCCTCCCTCATT
>CM053760.1:68328876-68357342 GCA_028658305.1 Pachyuromys duprasi
CTCTCTTTCTCTTTTTAGTTTTTTGAGACAGGGTTTCTCTGTGTAGCCTTAGATGTCCTGGACTTGATTTGTAGACCAGGCTGGCCTCCAACTCACAGAGATCTGCCCACCTCTGCCTCCCGGAGGGCTGAGTGTGTGAGCACTCCTGGAGTTCATTTCTCAAGCCTATTCTTATGCATGACATTGTGATGAACACTGGAGTTGCAGGGGACAAGAGCATCCTCTGAACACCTATGTGCAGAGACTGACAAAACCAAACAAAACCACAACTACCTACAAATGAAAACAAAACAAAACAAAACAAAACTTGAGCAAGCCTATAAATCAAATGATGAAAAAGAGCAGCCCTGTGAAGCAGCGTGGGGTAAATGCTGCATATAAATCTTTGCATTACTGCAAACCTCGAAGGCACTACAACTACCCTCAGGTGCTTTGGAACTATTCCAAAATGCACAGTTTAGTTAAATGCGCCCATCCAGATGTCAAAATAAAATTAAAGCCTTTCCTGGACTCCAAACCGGAGACAGCCTTAATGTCTCTACATGACTAAGGCACTTCTTCAGGTGTTTAGTGCAGGGTGAAGGAACTGGGAAAGAATTTCAGAGAAGTTGGAAATGTCTTTAAAAAAAAACATTTGAGAAGAGGGATCAGTGCAAGGGAAACCTCTTCTGAGGAAGATTTAAAGTACTTCTAGAAAGAAGAGGAACCCGAAGTGAGCTAGTGGACAGGACTACAGATGATCTGAGTCTGTCCAGAGACCCCTGGCAACCGGAACAGAACCTACGACTTTTCCAGAAATTCAGAGAATCTGCGCAGTACTTGCTCTGTTTTGCTAGAGCATCCCATGTTTTTTCGGCAGGGTAGTTAAGTTTGTTCGGCGCAAAAGCACACACTTTGACTCTTAATTATAATGAAAAAAAATCTTGAAAATGACTGGGTTATTTGTGGAATGCCAAAGAAACTTGAAATAACTAAAAACAAAACAAAAAAAACCCAAACATATTACCAAAAAGATGAAACTCATAAACCTTTGTTTTAGGGCCTTGCTTCTGAAGTGACATTAGTCTATGTTTCCAAGGGATTCCTTTCTTTTGTCCCTGGTGCAGAAAGAAATCTGTTAGGTGTCAATTGTGAGATAAAATACTGTACAAGCATGATAGCTGGACTGTATACTGTATACTGTATGTGTGTATGTGTGCATGTTATACTGTTTGTGCTGTGTGCACCCTTGTGTGTGTAGGTGTGTGTGACTATAACCCTGGGAGGGGCTGGAGGAAGTGTCCTGCTCCACCACTTCCCACCTTTCTCCCTTGAGGCACAGTCTCTCCCTGAACCTAGAGCTAGCCTAAGGCCAGCGGTCCCCAACACTCCCCTGTATACAGCCACAGTGCTTGGGTTACACACATGTGCACAGCCACACTTCACTTTTTTACGTCAGTGCTGGGAGTTAATCACGAGTCTCTTGTGTCATATAGACCAAGCTCTTACCCTCTGAGCCATCTCTCCAGACCCCCAACTCCTGCGTTTTGGGAGCTGCTATCAGAGCTGAGGGGTATCCCCATGAGTTGCCCCCAGAAAGGTTCTCCACCACTACTCTATTGAGGCAGACTCCAAGGGGAGAGGGGGAGTGACAGGAGTACACTGTGATAAGAAGTTAGGCCAGCTCTGGGAAAGAACACCAGAAGAGAGAGACTCGCTAAACACGAAATGCATCACCCAAAAGAAAAACAAAGCAGTGTGAACTTGACAGTCCTGAAAACAGGGTGTATCCTACCACTCGCAAAGTCCCAGCTTCAGCCCCCAGTGCTGAGGAAAAAAACTATCTCTGCAGGCTTCATCTCTACCTCACACTCTACCAAAAAAAATGGCTGCCATGTAATAATGGTGATTGTCTTGACATTATTTGATTCCATGTTCAATTTACTTCTTTGTATTAAATTAATTAAATCTGTTTTACTAGATATTCAGCTGTCTTGTTTTGACCATATACAGTTCTGCACTCACTGCCAGGTACAGGCTGAGAATAAATCCATCACTCCCCAATCCCTCTTGCTACCTTTGTCCAGTCAACTAACCTCCTTCCCTCACCCGAGACTCTAGAATCTATCCAGGAGGTTTATGTCGTTATGGTTTTACAGTTCTAATATGCCATATACATGGAATCATGCATTAGTTATCTTTAGGTCTGGCTTCTTTCACTTAGCAAAGTGACTCTGACATTTATCTACGCTGTTTGTATGAATCAATAATTTGTTTTTATTGTTGAGTTCTATTTCATTTCAGGGATGGATCAGGGTGTGTTTACCCATTCATTTATTGAAGGAGACCATTCAGCTTTATTTGTCAAAAGCAATAAATCAGACAAGCATATGTTCTTCGCTAATGAATGGCATGTACCCTTGGGTACTATAACGTCAAATGAAATTACATCTCAGTAAAATAAAATATCTGATAAATTGGGACATGGTTATGTTTTTTCCTTGAGAGTAAAGGACTATGAGAAGAGAGTAAAGGACCATGAGAAGAGATTAGGTTTATCCATGTTATTAAGCACAGAAATACCCCAAAGAAATTCCCACACAACTCAAGAGACCTCCCAAGGAAGCAGCCCCTGCCAGATGGGGAAATGGTAGTCAGAAGAGCTTTAGGATGTCCCTGAGGACCTCTGGCTATCTGGTCATGCATTGTGACATCATTCATAAGGTAGATAAAATTGTTCCGTTAGAAGAAGGAGGTGACAGGCTATGCTGGAAGTATTTATACAACAAACATGAGCTCAGTAGAATATTACGGAGATCAGAAAAAGCAAATGACAGCTCACCTTCTGGCTAGTTCATTCCATTCTGAACATCATCTAATCTTCCATGATCTTTATGGAACAGCATCAGGATGGAGCATACAGATTAGAGACATCTCTTGCTATAGAATGAGAAGGAATACTTTGTACGGCTCAATTTAAGACAGCTTGTCAGTTCAAGTTCCCTAAGCTATTGCAGCCTTTATGTTCACCCAAACAAGTGTGTGTTTCCCTCAAGATTTCAGAATGTAGACCTTTCCTTCAATGCCTTTCTGGGTCTTGAAGCATCCTTGCAAACAGAGAGCTACATAGACATCTGCTACTGCTTTGCTGTGCTGACGTCCTCTGTGGAGGAGCTGGGTTCTCAGTCTACAACCATCTCTCCCAACACTCAGACAAGAGTAACTCCCTTGAGAAGGCACACTGTTCCAAGAACATCTAAAAACATCCTGCTTAATGAGTAAGATGCTCTTTACCGTCTCAGTATTCAGTACAGAACAAAACCCATGATCCACTCTTCAAAGTCCTCTAGGGCCCTGTTTACTCCAGCTATGTGGCCTTCTTCCAGCAAACTCCAACGTCTAATGGTCCACTCTGCACTTGAACCTCCAGACAGGATCGTGCACTTGAACAAATGATCCTCAAAGGGTGGTGCTGTTTGGGGAGAGTATAGGGTGTTTTGGATGAGGTCTCGCTGGCAGGCATAAGACCTGGTCAAGGGTCTAGGAGCTTTGCCACCATGAATGCCCAGTGATAGACAAGAGCTTCAAACAGTGTTTCTCTAACAGTTTGGGGGCTTTTGTTGGCTGCTGTGGCTCCCAGCAGCCATACCCTAGCTTGGTTGCCCATCTATTCTAAAGCCCCTGCCATGTCTTCCTCCTCCCTTCCCCCAATTCCCACTTTCTCTCCTCACTCTTTCTCCTTTTTCTTCCCTCTCCCCCTTTTACAATGCCAAACCCAGAGCTTTATACTTACTAGGGAAACATCCTGTCACTCAATTGAACCCTATCCTTTCTGTAAGCTTTTCACTTCTTAAGCAGAAAAGTTTTCCTGAAACCAGCTGATTGGTATAGGTCTCCTGTGTGCACTCTCTTGCCCCTTATACTTTACCTTCATGGTGTGTCTGACACATGCAATAAAGGAATTCTTTAATCTTTAACATGCTGCTGCCATCCACTCTAGATAGTAAGTTTCTGGAGAGTGTGGCTTGGGTTGTATTTTCAGCCTTAACATCATACCTCACACATAATGCATGCCCCATAAGCTCTGGTGAGTGAACAAAGGAAGGAATGAATGAATGAACACCCACGTGACTCTGGGCTCAGGTTTTGTCCTTTACTGGCCATTTTTGACTTGAGCTTCTCAACTTCTTTAAGGAGATGACTTAAGCATTAATTCACACGCTGATTGTGGAGATTAAGTGGGATGATAAATTTGGAAATGCTTTATGAAAATTTTATTTAAACATTAGAAGCTAAATTTCTCTGAGCTGCCAAGTAACAGAGTAAAAAAAAAAAAAAAGACAACACAGTGTAACAACTTTTACCAGTTCAACCAAAATAGATCTTTTATTTTCTTAACATTGCACTCCCAGGCAAGTCCACATATATGAGACGAAGTTTTCAATTCCAGAAGCATCTTAGGAACTCCCAGATGTCCCAAACTCATAACATAAACACTAGAGAACAATATTAAATTGTAGAAAGGCCATGGGACTGTTTTTTTTTTTACAGCCATTGAAGGTAAAATGAATGTCTACTGGGACACATGGTGATTCTTGAATAACTCCAAAAATAGACTGGGGACACCAACATTTATATAGCACACAGCCAGGACTTGGAGTTTAGGTCAGATTATGATACCACTACTATGGATTCCAAGTTCCAGAACCCAATGATGTCTAATCTTTAAGTACAATGGAAACTCTGCCAGCTCCTGTGTCGCCCGGAATGTGTGCCAGGTTGAATTATGCAGGGAAAAAGAAGGACACATAACCATCACCTTAGCTCCTGAGGGATGTGTCACACTTATTCATTCTCTCATGTATTTTTTTCTTCCATGAAAAGAACTTTAGGGTTTCCTTTGACCCAAATCCCCTGCTACCCACTTTGAGGGCTAAGTGAGAAAACAGAGCACCAATAAGTGATGAAGACAAAGCATCTTCGTTCATAAGAGGAGAAGGGAAAAAAAAACAGAAATAAAGGAAAACTGGGTGGGCTCTCAGAGTAATTAGGCATCTCCAAATGCTGCAGTGGGCAGAGGAACTAAAGCATACACCACGTATGAAAGTCAGGCCTGTGGTTTAGAAAATACAGCTGGAAGAGCACACAGATTTTGACCATCCAAACTAAATTCAATTACCATGTCTGCTCTGCCTTTCTATTTCTGCAATTTGAAAGGCTGTTATTAGGTCCCCTCTCTCATCTCCAAGCAATGCCTTCAGAAAACATTCCAAAAAGTAAACATTAGCTTTTGGGCATTTGATTGCTGCTCTCCCAGAACACTGTGTTCTGTCCTGTCTCTCTGTATATCCTTTAATATTAAAAAGGGGGGACGGGAGACAGGAGGTGGTTGCGCAGCTCTGTGGCAGAGGCTGCTCCCCAGCTTCCTCTCCAGCATCGTTGGGTCCTCATGGCGCTGAGATCCATCTCACCCTTGTTATGTAGACAGCCATATGCCACGCAAATATAAACAGTGCACCCAAGAGAACTAAGATGCTCAACATTCCTCTTTCCAAAAAAAAAAAAAAAAACTAGGATAAGGATGTATAGAAACAATAAAATTATATAGCAATTGAAAATGCAAGGATGGTGTTAAGATGCGACATAAATAGCTTTTCCTTGCTGCTCTCATTAACATAGCTGACGTGTCCCCTACAGGTAGATACAGTCCTCTTTGTCCCGCTGGACCATTTCACCTCTACCTTCATTTGCTGCTTACTCAGGACTTTATGCGGCTCCATGTAACCTATATAGAAACTATATAGAACCTGTATGGACACCATACGGGACCACAAATCAGAGAAAATACACTTATCACTCAGAGTCTGGCTTCATTCGCTGGGTGCAATTATTTCCAGTTGTGGCCGTTTTTCTAAAAATGACACAACTTGATGTTCCCCTTATCGGAACACAGTCCTGCCGTGAGTCCACCAAGCTGTCCTTATCTGTGCCACTGTCATGGCTCACATGAGTCTGTTGATGTACAAGTGTCTCTCTGACATGCTGGTTTGGAGTCCTTCAGGTAAACACCCAGGAGTCTTCATTGCTTGTAGCTGGGTCACATAGCTGACCTCCTTCTGGTATTGAAGAACCTCCGCACTGATCCCACAGAGACTGGACCTCTTTACAGTCCCTCTCATAGCACAGTATGGTCCCATTTTTCCACAGCCACTAAAAGTGTTTTTTCTCCATGTCAATTGTTAAACTTGAAAAAGTATCCTTGCTTTGTTTAACAAGAAATCCTCAGTAACAACTCTTTTTAAAGAAAGGTCTTTTTTTTCCCCTGTTAATTTAGCATATGAATCAGAAGGGCTGGTTATGAAAGTCTGTGACTAGGTGAGGTCAGTAGGGCCCTGCCCTGGAAAAGAAGAACGCTTGCTTGGAGCCTTTCGCGTCTGTGAGCTGTGCTGACGAGGGATCAGATGTGTTTGCTGTGGACACCACTCTTATTTTCCTGCAACTTCCTGTGACCTCTAAACTGACCCAGGAGAAGGCCTTCCTGAGGGGAGGGAGGTCACAAAAGGCAGAGAAGCAGCTAAAAAGGCAAGCCTCAGTATTTTCCAACCAATGCGGATGGCTACTAGGTAAATGTGGGTGACCATGTTCTGAATAAGAATCTGCTTGCTCCTCAAATAGCGCCATGAAAGCCAGTGAGAGGGTGCAAGCCTGTACCCTCAGGTGTAAGGGTACAGAGCTATAACCCAGATGTGTGTGTGCACACCTGTAATTCCAGGTGTGAAGGTACACATCTGTAATCCCCATGTGTGAGGGTACATGCCTGTAATCCCATGTGTGGAGCCCATACCTAATCCCGAGTGTGAGGGTCCGTGCCTACAATCCCAGCACTTGGAAGGCTGAGGTAGAAAGATGGAAAACTCCAGGCTAGCCAGACTACATAGTGAGACTATATGCCATAAACAATAGTAAAAAAAAAGAGCAAAATTGTATCGGCTTGCTTAATGTTCCTTTCCTATGTACCTCTAACCAAAACAAACATTAAAATGTGAAGAAGGGCAAAGGTACCACAGTTGTTCTATCTACTTTACCCTGAGGCCAAATTCATTTTAACATAAATGAAACATTTTAGCTGTTTCTATGATATGTTAGATATTAACGCACGTATTTCTGTCCACTGTTCTCTGTGCACTGCCGATGCCCATGAACCTGCTATTTGGAATAGTGACAAGGTACTTGGTCTTTCATGGGTTTGGCCTTTCAGCTAACGCTGATGAATGCATCCGCTTACTAGCCTCCATATGGAAGCAAAGAGGATCCGGGACCCGCTGGGCTGGCTTGTTAGCAGTCTCGAAACCAACAACTTTATATTTGCAACATTTGGACTTCTATAATTAAGGGATTCTTATTTTTCAAAAAAAAAAGTGAGCAGGAGGTTCAAAGACCTCATGAAAGGCTTTCATTTCTTGAACTTTTAAGCGTAAAACCCAGGTTTCGTTCTTACCCTGGAATTCTACCTTTACGAAAACAGTAGTATGACGGTGTGGGTAATTTCAAACATCTTCCCCCTAAGCACTTAGGGTCACTGGGCTTTCTCTACCTTACCAATGATCAGCACTGAAGGAAGAGCATAGACTCTATGTCTTAGAGTCCTCCTTGGAGCCCAAGATCTGGGAACTGGAAACAGGGCTTACTGTGATGAGTGAAGACCAAGAAGACTTTGTGGGGCTGTGGAAGTCTATCCTGCCATGCAAAGAGGGCATCTCTATTAAGTGTGATTTTATTCTCATCCCAACCACCTATGAATCCAACTTAAAAAAAACAAAAAACAAAAAAAACAAATGTTCTTGGCACTGACGAGTCCTGCCTGAGCCCATTGCTCCTCTGGTTTCCCACTGAGACAGCCAAGCAATCAAGAGATCAATACTTCCAAATGGTGCTTCCGCAGCCACGCTTCCTCCCCTAGAATGTCAAATGCTCTCTCGAGAAGACAGATGGACGCCGTCTGCAGGACCCTGCCGTCTTTGAAAACTTTTGACAGCCAGCGGGTGGCGCGTCTGCCTCTATTTAAATGAGCTCATTAGAGTTAATATTTTTGTGACTTCCAACCAGTTGTTCAATCATTTCTCAAGTGTGATGTGTTTTAATCAAAAATGAAACACTTTAGGACATAGATTCTGTTGAAACCCTGTTTTAGCGACATCCTTTCCGGAGCAAATTTTCTGGAGTAAGGCTTTTTTCTTTTTTTGGAAGTAGGGGAGAGGGTGCTTATGATGTTCCATTGTTAGACAGAATAGAAGCAAATGAGATGGCCAACAGGTCCCAAGTTATTTTAAGAATAATCTCTGTGCTGGTTGTAGTAGCCATACGTCCCAGCACTTGGGGTTGGGAGTGGGGGTCAGAAAGATCAGGAGTTCAAAGCCATCCTCAGCTACATAGCAAATACAAAGGCAGCCTGTGATATGTGAGCTCCTGTCTCAGAACAGCAGAAAAGAAAGAAAGGGGGAAGAAAGGCACTGGTGTGTTGTACCTTTCCTGCCTGCCTGTGCCTGCTTCTGTGATAAGCCATTTTCGGACTGGCTTAGAGGATTTTATTTTATCGACTACTTTAAAGGAGCCAACTTTCTCTATCTGAGATTTTATTGAACAAAATAATCTAGTACACAGCATTTCTGATTTTACCAGGAAAAAATGATGGTTGGTATTTGGAATGATGACAGACAAGCAACAATGGGCTGTGAGCTGAAAGGTCAGATGGCAACCAAAACAATTATCCAGACAGGAAATGTCAAAAGTGACACCTTTTGAAGAAAAGAGAATTCCCGTTACTGAATGATGCCGGGGCGTTTTGATTCAGGCAATCGAGGTACCTCCCTTGATGTCATTAGTGCAAATTTAGTCAGCAGACACGTTCAGTGTCCCGTTTGAGGGGACAGTCATGTGATTTGGCATGTGAATGGGTATTTGACATACCAAAGAGACCTAAGTATATGGATATAAACAGAGGGAAGAGAGCAATTCTCCTGGCTGATTTTCTAGAGCAAGGGAGAGCTCACTGCAGTGTTGAAATTGTGGCATTAGCCCGATGCCTGCTGACAGGGCTGGGAGCCATCCGCACTCCCTAGGAACACCCCAGAGATGCTTTCACTCCCTAGGGTCACAAGCCAACCCTGGAACCTTAACTTGGTTTCCCGATAAAAAAAAAAAAAGTGAGTACATTGATCGAGCAGAACAAATCTGGCTTTCTTTGTGGCAGACATCATGACTCGTTATAAATTAATCCACTGACATTGAGGGGCATTTGGGTGCAGTCAGGTGACCACTGGAGAAAACCTCAGTATGCTGGCCTGATTCACCTACATAGTAAGGTTCAGTTTAAACTGATCATGCCTGGCTAGCAGATCAGCAGTGCTGGCCCCAAAGTATTAGATGGATCTGATCCATCACCCAAGAAAGATTGAAAGTAATGTTAAATGGAATTTTGTGTTTTATGTATTTTAAAAAGTGTGATAATACCTAATGTCATTGAGTACCTGCTAAGTACCATGATCTACTTTAAGTATTGTGTGTGTGTGTGTGTGTGTGTGTTTGTTTTGTTTGTTCAAGACAGGGTTTCACTGTGTAGCCCTGGCTGTCCCGGACTCACTTTGTAGACAAAACCGGCTTCAAGCTCACAGAGACCCAACTGCCTCTGCCTCCCAGAGTGCTGGGACTACAGGTGTGTGCGATGGCGCCTGGCTGTGTGTTTATTTTTAATTTCTACCACATTCCCAACAGCATCCCTATGTTACAGATAAGGTGATGAGGAAAAGGAGGGATTGAATAAATTGGCCAGGATTGTACTGTCAGCAAAAGGCATAGTCAAGGTTTGAACTCTGGGCCTGGACCACAGTTCAGTTGCCAAAGTGCTTGCTTAGAAGTGCAAAGTCCTATGATGGCTCTCCAGCACTACACACGAGATAACATAAGATAAACGTGGGGATAGATGAATATGCCAGTACCCGGGAAGTCAAGGCAGGACCGTTAGCCGACGATCATCCTCAGCAGCAAGTTCAAACACATCCTGAGCCACAAGAGACCATACTAAAGAAAAAGAACATGCTTGATCTCTGATAACTTAGGTATTCTGCCCCCCCCCCATCAATCATCAGACAAACACTTTTAGGTAAAGATTTTTTAAAATAACGTTTTTATTTATTCTTTGAGAGTTTTATACAATATGTTTTTGATCATATTCGTGCATGGTAGATGCCATTCACCAACCATGCCAGGCTGCACTTAAATAAACTCCTCTATTGGCAAGGCCTCTCTCTCACTTTTCCTCCCTGCCTTGGCTTTGATATTTTAAAATATACCTTTATCCACACACCCGAGGTCAGAATTTTCGCATGCAGTACAAACACACCTTCTCAGACCAACCTCTTGACTTTCAGCCAGAAGTTTACAGTGAGTAATCAAATACCCTGTAATGCAAAGCCCTCGACTGGGCTGGAAAAGGCAGGAGCAGGCTGGGCCCCAGCTGGAATTATTTGTTTTCGGCGTGGATACTGAGACTACACGGCTGGCAACTTTCACCTCCTATATCATTTTTCTTCCTTGCCAATGACTGACCCTGCAGTGTTAAACAAAAGTGTTCTATCCTTGCAAACATACAATTAAAACACAGGTGTGTTTGTCTCCTTGGTATCTTCGCCATGGAAATGCTAAGTTGTTACTCAAACGAGGTCATGTAACTCTCGCTGGCACTGAATGAGAGAGGTGGGAGGTGGGATGCCCTTGCAGGGGATCCCTGCAACAGGTACTCAACCACAGGGCTGCGTGAGTGGATGACCTTTCACATGGGGAGGACCACGCTGGCCAGGTCAAGCTCAGACAGTGCAAATGCCAGTTAGTTCTAATTGGTATCACTCATGGGTCTAAGCAATGATGGCACCAGGTTGGTAAGTTAGAAAGAAGCATGGTACCAGGTTGTTGTAGTAAATTTTGTAAAAAAGTGTTTGGCTATATAAAGTCTATTATTAGCTCCAAGATTATTTCGGCGGTATTATTATCTATGTCTTAATGATAAGGCATAGATTTATGATTGCCTTATTTACCTTGAGCCAGGCAGATATTTTACCTACACTGTCAGAATATTCTCATCATCCAGCCCTCCTCATCTGGACTACCTTTCATCCTTAGCCCGATGGTACTTCCTTTTATTCTTCATCTGGGTCTTTTCATGCCATTATAGGAGTCATTTCTTTTGGCCCATGTGGTTTCTTCTCCATTATGGTGTTCTCCTTCCTCCTGTCTTTCCAGCAATCTCTGTCCTGTGATTCCCTGTCCTCCAAAGCCCAGGAACCTTAGCTACACCTAGTCCATTCTGCCATGCCCAGGTATTGGCTGTTTAATCAACCAATCAGACATGTCTTAGGCAGGTTTACAAAACAAGGATAGGTGTAACCAGATCTTGAGGGCCAGTAACACGCATCAGACCAACCCCCAACACCAGGTGATCCAAAGGGGCTGAGTATCTTTTACAGTACATTGAGTTATTCATATAAGCATTTTCTGCTGGGGTTCCAAGCACTGAACAAGGGGCAAGGGGCTCCTTTTACTGTCGAGAAATGTACAGCTCACACAGAAATCCAAGTTTCAAACTCTAATCCCCTTTCTCCCCCCGCCCCCCCCATACACACACAGAAGAAGTGGCAGAGAGTGTCAGAAAAGCTGGTTAGGCGGACAGCTGAGAGTAGAAAGGGCACTGAACATGGCCACTCCAGGAGCATCTGCAAAGACAAGTGGAGTACTAGCAAGTTTCAGAGTCTGCAAGGTTAAAGGGTCCTGGAGAAGCGGAAAAGAAGAACCCAGAGACCGACCCTAAAGAAGCCATCTGTTCTCTGCAAAGAGCTTCTCTTCCTACACCATGTCATGCTCCAGCCCCTGTTAGAGAGAGCTTCACTCTTCAGGTCAACTCCTGAGACAGGCGGGACAACAGGACGGAGGGCCTGTCCTCATCGTAGTACAAGATGAATTTCTGACACCAAGTTAACTTTTCTATGCATTCTATTTTTACATGTATTTAGTGTCTGGGTTGTGTGTGCATGTTTAGTGTCTGTGTGTGTGTGTACTATAGAAACATAGGTGTAGATTTCCAAATAAACCTGACTTGGATTCTGATTTTTACAATTTTCTTAGTCATGTGTGATGGCTGGTTTGATTGCCAACTTGACACAATCTAGAACCACCAGGCAGGGAGTCTCAAGGAGGGAATCACCCAGATTAGGGAGATTTTGATTACGTTAGTTGATGTGGAGAGACCCATCCACTATTGGTAATTCCATTCCCTAGGAAGGGCGTCTCGACTGCTTAAGAATAGAGAAGGCAGAAGATCTTGAGGGCCAGAAACACGCAATAGATCAGTGCAGGCACAAGCACGCACGCACTGATCTATTGCTCTCTGCCCTTGACTGTGGATGTAATGTTGCTCCCTCAAGGCCCTGCCACCTTGACTCCCCTGCAGTAATCTGCAACCTGGAGCTGTGAGCCTTCCTACCCCAGGATGTTTGTCACAGTGGTGGGAAAGGAAACTAGAGCAGGATACAGCCATGGAAAGCTACTAAGCTTCTTAGGCAACAAAGAAATGTTATTTTTAGTAAGCTAACCTGCTCATCCTAAGTCTGCTTAGAGGACTAGGTAGATGTGTTAGGCCATGCACAGTACTTGCTCCATAAATGCAAAGCAATTTACTAATTAGTCAGTTGCCATAAAATTGGACAAATGAATCAGGAAGTGCAAAATCCACCCCCTCCAACAACAAGAGGACCTTGCTGGGTAGGCCGCAAGCTCATAGGCTGCCAAGTGCCAGTTGTGGCTATGGAAATCTGAATGAGGCACAAGGACTGATACTCTCATCTCACATTGGTGGTGAGTTCTAGGACCACCGCTGCATGCCCTGGGGTTCAGCCTCTCAGATGATACTCAGTGCTGCTTGGATTCCAGTCCTCAACCTAGCTGAGCCACTCAGGAAGCGTCTCGATACCTGCAGGTGAAGGCAAGCTAGATAGGATAAGGGCTCCATGAGTGTAAACAAGAATCTTAATGACAGTGTGCAGGGGGAAAAGCTATAAAATTGGTAGACTGGAGATTCAAACTGTTTCGTGTCAGAATTATTTTTCCTTTAGGTGGTTGCAATTGCTTTTCCTTTTGGGTTTCATTCCCCCACTCTGACTCCTAGCCCCTGAAATCCTGTTGGATAGATGCCTCACAGCTATTGCACTCATATCCTAATCCTCTATGCTGGGAGAGCATGACTGCCCCTTGATCGTGTGTGGAGAGTGCAGCCTTCTGGCCCAGCTGCAGGGCCGCTTCCTTCCCGCGTTCTGTTAGAAGACTTAGCTGAGTTCAGGCTCAGAGGCTGAACTAACACAACACAAGGGCCTGTTATTAAAGATGTGTATTTTGGACAAATGACGGAGCTGCAAGCTTATATGACAGAGAACTTCTGTTCTTGTGATCCAGAAGGTAGATCACCGTTGAACTGAAAACAGGTGATGCAAATAGGCTCAAGTTCACTGTAGAGCATCTTAATATTTGGGGGCTTGTCATCAAAGGAGATGACAGACGGTGGAAGATACTGACACGGGGACCCACTCTCTTTACTTCACCACAGTTTTTTCTTCCTTCCTTCCTTCCTTGCCTCCTTCCTTCCTTCCTTCTCTCCATTTCTAAAAATATTTCCACAGGTAAGAACCAGCAGTAGGATGTTACTTAGTCAAAAACAAAAACCCGCTGCATAATGTACCACACCTTTAAATTTTTTAACATCTATTAAATTAAAATCAAGGAAATTGACATAGATAGGATGAAAGAAGACACAGCACCTCTAGCTTCTGCCAACTAAAAATAAGAATTATTAATGAAGCTCGGCTTTCTTCTGCTGTGCACATTAATTATTTATGATAATAATACTCTGCACTGCCATATTAAGGAATTTTCTTTACCCAGCTTCCCAGAAAACTCTATCTTCTTGGGGGGGCCTGGAGTGGGGGAGGGAACTTCAACATGTTAAGCCAACAAAAGAATCTATTCCTCTCCATGTATTTATTATACCACAAGATGAATACAGTCTTGGGTTATTAAACTGGAATGAAAAACACATCTTATTAGAACTTACATGGTGATTTTTATTCTCACTAGTTTCATATAAACTTAATGGTGCAGTCTGCATTTTTATGCTCATCTATTTTAAAATGGTGCCGGGAGCAAAAAAAGCTTCCATTAATGCCAGTTTGGTATTTCAAATACAATTTGATGTAATTTACTTCAAATATATGTGAGCAGAGAAAGATAATACCAAATGCATTTTCTAGATTCGAATGTGGGTTAGCTCACAGCAATGGTTTGTTAAATCTAAGTTTGGAGGCTATTTAAAAAAGAGAGAGAGAAAAGACCAAAAAAATCTTTTAGCTATAAAACTCCAAGATAATAAATAAAGGAATGAAACTCTGTTCATTTTTAGGGTGTATAGGGGGTGCTGAGCTTTTTGAGAGAAGGATAGCTTTAATTTTATTTTTGGTTTCAAGATTCACCAATCATAAGTGAATAATCATGCATTTCCCAGTGAGATGCTCAATTATTGTATTTGTGTGATGTCGCTTTGTGTGCCCAATTGTGTCAACAGAAAAACATAATGGAGGTTTGGTGTGGTTTAAGCATGGCAGGTAGATATTAAATAAGTGCTTAGATTTCCCAGTCTTTGAGGCTTCTCACAATGGTTTCTGGATGAGGGTTGTTTAGAGGAATGAGTTTAAATATCAACAGCTGCTTCTAGCAATCACTCAAACCTAAATTTCATGTATGAATCTCAAAAGATGAGCTGTGGGTTACAGGGATTTGGGGATGGCTTGGTGGTTAAAGCCCTTCCTATTCAAACTTCCTGAAGGCACCCAAAGCTGGGTGTGATAGCGCACATCCATAATTCTGTTTACAAGATGGCAAGATGGGAGAATCCCAGGAGCTAAAGGTTCAGCTAGCCCAGTGTATTCATTCACCTCATCAAATTACAGACAAGAAACCCTGCCTCAAGAGGTGGAGGGCAAGAATGGACACCTCAGGTTGTCCTCTGACCCCCACACATGCACACACAAAATCATGCATGCTTGTGAACTCTAAAATATTACTTCTACTGAAAGAGAAGTGGCCCAAAAGTATATTCTCCACTGACTTTTCATGGCACCTGTCTGTAACAGACCAATGTTGCACAGTTCATAACCACGTCACAATATTTGTCCTTGCTTCTTAGAGAGAAGGTAAGAGCCTGTAGGGAAGAAAGGAGAAGAGACCCACTAGGCTGCCACAGAAAATGGCCACAAGCCATTCATCCTTCCCTTCCTGGTATGCACGGGGAAGCCACACGGTTGTGAAGTCACTAGACTTGGTAGGGGCAAAAGGGAAACATTCTTCATTTTCCCCTAGAGTGCTAGGCAAATAGAAATGCCAATGAGGGTGAAAGAAACCTAAAAACATTGCCTGTGTAACTCACATGGACCGTAGCCTCTAGCTACAGGAGGCAGAAGCCAACCAGGCCTCAGGGCCCAAACCTTCCAGAAAGGAATAATTGACAACATGTAAGAGTTTACTAGCTGGGCATGATGGTACACACCTTTGACCCCAGCACTTGGGAGACAAAGGCAGGGGATCTCTGTGAGTTCAAGGCCAGCCTGGTCTACAAACTGAGTTCCAGGACCAGCTAGGGTTACACACAAAGAAACCCTGTCTCAGAAAACAAACAAAAAAAGTCAAAAAACAGTGGCCAACCACATCTCAGCTATGACTTGGCCCTAGCAAGCATGCCGAGTTTCATCATGAAGAACTCTGGCACACACTTATTCTAATTTTAAAGGGCTTCAGTATTTCATTTTCTTTATTTTTATGGTCCCATGTGCCATAAATCAAAAATGCCTTTAATCTAACTGAATCAAGAGATATTTATCAAGCACGTCTTTGCTTTTGGGCACTGTTCTAGATGAACTGCTGAAGAATAAGGACTAGCTACCTCCTACCTTTAATGAGGATCATAGACTAACAGAAAATCAATGAGCCGGTGTCTAGGCTATGAAAATAGTGGTGGTTTCCATTAATATGCATTGTTAGAATTCAAAGAGAGGAGATCATTTCTCACTGTTGAAATCACACACACACACAAAAGAAGCCAGAAAAGACTGAAGACATGTGCCTGGGTGGCATTTTATCTTCAAAGATGGGTAGGAGAAAGAGACATTAGCAGAGAAAAGGATTCCAGAGAGAACACAGAGTTGCTTGCTCATCTTTGTTGTCTTAGTGCCGAGACACATCACAAATCATTGTCGAATAGTTGAACAGACAACAGCTCTGAATGTGATACTGGGACACCTTTTATCTAGGCTTGCGTGCTTAAACTTCATCTTAGAATTTTCTGGTAGAAGAATAAGGCCACAGAGCCATGCCATCAGGGGATGAATTAGGCAGGCCTGGTACTACAGTTTGAATGTTAAATGTGTCCCCCATAGGCTTGTGTGCTGTAACATCTGGTTCCCAGTTGATGGCAATGTTTGGGGAAGCTGTGGAACCTTAGAGACTGTTGCTTACCTAGCAGGGTTGAGTCTGTCGACAGGCCTTGAAAGTGATGTCTGCTCCGGTCCTATCCTGATTTCTGTGCTTGCTGGTATCCAGGAAGTGAGCCCCAGAGGCTCACTCTTCCTGCCATGAACTCCACCATTCCTCTCCAGCTGTGATGAACTGTTCTCCCTAAACCTTAAGCCAAAGTAAACCCCTCTCCACTTAACTTACTTCTGTTAGGTGTTTTGTCATGGTAACAAGACATAACTAATACACTTGGGAAGGGAGAGCAGGAGAACTGGGCAGCTGGAGGCTGATGTCAGACTTTTCTCAGAGTTAAAATAATGAAAACGGGGGAGGGGAGGGGAATGATGGAGTAAGAATCATCAGGAATTGAAAACACCTAAGAGTGAGTAGAAGAAGGTAGTCCAAGATTTTGAGTGTGGTGGCTACTAAAAGGGGTGTGTCTAGAGACGATGGCATGATGGTATCCATGCATGTGGACTCTGCTCTTACATGCTCAGATACTACAAATGGAAAAAAAAAATCAGTAGCCATGTGTCTCTATGCGCAATCCCTTTGCTGTGTACACCTTGTTCTACAGTCTGTGGGAGGTGATGACTTTGAACTGTTCTTCAGGGAGAAAAGTCATGAGTTTATACTGACCAGACCCATAGTTCCTACATACACATCTCTTTAAATAACCAGGGGTACAGTCTGAGCCAAAGAACCAGCAAGGCTCATTTGCTCCAAATCAAAGAAACCACATGGTGAGTCTGGGATTAGGACTCTAAGCCAGTGGCCAGGTGAAGAGGTTGCTACTGAAATTTAGGAGGTGAGCTAATTGTTATTCTAGCGCCAAAGAGTTTTTCCTTTCACTGATTCTCTGACCTTCCAAATCTGGTGTTATAGTTATTTTTATGAAACTGTGTTTGTTTCTCAGTTTCTCTCTTATCTCGACTATCACACAAATAATTAAGACTCTAGTATATTATTATAACAAGCATCACAGCACAAGAACTGAGCAGTTATTACTTAACCCTCTAATCTAATCTGGTTTCCTCCCAGTGCACAGCCCTACTTGTACTTTGTAGCTTTCCTACTCCAGCTCCTCTCTGCTGATTTCTCCTGGACTTCTCCCCTGAAGTCTCCTGGACTTTTCCCATGGGTGAATTCCCCTACTTCCTCCTCTAACTGCTCCTCCTCTGGCTGGCAGGAAGTCCAGCTCTATTCTCTCTCCTGTTCAGAGACTGGCTTTCAAGTCTCTTTATTAACATATTAGGGAACAATTGGGGAGCAATGTTTACACAACATTAAGACAGGTGGGTCTCAGAACAAGGATGGCAACCAGACATGGGGAGTACAGAAATCAGCACTTGAATTTGAATTACACAATAACCTTATGCCTACAATAGGGCTCCTCATCAGAGTCGCCTAGAGAGGTGTTGGGAAACAAACATCTCCCAATATCACTTGGAAAGACTGAATAGCCAGGGAGACCAGATCTGAGAAACAGGGCTGATTTCTTCCATAGCCCTCACGCCTCATAGTAATGTGACTAGCCCATGTGCCCTGACTTTGCAGCCATTCTCTGCCAAGCATCCTTGAATCCACTCCTTTCTAACTTAGCATCTCAATACACCTGGGATGGAACACAGTACTATCAGCACGCTGCACAAACTCATCTGGATAACTGAGTTCCATGAACATAGTCACAGCTTAACTACCCCCATGGACTTGCTGAAAATACTAAAGTGAGAATAGATTTTTATTTCTGTTTTTGTCAGGAAAGGGCTTCTCCATCTGCAATTTGTATAATTAGTTCTTGTTGTTTAATTCAAATAACAAATTGTGTGTTTGGCCCAGTTAAATTGTATTTTGTTTACAGGATAAGTTTTTTAAGAACTTTATTCATCCCCCAACTCTGTTGCCTCTGAATTTGTGAGCGGTCCAGTCTTACCACCATCTGCAGACTTGACAAGAATATTTTCTGTGTTCTTATGCAAATCTTTAACAACAATGTGAAACAGAAGGCTGGAGAGATGGCTGTGTGCAAGAGCTCCTGCTACACAAGGATGAAGACACGAGTTTTAATCACACTACCCATGTAAAAAGCTGGACATGACCACACACAGGTCTATAATCCCAGCACAGCAGGAGGATGACTGGGATTAGTTGGCCAACAGTCCAGCTCCAGGTTCAATGAGAAATTCTGTATTAATGGAATAAGGCAGAGGGTGATAGAGTAGGTTGCAAGAACCCTTCTTCTGTCCTCCAAGAATGTGGACCGGCACATATATCCCACACACATGTATGCATGTACCTCACACACACAGGCACACTCACACATATGCACACACGTGTGTGTTTGTGGAATAGAATTGGGTGGCAAACAATAGCCTGTGGGCGGTGTGTCAATCTGTTTCACCTTGCTGTGATACCTCTGGCAAGCTAACTAACTTTATAAAAGTAGTTTTATTTAGAGCAAAGTTCTGGAAGCTTAAGAGAATGGACAGCCATCAGCTGGGCTCTGATGGGGACCTTATGACAATGACATAGCAACAGTTGGAACACATGTGTCCATAGTAATCCAGAGAGCTGGATGAGAGCAGGTGTTCTAGCTCACTGTTCTAAGAGAACAACCTTCGTCTTCTCCAAAGACAATGGCCCTAGTGACCTAAGGACCTCACACTAGTCCATATCTCTTAAAGGTACATACCGCTTCTCCACATTACCACACTGAGCCAAGCCCTCAACACACCAGTTCCAGAAGATGAGACACAGTATCATCTAAACAGGAAGTCCCTAAGACCTCTGTCCACAGCCATAACAGAACACTAGCCAGCAAGTGTCACAGGCTGGTTCTCTACTGCAGATCCATCTTCATTAACTTCCAACATTTGTTGCCTGGCCTCACCATCAAAGCACTTACAGAGTCCTTATCACACAGCTTGCTGGCCACAGAAGTTATCACGTAGCGTGCCATCTCCTCCTGACTCACGGAGAGGGTAGCCTGTCAACGACTGTGGTAGAACATGATCTGTCTTCATGATACTGGACCCATCCTATTGGTCACTGTGTTTACAAATTATGGTTTCAATATGCAAGTCTAGAATCTTTGCCCCGAAGTTTTAGATATGAAAGGCATGTGTTTTCCCAGGTTCTTGTCTTTGCTTCTGCTATGTTTTTTGTCAGTCTGTGCCATTCTCTTGAGGGCTGGCTTGGTTATGGAGCAACTTGGATCCATGTGAATGTATGACTATCCTATATAGCCAAAGAGTGACAGCTTTCAAGCCCCGTCCTCTTGAGACTGAACCCCGGGCTGACCCAGACTGCATCTAAAGCCACCTGAGTAACTGAACACAATTAACAAAAAGACACTAAAGGTATCATGGCTCTGCGTGTTTTACCTCTTGTCACAGTCAGTTTTAGCCATTCTGCATGTATTTTTCATTGTCATTGCAGAGCTTTGCTACTGCACTGAAATACCCAGATCTCGAGTCCCCAAATGACCAACAGGCTTTGAGTCTGATGCAAAACACACGAGGGCCTTTATTACAAACTCAAGCTGGGTGGCTGCCCTTTACAAGAACAAAGGGGCAAGCGACCCTCAATTCTGGGAGAACAGGGTTTTTAAGAGGGCAAAAATGAAAGTAGGGAAGTGCAAGTCTTGGCATTACAGGATTGGGTAAAAGGGTCTCTAGGGGAGCTGACCTTTAAAATGATTGGTTTGTTTTCAGGCGCCAAAACTGCAAATGATCAGGTCTGGCTATCTGGGGGACACCTGACCCCTGGGCAAGTTACAAGGTACTGCCCAGTTATGTGCAGGTTAGGCTGTAGCAAGGGGGAGGGAGAGTTAACACAATCCATTGGCTTTCTTAGGGGCCACATGACCCTATTCACGTAGACACATAGGTTAATCTGGGTGGGGGACTGCTGCTGGACCCCTGCTCTGAAAGGACTGTGATCTGGTGACTTTGTCCCAGTCCCAAGAATTAACTCCAAGTTTTTGGACCTCATAGCACAAGTACATGATATTTGTGAAGCTTCAGTTGTCCCCACCCAACAGCAACCGGATGCTCATGAATTGGCAGTACACAGGGGCTCCCACTTGCTCAGTCACGGGAGAGGGGTTTAGAGGCTGAGATTTAGACCATGCATTAGCAACTATGGCTCACCGGCCAGCCTCAGCCCATGGCAAGTTTCAGGAAAGCCCACAAACCAAGAAATGTTTTCCAAATATCATTGTACCTACAAGGAGTTTAATGTTCCTTTTGATTCATGTGGATGCTATCTGGTCTTTCACAGAAAAGGTTTGATGATTCTGAATTGGAATGTGTGAAAGAATCATCAAACAGTTTCATTTTCACTAATTGTTTGCATTGTACCTTCACAAAAAGAAATGTGCAGAGTTGGTACACATTGCCCTTAGCGCTGAGCAGTAGGTTGAGAGCAACTCGATATATCTACAGCTTGTTTAAGGGCTAGAAAGAGACTGGAGACTGTGGGGCTCCAGGAACCCAGCGTTTCTCCCCCCTGGTCCTATGAGCTGTTCTGTGGGGCATTCATTTGATGTGAATCAGTCAAGGAGGCAAATGAGAGTCTTGCCATAAAACAGCAGCCTTTCTCTTCAGCTACTGAGACAGAGTCTCTGGAGAGGCTAATCAGCTCTGTTAGAGTGCCGATGACAGGAGTCATCAATGTAAATGAGCAAAATGAAAGGAGGACCAAAGTTCTTCCCAGAGATAGTTCCATGTCTTTTCAGCTTCTTAACCCCAAAGGGCCTAAAATACATATAACAGATGCTACAAAATGGAAGTTCATGTAAATAAAACCAGGAGACCTGTAACCCATTCAAGTTGCCTACACATTCAATCAACACTGTTCAGGGAGGTCAAAGTGCAAGTTGCTGTTAGATACCTAGCTGAAGATGATAATGGACAAAAGAATGGTGTTCCCATCCATGTTATCATATGTTCATATGAGTCTAGCTGTTGTCAGAGCCACTGATTTGGAACTCATCTTCTGACGAAGTGTATGTGCTGATGAAAAGCTGCTCTCGTTACGGAGAGACTGCTAATTGTTTGATTATACAGGTCTTCACATTAATGAAGCGCCATTCCATGGGCTTGGAGCATGGCGCGCAACCAAATTACCACCCCAGCGCTCACGCTGTGAAATCTGATTATTCATTAGCCAGTCAGTGAGTGGTACCAACATCTTTTTCTTTTTTCCAACCATCAAATGAGAAAGACTGCTGTTCTCCACCCCTCCAACCCCCCCCCTTACACAGCACTACCCCACTTTAAGAATATGAAGGTCTGAATTTGTTGTGTATGGGGGAGGGGAATGGCAGAGAGAGATGCAGTTTCCATAGGAGTTGTTTCACACATTTAACGCGATCCACGGTGTGACAAACGGGGAGCCGTTTGGATTGTGATTTCCTGCAGAAACTTGCTGATGCTTACACCAGTGTTTCGCAAGCTGTCCATCCCTAGAACTTCCCATATCAGCCTTCAGCCAGGAAGCCTGGTGGCTTGAGATGAGTTGGAGCCCTAGCATCCAGAGACTGGGTGACAGCAGTCACTGGGAGGCAAGGGTACAAAGCAGGACCAGGGGAGGGAGGGCCTGTGCTTGTTTTGTATACTCTGGGCTTTTTACAGACCTTTTGCTTGCATGTTGTAAGTACTTTTGCCCCACAAATAAAAAGGCAACTATATGAGAACACGATGACCGGATTAACTCATTAAAGTCATTTTCAATTTAAGTGAACAACAACGTATGTTGACCTTGATTTTTTTTTAACAAACCTCCTTTATTGTGGGTTATTTACTTCTACTTCCCTTCCAATCCTCCAACAACAGGTAGAAGGGAAAGAAGGTTAGCGTGGACAGGGAGCAGAGTTCTCTCTGCTTTTTCCCACTGGGTAGGGTTGTAGGATTCTGCTGGGGGCAATACCAATATCACTTGTCCAGAAATCCAGAAAACCAGCAAATCAGCAAACAGCAAACACAGCAGCAGGACAAACCAGCATCGAGCAGTCCTCCTCCAAGCAGCCATGACTTCTTCCTCTGGGCTGTCATATTTATACCCCTCAAAGTCCTCAGACCTCAATTAATTCCACCTGGCAAAGACCAGGCTCCGCAAGAGACCCTTAATGGGTGTGAACAAACTAAAATCTCCAACTTGGTATTTTAACAAAAACATATTTACACATCATAAACCAAAACATTCACAACAAACAAATGCTTGCTTCATTGAAACTGAACAACTAAAATAAAATAAAAGGTTGTGCTCTTACTTTTCTGAAGTTCAGACTGCAAATCTCCATCTCTTTCAAGAGCCAGGCTCTGACTGCTCTATGCATTTATAGCTCAGGCTGGATTGGATTTCCAAAGCCAGGGACTGGGATCCATGCCTTTGTAGTAGGGGAAGACACTGACACTTCCGGAATGGGATTATCGCTAATGAGATTACACACACAGTGATTAAGCTGTGAGCTGACATTCCCCGGGAAAGACACCAGGCTCCCAAGGAAGCAAAGATGGGGATGGGTGACACAGAAGAGGAAGAGCCTCCTGCACAAAAGCACAGTTCTCACAAAGCCCCAGTGGGACAACTGGGGACCAGCTTTGTTTCCTCTTATCCCACGGCGAGAGAATAAAAGCTTGAGCCGGGGATGGACCTCAGTCTGTACAGTGCTTGCCTAATACAGACGAGGCCCGGCAAATATCAGGCATGGTGGGGAGCACTTCTAACCTCCACACTTCGGGTCAGAAGGACCAGAAGTTCCACCCTCAGCTATACATCAAGTACAAGGACAACGTGAGACATGAGACCCTGTTTCCAAAAACCCAACAAACAAAGCAAAACACCCTGAAATACACACCAAGAGACCCTGAAAAGTCTATGAACTGGGGGGAATCCCGTAAGTTGCTACCTTGCTGGCCTCCCACTTAAATTAAAGATTGCCTGAAGAAATCCTCTCCAACGGTCTGGCCAAATGCCGAATCCGATCACCTTCTTGGATAGCTTAGGGGAAACAGATACTTAAGTTACTGTGCTCATTTTACGGGCCAGGAAACCAAGGTTTGGGGGTCAGGGAATGCTCCCAAGCTTTAGACTCATACAGTTATTCAGAGGCAATGACAAGTGACATTGGAACACGTATCTGCAGTCTAAGGTTGAAGGGCAACAGACATAACTGAGTCAAAATAACGACCAGCACACCAAACTGACAGACATGCCCACGGGGACAAGAAGAACGAAAGGATGCGATTTGTTATGAAACATTCTTTTAACATCAGAAACAAAACAGTGAGCCCCCTGTTTGGCTTCCAAGCCTTTGAGTCCACTATGGAACATTGCGCTAATGACCGCAGACATGTCATCAGCCTCAGGACCTGCAAGTCATGAGCCAGTTCTCGGAGTTCAGGGCTCACACTCATAGACACCAGGAGAAATAGCAGAATCTAAGGGGTGGGCGTTTTCAAGTATGGCCGTGGTGGTTGCCCTCCACCTTGACAGCCCTTAACTCTCTAATCTTGAGATGC
Organism: Pachyuromys duprasi; assembly: GCA_028658305.1. Lineage (NCBI taxonomy): Eukaryota > Metazoa > Chordata > Mammalia > Rodentia > Muridae > Pachyuromys > Pachyuromys duprasi. The sequence goes on from CM053760.1 coordinate 68,352,984, forward strand.
TGAATGGATATATATTCGTATTTACCAGTCTCACCTTGGTATGGCTAAATGTTACCACTAATCCTGCCAGGATGCATGTGTGGAGATCAAAGGACAGCTTTCGGGAGGCCTCGCCTTCCACCATGTAGGTCCCGTGATGGAGCTGAGGTTGTCGGGCTCAGTGGTGAGGCTCTGTGCGCAGACATTGTGAGCATTATATTGACATGATATTAGTTACCAGTTTCTCTCACGCCTTCTGGTTTTTGTTACTGGTGCGTTTGTTAAGAATGAAGTGATCAGCTCATGCCCCCTGGGCTTTCTCTCCTTCCTTCCTCCTCCTCTTCCTTTCTCCTGCTCTTCACAAGGAGGATTTGTACGCGCTCCAGTGAGTGAGTCCAGAAATCATCCTGGAAGCCCTATTGCCACAGCACATGCTGTTATTCTACTTATGTCCATGAAATCTGCTGGGAAAACTACCTGCTAAAGGCACGTTCCGGAAAAGAGAGCTTATCTTGCCTCATGTGTCCGGAGTGGAGGACATCATGTCGGACAAGTCATGGCTGCAGGAGTGTGAGACGGCTGTTTGCCTGGAAACGACATCCAGGAAACAGAGATGATGCGGATGCTCACTGAGATTCCGGAGATACTGGAAAGCAGAGTCAACCAAATCTTCTGATGGAGACAGAGAACAGGGGAAAAGCGGCAGGAAATCTGACTCTGGCTTTGGCCTGGACAAGTGGGAAATGGAGCAAACATGGGAAGAAAATGCATTCAAGGACTCCTGTGCTGATCTTCCCTCCAATAATAAGAATGTTAGACCAGGAATTTGGTCTCTCCCAGAGAAAGAGCTTTTATTCGTCACCAGATATACATTGGAGCCCAGTGTACCTTGGTTTAAGGAATTCGTGAACCTGATTAAGGACATTTATACCTCACAGAATCTGAGCTGCAACACCGCGGACTACTCATTTAACAGAACTCCTCCTCTGTTCTTCTAGTACCACCATCTTCAATCTCTTGAGACTTACATTAAGGATGAACTGGTACAGTTTTCATCACAAGGCTGTCTCTCCTTAACACCTTCTCTTCCACCCAAACTATTTAGAAAAAAAAAAATAAGTTGGGATATAATCCCTATTATATCATGGTCACACATCATCAACTAGAAAAGGAACAGCAAGGAAGGTAATTCTTGTTTGTTCATCATCAAAATACTAGATACCTTTATTTTCTAATAGCATTAACATATCTTAGTACCATTTTCATTCATCCAAGGGAAGCACTTCAAGAACTCAGTAAAAAAAAAAAAAAAAAAGTCCAAACCTAGAACACATGAGGAAGCAGAGAAAGCTGGTGGAGTGAGATGATGGAGTGGATGTGCTACTACTGCAGTAGAAGAGAATTCGGAAGTCCGGGACAATCATTTTCAGTCTGCTAGGGGAAGTCTAGTGGGACAGTCCTAAAACACCGCAACATCAGCGGGCACTGCCGCCAAAAAACAACAACAACAACAAAAAACAACAAAAAAACACGCGTCGGGCTTTCTCCTAGTAGAGCCGTGGTCTGCACATTGCGTTAACTCCGAGCTGTTGACCCCCTGCTCCTATAGTAGGATAGTGTGCACTCTACAATCTATTTGATATTCTAGAATCGAATAGCTTTGAGTTTCATACGCCCACTTGCTCCCACAGCTGAGCAGATAGAGACAACCCTCATTTATGAGAGCTTCATTAGAACTTTCATCCACAGGACACAAGATGACCTCTGGGTTTGAAGCTGACAAAGAAAGGAGAGGGAGGGAGAGATGAGAGAGAGAATAGGATGGGAAACTAAAAGGCTAGAGTGTGAAAACCCCCACGCTGTAGTCCTTTATGAAAACTGAAGCAGCCGGGACTGGAATATGGCTTGGTAGTTAAGAGCATTGGCTGTTCTTTGAGAGAATTCATAAAGGACTCCCAGGACCCAAACTGTGGCTCACAACAGTCTGTAACTCCAATCCTGGGGGATCAGACATCATCTTCTGGACCCCGTGGGCACCAGGCACGCATGTGGTACCGACATACATGCAGACAAAACACCCACCCATGCAGAACAATTTGTTCTAATCTAAGAGAAGAAAACTGAGGAAGCTGAGGCTGCCAAGGGATAGCCTTGCTCTTGCCGTGTGGACTTACACAGTCAGCAGAAGCTGAGGGGTGTCCCGCCTTACAAACAGGATGCCCAGCGAGGCACGTGCACACTCAGGACTTTCACACTAATAAGCCCATGCTCAGGAAAAACGTCAACACTATTTGCTCCCCAGTCGGGTAACGCTTTTGGCAGCTACAACGTGAAAGGCTGCAGCAGCAAGCTGAACGCCCGCCAAAGGAGACTACAGTGGCACCTCCGAGTTCTTGCTAATTCCATGCAGGTCCTCAGTTCTGCTGTCGTTTGGCTATTTAAATCCTAAACAAACCAGAAAAATGCCTCCTCTTCCTCTTCTGCACGGTAAGAGGCTTTGCCATCCAGCCACCCCAGGGCAGCATTGCAGGTTTAAGATTCCACGAGCAGATGAATAATTTCACTTTGTGATCAGAGCATCTTTGCTTATTTGAAGATTTATATAGCCAGTTAGCACATCTCTTCCATGAAAATAAATTAGGGAAATGGATCAGCGAACTTGATAACTGGATCTGATAAACCAAGCAATCATCTTGAATGACATTTGCAAAGGCTTAGTAATAATTCAAGAAATACTTTAGTTAGGAAAAATTGAGCAAAACTATATTGTGTGTGTGTGTGTAATCCTAATTGTATGTGTTTTCTAACAATGACTGTTATAGTTAAGGGTCATGTATAGACACTTCTTAACTTTTTTTTTCTTCTGGCTTTGAACTTTGTTCTCTTTTATGCATGAGGAAACCACTTCCTTTTTAAGGGAAAAATATTAGCTTTCTTTAAAAATAAAGATTTATGTCCAGGCATTTTGTAAGTACTTGAAAATTTATGCATTTAGCAAACAGTCTACAAAACTCTACAGAGATTATGAGACAGTCATGACAAGACAGGCAAGCATTGGGAACGGTTTGGTTTTGACTCTATTCCTACCTTTCTGATAATACACTTGGCAGCCTGAAACCATGACCACACAGATTCTGTACACACACCCATCTCTAAACAATGCACTTAGCAACCTTTTAGGACCTCCACCTGCATCAAGCTGCCCCCCCCCACTTCTCCAAACAGTGGGATATGTTTCTCAACCCCCTAATGATGATCACACTCAGACAGCGTCTATTCAAATAAATTCCTAATGTATCTACGTATAAGGGAAAGGGGGCCAATCTAACCCCAAATGATTTGGGGTACATACTAAAAAGGCACATAAGTCTTTTGAGTGAATTTGGAAGAGGATTTCATGTTGACCGTCTCACATCTATGTGTAACTGTGTGTGTACATCATAACAATTAGATGTGTCACAAGAAGAGACATGCACGGCAAAAAAAAAGGTTGACATAGTCCAAACCCGTCAATCAGAAAAGAACCACCCACACTACATCCCTTGGCATCCAAACTGGCTGACCTCCTGAATCCCATAAAAAGAAGATAGTCAGGGTCTTTGACTACTCTTCCGTTCCCAGAACCCACTGTCACCCATGGCAGCACATTTGCAGCCCGTACCACCACTTTGCTTTGAATAAAGCTTTCTTGCTGTTTCACAAGTGTGCACCTTTATTTTATTCTCAAATAAGAAGCTAAGAACCTGGGAACACCTGGCCCCAACCCTAACTGTTGCTAATACCAGCAGAATAAAATGAATCTCACACTTCCTTTGTATTCCAGTAGTTATTTAACAAATATCCTTGCACTTGACTCTAGTTCTGGGGGGGGAGGGGGCAGAATCAATTTTATTTATTTATTTATTTATTTTAAATGTAATTTATTTATTTTTATATCAGTCACAGGTTAGGTACTTTGCATCCCAGGTGTAGCCCCCTTCCTCATTTCCTCCCACTCTCCCCATCCCTCCCTCATCTCCTCCCCACCCCCTCCAAGTCCACCAACTGGGGAGGACCTTCTCCCCTTCCATCTGGACCCCAGTTCATCTTGTCTCCTCAGGGCTGGCTGTAATGTCCTCCCCTGGGATCTAGCCAGGCTGTTACTCCCTGGCATGTATGGGGGAGGGTCAAAGAGCCAGCCATCGAGTTCATGACAGAAACAGTCCCTGTTCCCCTTACTAGGGTCTTCAGTTGGACACCGAGCTACCATGGGCCACATCTGATCAGGGGTTCTAGGCCATATCCATACATGGTCCTTGGTTGGAGAAACTGTCTCATATAAGACCCCTGTGCCCTGCTCAGTTTGGTCTTTGTGGAGCTCTTGTTCTCCCCAAGTCTTAC
>CM053760.1:68357842-68443649 GCA_028658305.1 Pachyuromys duprasi
ATTCCTAATTGTCTAAGAAAGCGCCAAATTGATTTCCAGAGTTGTTGTACAAGTTTGCATTCCCACCAGCAATGGAGGAAGGTTCCTCTTTCTCCACAACCTCTCCAGCATGTGTTGTCACTAGAGTTTTTGATCTTAGCCACTCTGATGGGTGTAAGGTGAAAGCGGAATCAATTTTAAAAAATAGGATACTTGAACTGTGACGTGGAGGAGCCAGGGACCATGTGATTCCCGGCCACCAATTCCATTCCCTACAGAGGGTAAGCCACATGGTAGACAATAAATAACACCAGATTGATTAACTTATGGCCAAGTGGCAACTGGCTCTAGCTTTCTCCTTACGCCATTTGTCAAGCCTGCAGCTCTTGGCCCTCATACCCAAGCCACATGGTGCTGGTTATCCCAGGTCTCCTAACGGAGCATACAGGCTGGAAAGCAAGAGTCAGAGGGCCTAGATCAAAAATGAGAATGAAATGACTCGTAAGCAACTGCTAGCTACTTCAATCTCCGGCAAGCATTCGTGGTGGAAATAGCCTCAAAGACGTAGAAACGAGAGCCAGCACTCCATCAAACAGGCGCTGTCATATGAGCTGGAAATGTTAGGATATTTATCACTGTCTTGCAGGGAAAAGGAAAGCTTTCTTGTGAATGAATGGGTGGATGGGTGTACATTCTATATTTAAAATGCTCTGACAATGTTAAAGAATGGCCACCAAAACCTTGACTGGGAGGCAGAGGAAGGACTCATTCCTAGGTAGCTCATTCACTGACTTGGCAAGTTAATGCTGGTTGTTGGCAGAAGGCCTCAAGCTCTTGCCAGATGGACCTCTCCATGAGGCTGCTTAGGCATCCTCATGACATGAGAGCTGGCTCCCCCCAACCCCGAGCCCATGATCCAGGACAGCATACAGCAGAAGTACAGTAATTTTCTCTGCCCCTCGCTCAGAAGTCTCCGTTCTTTCATCAGGATCTAACAACCACCCAGCTGAAGCATGGGCACTATTGGAGAATGACATGCAAGAGTCTGATGCACCCAGGTATGAACTCTGTACATGGATATGAGCACTGTTCATACTTAGGTATGAACACTCTACAAGGGAACAGACATTGTACATGGGTATGAACACTCTCCATGAGTATGAAGACCATACCTGGGTATGAACACTGTACACAGGTATGAACACTGTACATGTGTATGAACAGTACATGACTATGAACACTGTAAAAGGGTATGAACAACACATAAAGCTGTAACCACCATGCAAGGGAATGGACATCGGAGAGAGGAGCCCGGAGAACCTCCCTGCTTAACTTCATAACTGTGCTTTGTTTCCTGTTCACACTGTGCAGACCGTCAGTGTTTTCTGAGACACACCAGATCTCTGTAGTAGCATTCAAGAGTAGAAAGCAGGGGACCCATCCAGCTGCCAATCTAATCATGTTTCATCAGCAAAGCAGTCCTGAGGAGTACCTAGGTAGTAGAATGATATACAGAGTACACAGAGTGAATCAAGGAGAGGGATGGGGAGAGAGAGAGAGGAGATGAGAGAGAGAGAGAGAGGGAGAGAGAGAGAGAGAGAGAGAGAGAGAGAGAAAGGGATGAATAGAGGGAGGGAGATAAGAAAGGGAAATGAGCAAGGGAAAGGAAAAAAGAGAAATAGAAAACAAAAAGAGAAAGAAGAAAGAAAGGGAGGAAGGGAAGGAGCAAGGAGGGAGGAAGAATGAAAGGGAAAGAAGGAACGAAAAATGGAGGGAGGGAGGGGGGAAAGAAGGAAAAAACAGTGAACTAACCAAAACGGCCAACTACCTACACTTGAGTTCAGTGTGGGAGGGCCATGCTAAACGCGTGGGAGGAGAAAGAAGTGGAAACTGAAGAAGAAAGCAGCCATCCTTTTCCCCACACGAAAGAGATGGCTGGAGCCGGTATAATTTTGGACTTTTTCCCTGAGTTATTTGGTAAAAATTATCAACGGCTGACATTTAAAAGAAGTGAAATCTGATGAGCCAGAGTAAACTCAGTGTGAATGATTCGCCTTCCCCATAACGGAGGGGATAAACATGATTATTGACTTAATAAAGAATCCTTTGATGTTCCCAAAACAATCCTATTAGTCTAATAAATGGTTGAAAAATTATGCTTTCTACAAGCTTGGTTAATAAATACACCAAGCAGTCTCTGTCCATTTATCAATGATTTCCATATGTTTGTTCCGACAGCTGAGTTCTTTCTTTCCCTCTGAATACTGCATTTGCAGAAAATCAGGGTGGAATTTAGAACATGAAGAGCTCATTATTAACCTCCTAGGTAAATAATACTGACTCATTTACTCTGTGTAGAAGAATTGGGGCAGCATTGAGTAATGAAAACCATTTCCTGTTCTCTCTATAGAAGCGAGAAGAAGCCCAGAGAAGCACTACTAAAACTCATTTCCAGTTCTGAGGACCATCAGAGAAGGAGGCTGAACTCTATGATCAGCCTCCTTCCTGCTGGAAGTCCTAATGAGGGGAGGAGAGATGGGTGTCCCAAAAGACCAAGAGAAAAATCTCATTTGATCCCAAGAACAAACTGCAGTTATGAGGTATATTATGGGCTGCCAGAGTGTATGAATACCTTGTCAGCTTGCTTTCTTTGATACGTCTTGCTTTGATGATAGAGTCATTCTGATAGCCAGGCCTGGGGACACAGGTCTATCGTCCCAACTCCTTGTGAGGCTGAGCCAAGAAGAGTGAAAGTCAAGGCTGGCCTGAGCTACAGAGTGAGTTCAAGGCACATGTAAAGGACTTAGAGAAAAAGTGGGGGATGGAGAATGTAGCTCAGTGGTAGAGTTCTTGCTTAGCATGTGCTGATTTTCCAGAACAACGCCCTTTTTAAAAAGAGTTAAAAATAATTCTCATAATAAAGACTTTTACAAAACACTTTTCGTGTGGGTTGGAAGATAGTGATCTCCTTGCACGTGCCAGGAGCCAGGAAAATTCCAAAGCATTAGTGAAAGAAATGTTTTGGAAGAGTGTGTGGAGCGGATGGAGCTCTGGCTTGCAGAAACTCTGAGATTCCTTTTTTCCATCTCCAGAATTCCCTGAGCTCAGGAACCTAATGCCATTTTAATGTAAGTTTGGAGAGGCTGTGTTTTCAGTACGTCATCCACAGTTTATGTGAAAGCTGCTGATTCAGTAGGGAGGTGAGGAGAGCGGGCGTGAATAGTTTGAGAACTACTCAGTATGCATCCTGAAAAGGCAAAAGAAGCCATCTCTAAGAGACTCTGAGTGATGGGAATGTCACAGGAGTATCACTGCTCTCCTCCTAACTCCTTGGCCTTCTTCTGTGCCTGCCCACTCCACTTCCAACCAGAGAAGTTGCATTCTTTTGCCCTTTGTAATGGTTGACATCATCCACTTGACAGAATCTAGAACTGCCTAATAGGCAAGCCTCTAGCATGTCTATGAGGGATTTTCCAGAGGGGCTTGAGAAGGGAAGACTAGACTGGTGTCCTACCAGATTCAATAAAAAAGTAGATACTGAACTGAGCACCAGCATCCATATCTCCCTACTTCTTGACTATGGAGGGAAAGTCACCAGCTGCATGGATCTCTTGATGCTCTGCCTTCCCTGCTGTGACGAAGCACCCCAAACTGTGAGCCAAAATAAACCTTTCCTTCCTCCCGTTGCAGCTGTCAGGTGTTTTGACACATCAACATGAACTAGTGCGGCCCTCCAGGGGACTTAAGTGTCTTGCTTCCAAGTACAGTGAAACATTAGTTTGTGACTTACCAAATCACAGCATACACAGTATCATAGCTTCCTCCTTGGGTTGAACCCTGTGGGGAAAGACAGTTGCCATGTTGGTAAGGTAACCGGGCAAGACTACGTCATAGTTTTCTTGTCATTAAACAACGTTTACGTACTTATGTACACATTTGCATCTACATGGAACTCTCTAATATGTGTCAAAGTTACTTTAGTCGGTTCCTTAGTGCTTGATATCCAAGATATCCTTATTTTTGTTATTAAAAATAAGATGGTAGGCTGAAAAGATGGCTCAGTAAGTAAAGCGTTTGCTTCACAAGGGTAAGGATGACATTGGTTCCTCGGAGTCCATTTACAGCCAGCTGTAGCACTGTGTGCATCCTTTAGCAAGATGGGAGATGGAGGCAGAAGCCCTGGATACCTCCTGACCAACTAGACTGGTGAATGCAACAGAGAACAAGAGAGCTTCCTTAAAACAAGGCAGAAGGTAGGTGAGGACCAACACCTGTGCATGGCCTCCAACCTCCACATATATGCTGAGGCGCATGCACACACACAAGAAAAAGAAAGATTAAAAGCATGACCATCGTGACTGTCTGCACACACACGTGTGCACACTGCTTGTGGGACCGCTCAGAGCGACGTCTCCAAAACCCAGGTCTCCGTGAGACCAACCCCAGCGCTATCCGCGCTCCTGAGGCAGCTCGTCCTGCCCTGTCAAGAACTCCCCATCTGCCCCACATAGTTTGCAACCCACAGTGTGCTCCAAGACCCTCACTGTCCCTCACTGTCACAGAAACAAATCTGTCACAGAGACAGTCCTCCATGTATGACCTTGTAGCTCTCCAAATCTATGCTGCCTACTCCTAGGGATTCCTTCCACTGTCTTTCCTGGAAATTTCTCTCCATCAATGTCTATGACCAAACAGATTTTTAAAGATGGATGGATGGATGGATGGATGGATGGATGGATGGATGGATGGATGGATGGATGGATGGATGGGCGGGCAGATGGACAGACAGATAGATAGAAATACTGGGAAAGGGGGTAGTAAAGCAATTTTTTGTTCACTGGTAGCAGGGGTGTGAATTAGTGGAGTGGAAAACAGGATGGAGATTCCTTTAAAATCTAAACGTAGAACTGCCCCGTACCTCTTTTCACTGTTCTCTTGTCCCATTTTCAAGTTAAGCGCTTTACTTCCGTTCCTTCTACCACAACATTTAGTAAGTTCACATGTGCACTTAGCTCACATAACATTAACTAGTAGCTCTCAGCTCCTCTTGAACAAAACGCTCTGACGCCATTCCCCACACCTCTTCTCATAGGTGTTTTGTCAAGCATTTTGACTGTCTTGTTTCCTTAAACTTGCAGATTATAACAATTATTGTTAAATGCACTGAAGTTTGATTCAGACTTACAAATGAGAAGGTAATTTTTGCTCATTATTTCTTCCTACGTGGTGACTCCTTCAGGAAGACCCCCTCCTCCGTGGCACCCCTTAGCAGACTGTAGTGAGCTCACTGGTGACAGACCCTGTCGTTTGACCAACAGCGACATTAAGGTGCCCTTGATCTTGAAGAATGTTTTTTAATAATAATTTGAAAGCATGATTTTATCTCAGCACTTTGGAATTATCCCACCATCTTCAGGCTTCGGTTTTTGCTGTCAGGGAGCCTAATTGGAGTCTAATTAAGGAAGCGCTCCTTTTCCTCCTAATTGCTTTTAAGAACTCTTTGTCGCTCCTGTTCTGCTGTTCAACAGTAGAAAATATGAATATATTTTGACTATGTTTTCTTTTTACTGCTACTACTTGGGATTCCTTGTGCTTTCTCAATGTGACAACTTATATCAGTCTTTAACTCTAGAAAATTCTTAGCCTTTTAAATGTTAAATATTTTCTGTTTCTCATTCCACTTTTCTGGAACTTTATTTAGATATATCAGAAGACTACTGTTCTCAACATCTTTCAGTATCTTCTATTTATGTCACAATTTCCTTGAAATTTCATTTCGTATCTCCTAGTTTCCTAGTCTCTACGTGTCTAGCCTGGTACTTAAGTTTTTCTTTCTTTCTTTTTCACTCAATTTCAAAGATCACATTATTTGTGTCTAGAAATTCTCCTTGGTTCATTTTCAAAGTTGCCTGAATTTTTTATAGCATTATTCATGGTACTCAAGTCTTCTCTCTCCTTCCTATATGACCCTGTTCTGACTTTTAGTTCTTTAATTTTTGAATGCATTATTTACTCCCTCAAGATCGACTTGTGTTGATTGTGATGCTGGCTTGTCTTCTCCTGGTGTTTTATGATTTTTCTCTTATAAATTACCAAGGCTGGAATGTTCCCTTCAAAACTCATGTTCAAATCTTATTTCTACTACAGCAGTGTTATGAAGTAGGGCCTTAAAGCTATGGTTAGGTCATAAGCATGCCACTATCATGAATGAATTCGGGCTGTTCCCACAAGAACAAGCTCCTGATGAGAGGGTGGGTGTCTTTTCTTCTTTTGCCATGTGAAGTCCTAGGCACGTTGATACAGCATGAAGGCCCTGGCCCAGGTCCTATCATTCTCCTGGACTTCTCATCTCTTAGAACTATAAGAAATAAATGTTTCCACTTTATAAATCACCAAGTCTCAGGTATTCTGTGATAGTAGCAGCGAACAGACTAAGACATAAATGTATTACCATTAAAGTGGTTTAACTGAAGTAGCCATGTGAAGCCTGGCTTTATGGTATATCTCTCAAGGGGAAATTTATTTTTCATCTGTAAAATGTCCAAAAATGGCTCTAACAATTTCTCTGAGTGATTATTCTTACAGGTTACATAAATTCAAAGTCAGATTCCTGAGTCAGAATCCGTTGCCATGAATTCTCAGAGGTGACTTGGTCATAGACAACCCAGCTAAGTTACTGAAATACTTCATGAAGGCAGAGATGCAGGCTTTGAGGTACATTCTAACTTCCCAACTTGCATGAGGCCAACTCCTAATTTCCCTACTGACTAGGCCAGTTAAGATCCTAGCATCTGCATTAATGAGATCTGGGAATCTCTTCTTTCCATCTTGGCTTATCATCATTTTTATTTATTAAAATTTTCATTCCTTGGGATTGCCCTTACTTTCCTGACAACTCGACTGTCTATCTAAAACGGAGTTTTCTGTTTTAGAAATCATTTATAAGTGTTGGTACTGGGAGGCCCCCACTGCCTACTCTGCTATGTGACAGAGACCTCCATTAACATTTTACCCATTCATACTGGGCTTTTGCTTCTACCAATTCATTAAAACTGTTGTTACTGAGGACACATCCATATTGCAAAACCAGTGCCCAGTCCTCCAAGCCCCCTCACCCGACCTCTGAAAGATCCTCAGCACATAAAACTATTTCGTCTTATTCCCAATACACATTATTCTCCCGTGTTCTTACAAAAACGTCTCCCTCTTAGCTCTCCGGCCATCTCTTCTCAGCCTTTCTGTTCCTGTCTAACTAACCCAAACACAAAGTTTTCCAGTCATTCTTATAAATATTGTAATGACAAGGGAAGAGAAGGCTAGTGTGCCTGCCTAGCATACACAAAGCCATGGGCTGGATCCTGTCCTCGCAAGCTGCAGGCCAGCTCGGGGCTATGGGGGGGGGGGGAGGAGGGAACTCAAGTTTAATTATAAGCAGTGTGTATTTCAGGAACTATCATCTACTGTTCATTATGACTGTCATTGCTATTTTCAAAATCACCTTAACATTAGTCACTTATTGTAACAGTAAGCAATCACAAAGTGAGCTGAAGTGAAACAGACCAGCTTTGCCCTGCAAATATGAGCTCTGGTTTTGCTTAAGGCTATATACTCTCACCATATAATAGGGAAGACAGGGTTCCAGCTAGATATTGTAGGCCACCAAGTAAAACCTCCAGAGCCAGGGATGGATTGCATCTTGCTCAGTCATTGGCCAGAGAGGTCCCATAGACACCCCCAAACATCACAGTCTTTTATGAAGGCTATTGGTTGCTCTCTATAACCTGACAGTAAGGCCCTCTTTCTGAAGACACAACTTATTTATGTCCTCAAACACAGAAAAGTCAAGCTAGTGTCTAACTAGAATCTTTACTATCCCACGCTGGCTAGCATTCAGGTTGCTAGGAGGTCCTCAGCAAGCTCTCAGGAAAGAAGATCAAGCATCAATACACCCATCTACGAAGTCTGTGGCTGAAACAGAGCCCTCCCTGCAAGACAGACCGCTGCAAGACAGACCGCTGTGAGACAGACTGCTGCAGGACAGACTGCTATGAGACAGACGGCTGCAAGACAGACCGCTGCAGGACAGACTGCTGTGAGACAGACGGCTGCAAGACAGACCGCTGCAGGACAGACTGCTGTGAGACAGACGGCTGCAAGACAGACTGCTGCAGGACACAGCGCTGCAGGACAGAGCCTGCAATAGAGGCACAGATGTCACAGGGTAACCAGCCAGCTCCGTGAGCTATAGCCCATACCTGATGCTGCAGAATTTGCCAGAACCTGAGACTAGATAGGCTGTTGGCCAAGGGAAAAACCTAGGACTATAATTCTTCAAAAGAAACAGAGCTGTAAAGTGACTCCTAATGACATACTGTTAGATCCACAGGACATCACTCAGCCCACATGAGAGAAACTGCTTCTTTCACCAGTGGCAGTTAACACAAAGACCAGCAACTGTGCAATGTGCAGAGAACGAGAGACCATGAAGCGCTCAGTCCTAGATGGAATGTCTTTCCTCAGGATTCAGGGATCGACGGAGAAAAAGAGGCAGAACGATTGTAAGAGCCAGAGGTAGTGAATGACTCCAAGGAAACCGCCCCTCCAGACACAACAGGAGTGACACACGCATGGACTTACAGAGACTGTGACAGGAAGCAAAGGGCCTGCACAGGCTCAACCCAGACAAAAATCCCAGCACTGAAAAGCTGAAGCACACACAGAGTCCCGCTCCCAGCCAAGAAGCTAGTTGCAATTGATGCCTATTGGGACAGAAAAAAATCCGTTTTCTCCAATAAAGTATAACTGGGTATTTAAACTACAGTCCAGGGAAGGCCCCAAGCCTAGGAGTAGTTGGACAACACAATATGAACTCCATGTTTTTTGTATGGATTTTTTGTTTTGGTTTGATTTTTATAACTTTTTATTGATTTCTTGTGAGTTTCACATCATGCACCCCAGTCCTGTTCATCTCCCTGCCCCCTCACATCCACCCTTCACCTTGCAACTTCCCCCCCCCCAAAATAAAGTGTACACACACTCTCTCTCTCACCCATGCACGCACACACGCACGCGTGCACATGCACAGCACAGAAAACATCTCATTGTGGAACCTGCAGTATGTCCCACAGTGTGTCCCTCTGTCCACATCTTCTCTTGCAGATATTCATTGCAATGAGCCATGAGTCTGGTTTGAGATCTCCGGCTTCTTCAACACCATCAATACTGACTCCTCCCGGGGACTCTTGCTGCCCTGTGTCATGAAGGTCTCTGTCTGACTTCTTCCTCCCATGCTGGGCTACCTGGATTTAATTTCTCTTGATTTGATTTTTATGTGTCTTAGGCATAAAGTACCTTTGACCACCCAGCCAGTCATCCAGCTAGGATGAACAGGGGTCATCTGCTCTGCCCCTAACTGACGTAAGAGCAATATCACCAACAAAGTTTCTTTGTGCCCATCGCTGGAGGCAGGGGGTGGGGGGGGGCATCGATTTTTTTAATTGGTTTTCTGTGTTTTGGTATGTTTGGATTTTTGTTCTTTTGTTTGGTTTTGTTGCTGTTTTAAAGAGGGAGGGAGAGAGGCTCTGAGTTGGGTAGGTAGAGAAAATCTGGAAAGAGTTGAAGAGGAGAAGAGTATGGTCAAAATAATACTGTATGAAAAAACTGAATAAATTTTAAACAGAATGGAAGCTCTAAAGCCGACCATCTCATTCGATCAAACAGGAGTGGAGAGCACTTCAGAACTGTGTGAACTGGAGTATGCTCCTAACCATCCACGCATCAGCTTCCTCACCTGCGAAACGGAGTGAGTACCAGGGCTGGTCTCCTACAGTGGTCCAAGTGATTGCAGGTGCACATGTACCTTAGCACCATAACTGTCACCCACTGCCACTTTCACCAAGGTGGGAGTACAAAGTGCTGACGTGCACACACAATTTGAACGTAGATCAATAATGTCGGCATCATTTCTGGATCCTCATAAGTGAGCCAGTCTTGGCGACTGCCGCGTTGTTCTGCAAGCTACTTTGGAAACTCATAGATAATGCAAGCACAGAAAGAAGAGAACCAGAGTGCCACTGACTTCCTCATCTGTCCCAGTGACAATCATTCAGTGACAGTTTAGCAAGAGTTAGGCACTAGCCCAAAGGCAGCGGGCATCTCGTAGAGTTAGAATGAGAGAGGGCTATGTAATCAATAAGAACAATGTAAATCTTCACTAGTCTCCCAAGACACTTAGCAGGGACCATGGCAATAGGTATGGGAAGGAAGAGGCAGGGAGACTTAGGGCTGGGGAGCCTGCTCAGAGGTGAAGAGCATTGGCTGCCTTCCAAAGGCCCAGGTTCGATTCCCAGCACCCAGGTGGTGTCTCCCAAATGTCTGAAACTCCAGTTCCAGGAGATCTGATGCCCTCTTCTGGCCTCTGTGGGTACCAGGCACACATGTGTGGCACAGACTTCAGGGAAAACATGCATACATATTACACGAAGGTGGGGGGGGGGGAGCAGCAGGACACTTAGTGGAGAGGATCACCAGGTCTTACTGGTGAAATAAGAGAAATAAGGGAGGGAGGAGAAAAGGGGGAGAAAGAAATGGTTCTCCCCAAATACACAAATCTTTTTTTTCCTACCACATTCCTCCCAAATTCTCTTAGAAAGAAAAAAGTCCATCTTGTGTCTATGCTCTTACATTGATAAGCTACTCATTCGTTATAGTTTAAATTCAATGTGCCTATCTCTTCTAGGTGCGTAACATGTTTAGACTTGTAAGTACCTGGTAGCCTCTTAGCTGCCAGGCTACAGATGACAAAAGGCCAAGCACCCTCATTTGCTGCGGTAAAACACCATGACCAAAAGCAGCTTGGGGAGGAAAGGGTTGATTTGGTTTCCCTCTCCCAAACACAGTCTACATAGGAACTCAAACAGGGCAGGAACCCAGAGGCAGGCCTCAATGCAGAGGCTGCTGACAAATGCTGATTACTGGTTTGTTCCCACGGCTGGCTCAGCCTGTTTTATCACACCTCCCAGGCCACCTGTCCAGTGGTACCCCCCATTAACCAGTCATTAATGTCCACATCAATCATTAAACAAACAAAAATGTTCTACATGTTCTACAGACCCACAAGCCCACTGGCCCACAAACCAATCTGATGGAATCATTTTTTCAGTTGAGGTTCTCCCTTCCTAGATGACCCTAGCTTGTGTCAGGGTGACTGAAACTAGCCAATACAAGAAGAGAGATATAACTGATTAAGTTATATATGATTAAATATAGTGCCATGGAATGTCTTGCTGCCAGATCCCTATGCTTATTTCATGTGAGGGAATAGGCCTTGGGTGGTTAAGACTGCCGTATACTGATGTCTTGTTGTGTGTGGCCAAATCAGCATACCCCTATAACCCTTCATTCTCTTTACTAGAGAAATACAGAAGTCCAGCCCCTTCCCTCAGAGCTGGGGACAGAGCCCAGGACCCTGGTACACATTTTCACTGAAGTTGACTTGTTCACAACCAGCTGAAGCTCTGTGAGATGTTCAGTGGGAGACTACTGGCAAGTCTGACAAGCTGAGTTTGGTCCTGGGAACCCACACGGCCGAAGGAGAGAACTGACTCTCCTAAGTAGTCCTCTGACCTGCTCGGATCCTGGCACTTGCATCCCTACACACACAAGGACAAACTGATGGAGGGAATGATCTGGGTCATCAGTCAAAGCAGGCAATGGTAACTATAAAAAGCACCTGAAGAGCAATAAACTACGAATAACGGGAGCATGGCCTGTGTGAATTTAGCCACTGTTTAAAAAAATAGTTTATTAAAATAGCTTAGAACAAGTCTGCTAGGTAGACTGCTCTCGGGACTGTAATTCAGGAGTGTTCCAGCTTCCTGCCAGGTGACTTCAGAAGCTTCCACATAAAAGGCCCATGCCCAAGTCTTCAAATCCATTTACCAAGGCATCATGACTAGATTTGGCAAGCGTTTTCCCCCCGCTTCTTTCCCACCTCAAACTGTTTTGATTCATTTGTGAGAAATTTACTTTTGCCAATTGAAAAACCCTTTTGTGGCTGCCAGTCACTAATCTCCCCTCTGACACAGCCATTCAGCCAGACTAAATCCAATATTGACATTTGTATCTTAGGGGAGACGAGGTTAAGCGCTGGAGGAGAAGCAACCCCGGAGTCCTGCCAAGCACCGAGCCGCAAGCACCGCGCAGCATCCAAATTGAGCTGTGGGCTTGATGTGAGGGTAACCCTAACGACCCAGGGGGGCTTTGATCACATCCCAGGCCCCTTGTTCCCTAGCTAGGCTATCCCGTGGAGGGCATTTGATGCTTTCTACTGCTATCCTGAGCAGCCTGATTAAAATTCTTCCTAGTGCTCAGAAATGGTTCTCTAATGCCGTCATCTCTGGATGTTTCTACTAAACTTCTCTTTCTCTGGCATTAAAAAAAAAAATTACATGGCAATGACTTGAGGGTCTGCTGTGTCTAGCTCTCCTGCTCCTAGACTCTCACAGTAACAGGGAGGCAGAGGCAGTCCACTCTTCCTACCCAGACTATGCCAGGTAATTAATTAGTCGCTAGAGTAGATGGTTACCCTTTGATATGCAATTGACACACATTGCCTACCCAACACAGCATTTCGGGAAAGGAGAGCTGTCGTGTCCTCTTGGAAAGAAATAACACAAGTATAGGTTGAGTTGCAGTGGAAATCAATATTGGCAATGGAAATCAGGTGTAAAGTGTGACCTGGAAATGGCTGGGGAACTGAATGACGCTTGAGGTGAGTCAGTCGCAGAACTTGTTGCAAATGAAGGAACAACTGGGTGTTACTGGCACCTAGCTCCTCTCACATATGCCCTCGCACATGCGTGTGGGAGTGTTTTAGGTACATCAGCTATTGCTCTCCACCTTGTTGATGCAGGCCTGTCATGGAACCCAGACCTTGAAGATTCTCAATAGTCTGGCTGACCAGGTTGCCTCAGGGGATCCCTTGTATCTGCTTGCCAAGGGCTAGGATTGCAGTTGGCTCCTGTGCCGGCTTAGCTTTCACACGGGCGCTGTGGGACTACCCTGGGGTCCCCACAGAAGCACAGTAAACACTTAATTCACTGAGCCACCTCCCCAGCCCCACTCCGGAGCCTTCTTAAGGACACATTGTCATATACGTTGCTTTAGAGACATTATTTTGGGGCCTGGTGTTATGGCGCTTGCACCTAATTCCAGTACTTGGGAGGCAGAAGCAGACAGATCTCTGTGAGTTTTGAGGCCAGCCTGTTCTACATAGAGAGTTTCAGGACAGGCAGGGCTACATAGACAACAGAGAAATCCTGACTCAAGAAAGAAACAAAGGAAGGGAGAGGGAGAGAGAGAGAGAGAGAGAGAGAGAGAGAGAGAGAGAGAGAGAGAGAGAGAAAGGAAAAAGTTCATTTTGTCTAGCCAGAACTCAAGTTCTTCTACAGAATTCTAACACCGTATTCTTGTCTTTCTGCACAGTTATTACATGTTCCTATTATTTAAACAATACCCCTTCAGACCAGACTGTGGAAGCACAGAACATAGTTGCATACTATTAGCAACATGTCTAGGTAGCAATTTAAACTCTATTTCCAATTACCTTCAAAGAAGACGTCACCACCAGTCCCTTCCCTTCTTCTCTTTTAAAGAGATCAGATCTCCTTGCTTTTCCTCAAGTACCAAGCTTTGGCCCGTGGTGACTCTATCCCTACACACTGGTTCCCCTCCCCAACAGTAACCGTGTCAGTTTCCCATGGCTTTTGTATTCAAGCCAGACATGCCAAAGCCCTGTATACACAGCCCTCTAGGCCCCCCTTTCCTGCTAGCCTTTCACTGTCAAGCCCCATTAAGTCATCACTGCTTGAATGCGATGGCAATGCTATGAGCTATTCACCACCATTGCGCCAACTCCACAGACCAGTCAGAAAAGATGAAACATGGGGTAACAACAATGCTCAAGTCAGGAGAAAGAGTATGCTTAGGCTTCCACAGTACTGAAATGCCATCTCTGTTCCTTCTCCTTGAGTGGGCAGCATGAGGCTGAGTGCAAAGGTCAGAGGTTATAACCTGTGCTGACTCTCAGAGTTGGGAAGGAAATTGTCTACTAAGTCAATATAGTTTGCTATGAAGTCACTTGATACCAGTGACAAAGAAATTTCATTATCAAAGAATGTTTACCAAAAGGTTAAAACCATGACTATCATACGAATGTCTCATGAATCACTGTTCAAAATGTACTCAGTAGAAACAGACTAGTTGATTGATTCAATCACATTGAAGACCCAGAAATAAACCCACATATCTATGGACACTTGATTTTTTTTACAAAAAAGCCAAAACCATACAATGGAAAAAGAAAAAGAAAGCATCTTCAACAAATGGTGCTTGACTAACTGGATATCTACATGTAGAAAAATGTGAATAGATCCATATCTATCACCCTGCACAAAACTCAAATCCAAGTGGATCAAAGACCTCAACATAAAACCAGAAATACTAAATTTATTAGAAGAGAAAGTAGGGAAGAGCCTTGAACTCATTGGCACAGGAGACAACTTCCTGAACAGAATACCAACAGCACAGGCTCTAAGATCAACAATTAATAAATGGGACCTCATGGGAGTAAAAGGCTTCTGTAAGGCAAAGGATACTGTCAATAGAACAAAATGACAGTCTACAGATTGGGAAAAGATCTTTACCAACCCTACATCTGACAAAGGGCTAATATCTAAAATATATAAAGAACTTAAGAAGTTAAATACCAACAAACCAAGTAATCTAATGAAAAAATGGGGTACAGAGCTAAACAGAAAATTCTCAACAGAAGACTCTTGAATGGCCAAGAAGCACTTAAAGAAGTCCTCACCATCCTTAGTCATCAGGGAAATGCAAATCAAAACAA
This sequence comes from Pachyuromys duprasi, assembly GCA_028658305.1. Lineage (NCBI taxonomy): Eukaryota > Metazoa > Chordata > Mammalia > Rodentia > Muridae > Pachyuromys > Pachyuromys duprasi. The sequence goes on from CM053760.1 coordinate 68,372,730, forward strand.
CTGAGATTCCAGCTTACACCCATCAGAATGGCTAAGATCAAAAACACAAGTGACAGCACATGCCGTTGAGAATGTGGAGAAAGGAAAACACTCCCTCCCCCATTGTTGGTGGGGTTGCAAATTTGTACAACCACTCTGGAAATCAATCTGGCACTATCTGAGAATATTGGGAATAACTCTACCTCAAGACCCAGCTGTACCACTCCTAGGCATATACCCGAAATATGGTCTACCAAACAATAAGGACACTTGCTCAACTATGTTCATGGCAGCTTTATTCGTAATAGCCAGAATCTGGAAACAACCTAGATGTCCCTCAACTGAAGTATGGATAAAGAAATTGTGGTAAATTTACACAATGGAATACTACTCAGCTATTTAAAACAAGGAAATCCTAAAGTTTGCAGGCAAATGGATGGAGCTAGAAAGGATCATCCTGAGTGAGGTAACCCAGACCCAAAACTACACACATGGTGTGTACTCACTTATAAGTGTATTTTAGCCATATAGTATAGACTAAACATATTACAACTCACAGACCTGAAGAAGATAAGTAACAAGGAGCACCCAAGAGAGGATGCTTAATGCCCACTCAGAAGTAGAAATAGAACAGACAGCAGAAGTGGTTGAAGAGAGAGGACCAGATAAAAGCAGGAGCACAGAGTGAAATGAGGGTCGATATCAGGCCTGGGGAGAGTGGGGACAGGAAGACAGAGGGAAGGGAAACCTTAAGCAGGGACTTCTCTGCGACCAGCTGGACACCTATAACAGGGTAGGCTCCTGGGAGGATATGAGGGTGACTCTGGCTGAGACTCCTAGTAACAGGGGTCAGGGGGACTGAAGAGGACACCCTCTAACAAGACAGGACTCCTAGTGGAGGGAGGGGAACACCAACCCACCAACAAAGACTTCGACCCAAAATTTGCCCTGCCTACAAGTTGTGCAGGGACAAAAATAAAGCAGAGATTGAAGGAATGTCCAACCAATGCCTGGCCCAACCTGAAACCCACCCCCTGACACTATTAACGATACTCTGCTATGCTTACAGATGGGAGCCTAACATAGCTGTGCTCTGAGTGGCTCCAGCCAGCACCTGATGGAAACAGATGCAGAGACCCACAGCCAAACATTGGGTGGAGCACAAGGAGCTGTGGAAGAGTGGGGGGGGGGGAAGGATAGAAGGACCCAAAGGGGACAGGAGCTCCACAAGAAGACCAACAGAGCCAACTAACTAGGGCCCAGGGTGGGCCTGTAGAGACTGAAGCACCAAACAAGGACCATGCATGGCCTGGACCTAGGCCCCCACACAGATGTAGCCAATGGGCAGCTCAGTCCTCATATGGGTCCCTAGTATGGGATGCCCCTGACCTGGACTGTGTTGCCTGCTTTTTGACCACTTTCCCCTGGATGGGCCACCTCACCAAGCCACAGAGGAAGAGGATGCACTCAGTCCTGATGCGAATTGACATGCTGGGGTGGGTGGGCAAGGGAAGTTCCCTTTCTCTGAGGAGTAGGGAAGGGAGGAGAGAGGAAAACATGGAGGGAGAGTGGGATCCAGAGGAGAGGAGGGAGGGGACTACAACCAGGGTGTAAAATGCATATTTTTTAAAGAATTGTATAATTGAATCAATTCAAAAATTTTTTAAAGCCTTTCAAAGCCAACCTAAAAAAAAATGACGCATTCCACACTTCAATGGGTTGAACCATCAAATGGTGACATAAGGAAAATGAAGAAGGACCAGTTCTCACAAGGCGATTCACAGATGAGTTTGACAGATTATAGAAAACAACTGTGTAACACTCCCACAGTAGAGCCAAACACTAACTTTGGGGACTAGTTTTCCTGCGTGATAATTACAATTCTTTTCAGGGTTGCAGTCAGCTTACTGCCCATTGCCTGAACCTTCAGTTCATGGTAATATCTAAGTCAAAAAAAAAAAAACAGGAAAGAAAGAAAGAAAGAGAGAAACAGTCCTCAGATGGCTAAACAATATTGGGATGAGCCTTTGTAATTACACACACATGCGCACACACTTATCTCAGATGATAGTAAGAATTAGGTGGGCACCAAAATGTTTTTGATCTAGGGCCATTAAAATCTAATAGAAAAGGTTATCTTTGGCTATGTTAACATAGGTCAATTTTTTTTTTTTAACAGAAAATCTTCAGTTGCTAAACCACGGGCTAGGAGGCCCAAGGCAAAGGGCAGCATTAAGAAAAGACTTTGTAAATGGAGAGTTATGTCAAAATAGATGTTCAAAGGTCACAACAGTAATAGATATAACTAAGACAACAGAAGGCATAATAAGCCAAGAGCAATCTCTTGATTGATATTCAGTTTCTCAATTGAAGTTTGACTTTAGCCCTGACAAGGAGCGTACAAAAAAAGTCCACCATACTGGAAAAAAAAAAATAGGTCTATTTTCTGGAGGCTACATCTTCAAATATTCCTAAAAGGTGTATGCCATGGAGCCAGTTAGTAACCCTGTGCTCCACTAAACAAGGAAATTCATGTCCCAAAAGAGAGAGAGAAAATGGTCTCTTATGGAGTTCACAACCAGAAGGGAAAACAAAGGACCAACATGAATCGCACTACACCACAGGCAGTGAAAAGGTGCAACCATGTGGTCAGAAGGGAAGGCTCCTGAAGAGAATTAGCTAGCAAACTATAGCGAGCAACTAGGAGAGAAACATCTCCTGAGAAGATCACTCACCCAATCCCAACAGCTGCAAACATCTGACCGCAAAGTGTAAGGGAGGAGGACCGTGCCTGGAGGGCAGGGAGGCAAGGACCAGGCCTGGAGGGCAGGCCTAGCAGAACCCGTGAGCCCTGCAAAGCCATGTGGGGACAAGAAGAACGTCCATCTCCAATTTTCTTTTTCCATGAAGCCACAAAGACTGGTCCTTAATTTTTTTCTGTATTGCCATCTGCATTTCCAATGGAGTCATCATTCATCTGAGCACGAACTCTCAAGAGGATTCAAGATTCCTGCCATCTTCAGACTATGAAGTGTGGTTCAAACTGCATCATTTCGGAGTTTACAGTGCTGGAGTGTCGAGAGCGATGCTCCTCAACCCGTGGGTCACAACTCCTTTGAGGGACGCCTATCAGCTATCCTGCATGTCAGGTATATTTATAACAGTAGCAACAAAAATGATTTTATGGTTACTGGTCACCACAACAAGAGGAAGGCTGAGAACCGCTGGTCTCGAGTGTGGAGGGTGCATTGATATTGGTTTTAAAATATACCAGAGGGATCACAGAAGGAGCGCTCAGAAAGATCGTGACTTCGTGTAAGTAACATGAAGTACGTGGAAATAGCACCCATTCCTGCTCACAGGTCTTGCCTGAGAACAGCCTCCTTAGAATAGCGTCTTAGTTACTCAACATTTGTTATAAGTGGGGTCATTTATGTGCCTCTGGACACCAGCTGCCGAGCACTAGCAGGAGAGCAGAGACAGGCTCTGTCCTGTGTCTGGCCGCTGCTGACTGTGAGCTGAGTACCTCAGTTCTCCACATTACTCATCCACAGCTAGACTAGGTGTTGGTTTTACTGTTTCCATAAGGCAATCGACCAGGGTTCTGCCATTAACACACTGCCACCTTCGATATCTACCAGTCCATCATTGAGGAAAGTCAAGGCAAGAGCTCAAAGTAGGAGTTTGAAGGCAGGCCTGCTTATGACACACACAGGCTTCCCTCTGACCAAGGAGCACAACTCACAGCCAAAGAAGTATAACAGCAACCATGGAGGGTGATGCCTGCTGGCTGGCAGGTAGGTCTATGCTAGTTTCCTGATACAGCTCAGGAATACTTGCCCAAGGAATGACTCTGCTCACAGTGGTTTGGACCCTATAACATCAATTAACATTCAAGACACTATCCTACATCTAAGCAGGATGCATTTAACAGTGTGTGGCCATAATTCATAGAGGCTGCTGCTGTATCTACCGACCACAGACTACAAGAGAATCAGGTAAACACTCTGTAAGTTTACCAGGAGGTCTGGGCAAATACGCTTCTCACAGGCTGCTTCTCTACCACAGACTCTCTTTGCATTTGGGATTATTGAAATAACAGCCACAGACCCATTTGGATTTGCTTTGTTGCCAACGCTTTAAAAGCAAATCATCTTTAATTGTATCCCACATAGAATGAACATATTATCATTGTCCCTACTGACCCTACCAGGTAGGCTCCTGATAAAAGATACCTCTGCGTGTGACTGGAAGCATAGAGCTTCAAAGCCCAGAGGCCATTGGAAGAGCTGGTATGTGGGCCTGTGTGTAGTATGTGATTTGAGTCCTGCACAGAAGAGCTGGCCAATGGGTGAAGTGAGGTTGAAACCCTTAGGGGTGCCTGCTTAGTGAACTGTGTCCACCAGGTCTGTGCTCATGATTCACTCACAAACGCTTCTAGCCTCCCATCCCACTTCTGCCAGGAGCTGTGGCAAAGGACCAGTGAGTACCCTGGCCATGTGAGCTTCTTATCCACTGCAGAACAAGAACTGGGTCGCCGTACATGTGACCAGCACATGGATGAGATCCCAACAGATCCGTGTCCTGATCGCAAGACCCCCATGCTACACCTCTCTGTCCCTAAAGGCTTCCAAGCACTCACTCAGCACTGTACTTCCCTCACCCAGTCTGTGAAGAGCTGGTGCCTGGACAGCACTGATTAGTTTATACCACCCAGCCTACACTCCCAGTCAGTGGAGCCTGGCGGAGCTGCTTCCCTCGCAGGGGGAGCTCCTGATTGAACCAAGCTTGGCATCTCACCCCAGGAAGCTCACTCAGGGGCTGACCACTGATCTGTATAATGAGGCCCAGCTCATGTAAGGGAGGGAGATGGGGTGAGGCTAATCTCCGGACCAATCAGTGTGTGTGTGTGTGGAGGGAGTCTATCCAAAAGCCACAGAGCAGAGGAAAACGTAGAGGAGGTAAGAGGAAAGACAGAGATACTGCAATGTGCAGATTCCAGGCCCATAAGACAGTAAAACGGGCCATGGCTGCACCCCTAAGGCCACCAGACAGCTGCTCGGGGACCGGTCCAAATCACACGCACTTTTGCAGCAAGCTCTCTAGAAGGCCTGAGGGAAGCCAGAGCCTCAAAGGGAGGTCAAAGTCAAAGCATCCCAAAAAAGTACAAGGAGATATGTGTGCGGCATGCCAGAGGAGGGCATGTGTGTGTTTGGTATACGGGTATATGTATGTACTACATGATGAGTGTGTAGAGCATAGGGGTATCTGTAGTATAAGGGTTGGTGTAGGGTATGGGTAATATATGGATGTGTGTTGTGTAAAGGTGTACATAAGGAATCTGAAAGTCAGCTTTGGGTGTCTTGATCTATCATCTTCCGTCTTTATTTTATTTATTGTTATTATGTATGTGGTGGGGGTCTACCTGCCACAACACACAAATGGAGGTCAGAGGGCGAGTCTGTGACCATTGCTCTTCTCACCTTTACATGGCTGTGCATGGCCAGTGCTGCCGTCTGCTGATCCATCGCGGGCCCTCTGCTCTATGTTGAGACAGCGTCTCTCATGAACTAGAGCTGACTCTGTTAGGTACTGGCTGGCCAGCGAGCCCTTGGGATCACCCATCTCTGGGGTTTGGGCACAGCACTGAGGATTGGGCACAGCACTGGGGAGGGGGATTGGGCACATCCCGGGGGGTTTGGGCACATGCCCCATATCTGTTCTTTATGTGAGTGTGGGGTTGAACTTTGGTCCACTGGACCGACTGGGCTGCTACCCCAGAATCCTAGATCATTAAAGTCCTGATTCTAAAAATCAAAGTCCTGATATGGGAAGAAAACGAAGTAAGTTACCTCCAAAACAAGTATGTTGCATGGGTAATTACTGCATTTGAGGTGTTAGTCGAAGAATTTCACAAATATTTAAAGTTTTCTTTCTCATGGCCACTCTGAACCGTCAGTGTTGCCTTCCTTGTATGGATGGAGTGACTGACTGAGGTGCAATAAGCTTAAACAGCAAGCCTAGGTCATCCGGCAAATTCTGTTCAAGGGAGGCCGCCTCACCAACGTACCAGACAATAATACCGACATTTGTTGCCCATTCAGGTGACCCAGTTTTGACGCTCCAGACCAGGGAGATCAACAAAACACGGGTTTATGTTACATTTGTACCACAGTGTAATCAAGTCAATGGCTTATTTGTTTGACTCCAGCCTTAGAAAATATCTATTGGTACTCGCATCTTCGGTTCCTCAAACACTGCTGATACATACACCAAAAATGTGTGTGTGTGTGTGTGTGTGTGTGTGTGTTAAAAAACAAAAGTCAGTATATTTAGAGGAGATCAAAGAACTTACTGATTGGTAGACAAGGGAAGAGGTTCTATTCTATGCAGAGTGGGGAGCTGCAGATGGTGCCTGAGCTCACTGTGACAGTGTTGTGTAAGTGAGCAGAATGGAAAGGCTGGAGGGTGGGCAGGGAGAGGAGAGCCCCCGGAAGAAGCTGAGGGAGGGGGAGTCACAGGAGTCAGACACAAGGCACCGATGTGTGCGATAGCCCAAGAGACTGAGTGTTGCAGAAAATGACGTAGAACTGTCTCGAGGGACAGGCCTTAGTCACATCCTGAGAGCAGAGAAGAGCGGCTGCTGCTGCAGGGACGCTACATCATCCACATTCTGCCAAGACATATAATTGGTGTGTGTGTGCGCGTGTGTGTGTATGTGTGTGTGTGTCTGAGAGGAGCAGGGAAGGCAGTGGAGGCAGAGAGCAAGAGCCAAGTGTCCGCTAGACCAGCATGAAGAGCTGGGTTTATGTGGGGTCTATTAACAGCTCTGGAGTGAGGGTTGGCTTCAGAGACTCTGCCAGTGGCCGAACATCTCTGCCTCCATGCCTGCCAGGAGACCGTAGCCCGGTAACCATGTGTCCTGTATCCCACAGGCGCACATCTGATGGCGGAGCCCAGGGAACACAGTGCTGGGGGCCCTGGCCTCCACTTGAGAAGGTGAGACTCTGCACCAGTGTGTAGATAGTAGTGAGAGAACTTAGAGCATCCAAATGCTACCAGACACGTGTAGAGTGGCCCATTCCTGCAGAAAATGTGCGCCAGGGCAGAAGACCCCAGACTAGAGAAAGCATTTCTTCACTCACAATATGCCACACCCTTCAACTACCTGGGTGCCCTTGTGAGCAGGTACTCTGGGAGGAAGATCCTGCCCATCCATCACACTCTATACCTGTATCAGGCTCAACATCCACTTGGTTATTGGACCATGCCAGTATATAAGTTATTTTAACAGCTGCCTTGAGTGTTATTTCTATATAACTTAATCTCTTAAAATCTGTCAAATCAAAATCTATCTCTCCTAGTATGCTGCTCACACAAAAATCAACAGAGAACAAGATATCCTTATGATTTATTTTTGTGACATGGCTTGTTCACTGCTCAGTTGCAGAGAGTAGCCGACGACATTTACAGGCCGACAGGCATTGCCTCTCCTGGTGTTTTTACATGAATGACTAGTTTATAAAAACACAATAATGTTAGCACATATTTGACACCGAAACATGTACTTCTAAATATCCTGAAAACCATTTTTCACTTCGTTCTCCCAAGGATAAGGTAGAGCATTAGTTAATTTTTTTTCCACTATGACCAAAGTATCTGACAGAAACAACATGAGGGAAAGAGGGTTAACTTGGGCTTCATTTCAGAGAGGTCATCCATGATCAATTAGCCCTGAGAACTCAGGCAGAACATCTTGGCAGCAGGAGCGTATGATGGAGAGAGATACAAAACCACAGAGGCCCAGGGCAGGATCTACTCCCCAGGGAACATTTCCAGCAGCTACTTCCTCACGTGGATCCAGACCTCATCATCCTAATACCACCTGGCATATTGATACCATCCACTGATATGCCAGAGCCCTCACAATCCACCTCTGGAAATGCCATGGCAGACACATGCCAAGGTCTTCTTCACTAATCCCGTCTCTCCACTTCCTGTCTACCATGATGGAAGATGATCCCTTATGCTTTGTCCATCACACTGGACTGAACCCTCTGAAACAGTGAGCCCAAATGAGGCACTGTTCCTTTAAGTTGCCCTCTCAGGGTATTTTGCCATAGTGACAAGAAGAATAACACAGTAGGTGTTGTTGTTGTTGTTACTATTATTCACACTTCACCACAGAGAAAAATGAAGCTTAGAAATCCTACCTACCTTGCCCTCAGCCATATAACCTACCTCCTAGCATTGGCCCTTTCATAGTCCTACCAAGGAGAAAACCTGCCTCGGGGATGAGGACGAGATCCTTCCATTTCCACAGATCTCCTGATCCTGTGTCGCTGAGGTTGCTTTCTCCTGCACTGAGGCACCATGCCTGGTTTTCACACACATCTTAGATGGCAGTTCCGACAACTCATCTGGCTTTGGCTTCTCCCAGCCTTCACTAACTCTAATTTCATTATCACCTGCTCTGCTGTGACCCTGGGTTCCCTGCTTGCTTCTCTCCTTCCTTGCAGGAAATGAATTTCTGCCTCTGTACCAGCTCCCCCTTCAGCTGTGTGAGCCCGGAGGCAAAGTGGTCACCTGGGTGTGAGTATTCACCCAGTCCTCTCTCCTGTCACCCGCCTGAGCACTGATTCTAGGGTCATCTCCAGCTTCAGATGAGACCAAACAGGATTTTCCAGCCTGTGTGTATGTGCATATATGTGTGTGTATGTGTGCATATGAGTGTGTGTGCCTAAAAACATACAAGAGAATATGAATGTATGTTTAACATCATTCAGGTAATACATATTCCAAGTATGATTTGTAATTTGGTTCTTAAATATTCTTTTAGTCTTTCAGTTTTCATTCTATTTTATAATTCTTCTACCAGGGTGGACTACAAACTGGGTAGTACCAGGGTGGAAGAAATAAAGCATAATCTTCTGGTTTAGTAACACATTAGATGTTTATTTGATTCATTCAAAAAGACCAAATTTCACAAAACAATAAATAGAGTGTTCCAGCAATTCCAATGAGTTGCCCCTCAGAAATCTCGAGTCCTTCTGAGTGAAGAAAAATAGATGAAAAGCAAGAGAAACAGGATGCTTACATCCCTTCCTCTTCTTTCCCTTCCTACCACCTCACACCAGACCACACCAGACCACACCAGACCACACCAGACCACACCAGACCACACCAGACCACACGAGCCTCTGAGGGGACTGTCTTTCCGCTAAGACACACATAAAATACGGCAAACAATTTTGTTTGTTTCGTTGCTGATATGATTCTACTAAGTCTATGTACCCCAGTCATCCCATCTCCCTACACGCGCGTGCGTGCACACACACACACAGAGAGGGAGAGGGAGAGAGAGAGAAATGAAACAGTAAAATTAGAATATTGAGATCAGGGAACATGCATGTGGCTGAGCGCACACATACATATATATGTTCCTATAACTTTCATCCTTTTATAAATGCAAGGAAGTGGTTTTGTGAACTAAGGAGTGTTTTGCTACACTTTAATTTCTGACTCAACGTAGCACAAGGCACTACATTACATTACGGAATCTTTATTGCTAACGGCCTTCCGTTTCCATTTCTTTTTCACCATGAGTAAATGCCATTCCCGTGGCCATGGGCTATTCCTTTATGGACTCATTATGAAAGTTAAAAAAAAAAAAAGAAAAGAGGGTACGTATCAATTTTTACTTCAAAAATAAACAAAGCAACAAAGCCCTGCTGCCGGGATCAAAACTGCAAGTGACAAGTTCAGTGTGTCAAAGGGGAAGCGACAGCTCTCCGGCAAAGAAGTGGATAAAATGAAGTCAAAGCTTCTGAGAAAAGCAACATTTGATTAGATTTTTTCCCCTTCTGATCCACCCTAAGAAACATTTCCCCAAGGACCCGAGAATGGACATTGTGAAGGGCACGTGTGTGTTCCGGAGACCGGATGCCACCCAGGCATTATTCTCCAAGCCATAGCGGTTGTAGCTGTATGCCAGTATGTGTGTAGCCTTCAGATAAGCAATTGACCGTGAAATAATAGTACACAGCTCTTAATATATACCCTCTGGTTATGGGTGTGCATACTAAGCATACAGTATTTTAAATCCACGCATATACATACAAACACACAAGCCCCCGCCAGCTAAAGCCCTCCGCTTCTGAATGTGCTGTCAGCTGCTGGAAATTTCCCCTCTCCTCTCCCTAAAGTCTCAGGTGTGGGATTCATGAGCCAATGTCTCAGCTAGAACAGGTGTCTATCGCTGGGTAAATAGCAATTAGGCCCAAATTTCAGACTTTTTTTTTTCAAATCCCTTTCGGAGGAAAAGCCCAGGAATAAATAGTTGCTGTAACGGCCAGGGGTATTGTGTGGTTGCACCAGCCTCCAGCTGGTCTATTACACACTATACACAGGCAAAGAATACGGGCACCTGACAGATGTGTTCTGTTAGCTTCATTAGGAAAGAAACAAAGAAACTCCTCAATTAATAACAGCAGAGCCAAATGGGGGTGGGGGAAGCTTGAGGGGAGAGGAATCGTAGCCTGTTATTTAAACAGAGTCACGGAGCCTTTCACCAGTGGCTTATGATTCATTAATAAAAACAGCTTTTTGAATGCCCAGTTTAAGTCAAAAGAAATCACTACCATTTTTTTTTCTCTCTCTCTCCCCGCAGAAAAGGAAGGGCAAAATGACAAATGGCTGCTGTTAAATTCATTTCGTGTGGGGACGGCCTTTCTCCAAGATCCCTTAAACGGCAAGGCTGGGTGTTTGTCACACTAAGTGGCAGAGCGGGTCTCAAAAATCGACAGTGGTACACTGGGGTCTCAGATGAATGGTCAGCGGTGGCCATCCAATAATTTTATATAGCCAGACCAGGAAGCATTTAGTGGCGTTTCAATGAACAGGGTTTTTTTTTAAGTTGTAAAAATGTAGCTCTTATCCAGATAAAAAGAAAAACTGTCTCTCATGTCACTTTTAGTTGGTTTTTTTTTTCTGTTTTTTTTTTTCTGCCCCTTGAAATGGATTGAAATACAGGAGAAACCCTGGGTGTGATGGTGGGTTTTCTTTCTTGCCAGCCACAGAAAAGTCTGGTTGTCTCTTCCCTTTGTAGGTCTGCCCTCCGGAAAACCCACTCATGCCTGAGAACAGGAACGCTATCTCCATAGCGGTGCTAGCTGGGCTCCACCTGAAAAGGCTTCTTTCTCCACGCAAGTCACAAGTCACAATCAGTGGTAAAAACTCATCCCTTAAAGTGTTTCTTCTCCAGGGATGACTCTGGGTGATCTTTTAAAGAATACCACGGCCCTTCGCTTCGTAGGATGGCCAGACAGCCTGACCCAGTTGCAAGGCTTAAGGGGAAAATAAATTCTGAATAATTCCCACCTTCCCCTAACTAGAACACCCTAACTAGAACCAAGCACAAAGAACCTAGAGAACTCTGGGACGCCTCGGGTCACTGTCCGGGTAATTCGGATATCTCTGAGGTTAAATTGCACTGAGGGCATTAACCTGGAGAGATTTGTCGGTGCTAAGAGTTCACAGATTCAGGGTTAGACCTTCCCCAGCATAGTTGAATGCCAAATGGCCATCGAAGTCCCTGAGTAACCTAGGCCAGCAAGGATGGGCTCCAACAGCAGAACCAAGTACTCATCTGTCTAATTGGGGTGTTGTCCCGCCAAAGAAACAGAAATCAAAACAGAAATGGTCATGGCCAAATTATGAAGGGCCAGGGGCTTTGTGATGGAAATTGTAATTGTAATCTTTATGGCCAACTCAGGCTGCCACGTCTTGATGCTCTTCCGATTTTAAAACATGCTCTTGGCTTCCATTTGTTTCCGCCACCCCCACCCCACCCCACCATTAACAGCCACAGAACAAGAAAACCTAATGTCTACTTCAAAATGGACAAGAATGACATGAAAAGGCACTGAGGCTCCCTGAAAGTAAAGGTGTTCTCTCCTGGAAAGTCTCTCCCTCCCTACCCTGCTCGCGTTTCACATTTGATATGTAGGCATTGTAAGCATTTAGGGAAAAGTCAAAATGAGAAAGAGTGACTCGTGGGCCTCGAATCATTAGAGATCTTCAACTTTAAAGGCTGCTGTGAGTTCTAGACCCAGTGACAGGAACCCAGAGGCAGGAACTGAAGCAGAGGCCATAGAAGAACCCTGGCTGATTTTCTTGGCTTGGTTAGCCTGCTCTCTTAAACCACCCAGCAGGGTTTTTGCCTAGGGGTGTCAATGCCCATAGTGGGCTGGAAGTGGATCAACCATTAATCAAGAAAACGCCCCCATAGACCTACTTGCAGACCAGTCTGGTGGACGCAATTTCTCAACTGGGGTTCCTTCTTCCAAGATGACTTTAGCTTATGTCAAGCTGACAATAAACTAACCAGCTTTCATACTCCATCCAACCTGGTATGGTATCTGTGTAAGCAACCCCTCTTTGTTCCATGCAGAATTGACCAGGCTTTATTTTCTGTTAAGCAGGGAATTGGGAAGAATTTCTGGTTTGATTTTTCACGTTCTCTAGAATATTTAAAGACACAGTGCAAACGCAGAGACTATCCCCAAACAGGAAAAGGTCTTGCTTGGTAAAATTTGTGTTCGCATTTATGTTTCACAGGGAGGGGAAGGTACATGATTTGTGACAAAGGAAAAAATGCTGAGATACCTTAATTGGGACCATAAGCTGAGAAAAACTCTTTATATAGTTTTGTGGTCAGCACAAGGAAAAGCCACATTCTTTCAGATTCCCCTTCGTTTAGAAAATCATTCATCTCACTATCGCTGCCCACAGGTTCCTGGGGCCAGATCTGGCTAGCAGCATCACGGGCTTGTTCAGACAAATGCACACAAGCAGAATGTCTGAGAGCAGCTCAGCCCCGAGTAAATGTCAGCATTTACTATACCATCGTATTGTCTCACACAGCTCCTTATAGAACTGTTTGTCCCATCTGTCGAGAGACCTGCTGATATTAGCATTCCGTTTTTTCCTCGACAACTCTATATTCTCTCAAAACCTTGAAATTCCATTGACATTTGGTAAAGGAAACAAGAAGCAAGTTATTTTCATCCTGATTGAAACAGGTTTGCATCTGCGATCGTTTTGTCCATCGTAATTTCCCTCTTTCTAACTGGGGCTGCAGACAGTTGTGAACTGGCAATTTTCTTCCTAATAGCTTTCATTTGTTTATCGTGGGGGCTGAATGTTTTCATACTCACAAAACCTTTTTTTTTAAATTCTTATCTAGGAGTAGAGGAGCACTGGCTTTTCTTCCAAAGGACCCCTGTTCGATTCCCAGCACCCACATGGCAGCTCACAACTGTCTGTAACCCCAACTCTAGGACATTCAATACTCTGAAACAGACATTTATTCAGGCAAAACAACAATGCACATAAAATAAAAATAAACCATAAAAATAAAATTTAAATCTGATTTATTATTATTGTATGTTCTCTGTGTGTGTGTGTGTGTGTGTGCAGGTTCACAAACTTTGAAGAGTCAGTTCTCTTATTCCACTGTGGGTCCTGGGATGGAGTCCAGGTCATCCATGCAGCAAGCGTTTTCACCTAATGAGCCAGCCCTACAAAGCTCTGTGAATAGCAACAGTCATTGTTAACGAGACAGACGTTCACACTCATTACTGATGATATATAAATTGACCCTGTTCTATAGAACAGGGTCACTGCTCTAATATTCTCAAAAATAATCATATTAACTTAATGCGAAATCCCTTCCACAGAAGATATTTGGATATTAATCATTTTAAGTGGGTAGGTCTCAAATTTAAATGGTGTGACTCTCAGTAGTAAAGCACTGAAATGAGACGCACTCATTCGCACATCCAGGAATCTCTTTAAAACACTAAACTGGAAGCCATAACATATACACAGATGACCCATAAGGGGAAAGAGGAGAGAGAGTTAGTTTGCTTTTTGTTATGTGCCAAAATTTTCGAATAATCTAAGGAAGTATATATGGATTACAGTTAGAAAATAGAAAATAGATTACGTTTTCAGATTGAGTGGCTCTGGCCTGAGGATCTGAATGATTTTAGAAGGGACACTTACACATTTATTTGCCTTCTTGCTTACTAGTTCATTTATTGGGGAGCTGCCTGACAAAATGCACATGTGAGACTCAGAGGACAATTTGAAGGAGTCGTCCCTCTTTTCCCAGCATGTGTCACTCACACATCACATGCAGGTCATGAGGCTTACCAGCAAGTGCCTTAAACCACTGAGCCATCCCACCAGGAGGAAAGAGAAGCCTTCTGAGAAATTTTTCTGCTTTTATGGTATGTACAAACATGTAGTATGGAATATGAAAAACTGCTTATTTCACCTATACTTTCAATATATTTATACCTTTGTATTTTTCTAAAAACATGCAATGCTTCATCAACAAAAAATTTTGAGAGTAGTAAAATTACAGATAAAAAAACTTTGCTTCACTTTTTATATCATAGGTTTTTTTTTTAATGTAGGTTGCTTTGGGAACTAGACAAAAATTTATAGGTTTAAAATATTTGAAAAACTTAAGGTTTTTTACTTTCAGATCTTCTTTGATACATGAAATATTTAATCCACAGAGCTATTCTAATTCCATGAAGGCACGGAAAGCTCAAAAGTGCCAGCAGCGTGCTTCAGACCACAAACAGCACTGGTCTTTGAATCCCATGTTATTTCTATGCCAGTCCCCATGACAGACTTGTCTGAAATGGTCTTCCTTCCAGGCTACATCATTTACTAAGAATTTTTTTTAAATGATGAATTTAATTATTTAAGATGAGACGGGAGCACACGATTAATCTGAGCTGGTGTGTTCCCTTTATTCCTTTGTTCAGTGAGAGATTTAAAGGGCAGGAGAAGAATTCCAGAACTGTCTTTTCTAAAAACCACCCAGCTCTTCAACTGAAAACAAAACAATTAGTGGTCTATAGGGGTAAAATCAGCTACCAAGCACATTTTCTTTTCTGCGGGGAGTCTGATCATGTGACCTCCCAGCTGAAGCCAGAAAGTGTAGTTCCTGCTTCCGGTTTTGTTGTGGTTCCTCCCAAAGGCTGAGTAAGTTACTGTGTTTCTAGTTCTTCTCAAATGTCTCTCCTACCAGCTTGTCACAGAGGCTACCTGACATTTTCTTCTTTTTTTCTTGCTGTTTTCATTTTTTCTTTACTCACTTTATGTCTGAGTCAAATGATGTCATTTTAATCACCTTTCCCGTTTTTAGGGCAAAGCCACAATAGCAGTTAAAATGAATGCCAGTGGCTAGCAGTAGATGCGAGGTTGGTTTAACAATAGGTGCTTCGCTTGAAGCCAGAAAGAATGTCAGCCATGCTTAAAGGAAGCTTCCTCATCTCCTATCCTCATTCTCAAAAGTGAGAGTGTGGCTTGCAGACAGACCCAGAGCTTTGGGAAGTGAAGCAGCAAGAGTTGCTACAAGCTTGATGCCAACCTGGACTACACCCTGAGTGCCAGGCCAGCCTGCGCTACAGAGTGAAAACCTTGTCTCAAAAAAATAAATAAACAAAGAGAGCATTAAAGAGGTATGGCACACTCATGTGGATGAAAGACACTGACCTTCCTGTTCTATGCATAAGCAAGTTTTCTGAACACAGGAATGAATGCAACCTGCGAAGCCTATTTTAATCTCTGGGGGAGGAGGTGGGCTTTTAATGGTATTTTCCTCTTTCATCCTTGCTTCACACTCAACTGCAAATTATGCAGCTCTGCTCCTCTCCTGCACTTAGCTAGCGTGTTGCTATGTCTCAGCTCACCATGTGGGTTCTGGCATCAAAGCCTTGGGCCAATTTGATTTCATTTGTATTTGCTGTCAGAACAATGTCTTTATTCTGCAATGCCCTTCTCAAATCACCTCTCAGGTGGTTTGAGAGAAGCAGTGTGCCACAGAAATAATTTTTTTAAAAAAAGAAAAGACCTTTGTCAAAAAATCCCTGTTATTTCTTTTGTGTTTCACCCTGTGAAGACTGAATGCTCAACACACTTAGTTCAACAGCACCCTGACTTCCATTTGTGCGATGAAAGTACCTTTTATTTTCAATTTCCCAGAGACAGCCGATCTGTTTTCCTTCTCAGGAAGGGAAGGGATTCTTCTTGGGGGTGGGGTAGGGGTTTCAAATGACTGCTCAGCAATAAACATTTTTACACTTTGTTTTAGACTGCCAGGTGACACCCAGACTGATTCATTTCTGTACCAAATTCTCACAAAATCAAGAATGAAGTGCGTTTGGGCGCTGACAAGGCTGTAGAATTCCATCATATCAAGTGAGCACGGAAGGAAAACGAGGGCCCCTGTGGACTCAGAACCCTATCATGCAGCCTCAGTAGATGTGAGCCGCTCAGCAGGTCACTCCTTTCTTCTGGGGTGTGCCTTGTAGGAAGCAGAAGGGAGGGGAAGGAAGAGATTGAAGAGACAGATGCAGCAGGCTGGCAGGTGGTAGGCAGGGATCAATCCAATTTGTCACATCCTGGCTTGTAAAGGATCCGTCTCCCGGTGACATTGACGACTGAGGGTGCTCAGCCTAGTCCACACCAAAGCGAAGGGCAGCAGTAACGGAAGAGAACAGAGAGCTCACCCCAGAGAATGCCAAGAGGGAAGGTAAGACAGCACGAGGGTCAGACCCCACAGACTCTTTGTGAAGGCATCGTAGCTGCTGCCCGCCTTCGCGCCTTCAATATGACCTGGTGGCAACTGTTCCCAAGCAGACTAGCTTTTCAATGGCTGGCCCCTGCAGACCTTAGTCACCTGCATGCCAGGAAGAGCAGGCTGTCGTCTATGTCCAAGTTGGCACTGGGTTAAAGAAAAGCCTCTCTGCTTAGTTCAACGAGAGGCCCATCTCAAATAAGATGGATAGCGACTAAGGAAGACTTTGGCCTCTGGCCTCCACACGCACATGCACATGTGCACACACACACATAGGGACACATGCACACACATGCATGCACAAGCAGCTAACAGGTTAGACCTAGATACTTCTGACAAAGGCTAGTCGTTATTTTTCTGGTAGAAAATCACCCTCAGTGACCACCAGGCACCTGCCTTGACCTTGATACAGAAACAAAACCCGACTATATTTCAGATCATATAATATCTTCTGGCCAGATTCCACTACGAAGTAGAAAAGTAGATTCAAAATGGCAAATCTAAGCAGGAACATTTGTGTAGGTCCGAAGATGGACTGACAGTTCTCCAGTGAACAAGGGTTAGGAAGGACCTGTTACGAATCTGAAAAGCACATGCGAGCAAGGAGATAGAAGTGCAACCTATAGTCCATTCTGGAATCAGAGAGTCGGTCAGTCCCTAAAAATGAAAATATCAATGGCACCTCCTTTTTATAAAAGCTTTTCTTTAAGTAATTATCATCTAATATCTAACAATTACCTACATTAAAAAAACAATAAGACTATTCCTTGTGGCAAGAGCCTCTGATAGCCTCTGTGCGTCCAGTGACTCTTGCCTCCTGGCATCTATGCCTGTGTGGAACCTATGCCCCTAGTGTGTAAGACAGGCCTAATGACCTGCTGCTCAGAAACAAGTCAGACAAGGTGATGCGGTGCTTCCCCAAAGACTGAGGAGCTTGCTTCAGCACATCATGGTCCTCGGCTTCTGCTTCAGTGGCACACCAGCTTCCATAGTGTAAGCAGTCCTGGGGGGATGTACACGCAATGAAGGACAGGGGGCTGACAGCCTGTAGCCTGTGCAGTCCATCAGTGCCCACAGGGATGAGCTCATCCAGGCCACAAGGCCTCAATAGAGAACTTGTCCACAACACCACCTGAAAAACACCTCATGAGCCAGATGTGTGAGCTAATGTTGGCCCAGATTCTAGATCCACTTCTTGGTGTCTTTCCCTCTAGCATAAGCTAGCCTGGAGCTCTCTATGCAGCTCAGACAAAGACTTGAACTCAATCCTCCTGCCCAAGTACTGAGCTTACAAAAGCATGCCCCCCAGGAAGGGATGTTGGAGAGATGGCTCAGCGGTTAAAAAGACTGTCTATTCTTCCAGAACTCCTGAGTTCAATTCCCAGCAACCACACGATGGCTCACAACCATCTATACCCTTGTAATGCCCTTTTCTGGCATGCAGGTATACATGCAGATATAGCACTCATATATATCAGATAGATAGATAGATAGATAGATAGATAGATAGATAGATAGATAGATAGATAGATGGATGTGCGGCACCACTGCCTAGCAAACATAGGTAAGTTGGGGCTACCCAGTGAGCTAAAGGCCTGCCTGGGCTACAGAGTGAGTCCAAGGCCAGCCTGAGCTTTACAAGGCCCTCTAACAGAGTCCCAATCCCAGCACCACTAGGCTCTACCCATGTCATAGAGCAGCCGCGTGTGTCTCTCCACATTTTAGATTCTTTATTGACACATTGAGATGTCTGCGCTGGGGAGCTCTATACTGCTTCTCAGCTCAAAACTTCCACATTTTATAAAAGCATGACGAAAGGGTAATGAGAAGGATAATGAGAATGGTCTGTCTCTCAGCTCAGGGCACTGCCCACCATTCCTGTGGTATTTGGATGCCTTGGCCTTGCTTCCCTTACTACCAGCTCTGGGAGGAGGGTAGCACCCCATCACCCTGTCTCTTGGTGTCCTCTTGGTGAATGATGATGAAGAGCCCGGCAATGCCCTCTACGTATCCAGCCTTGCACAGCCGGCAGGTGCATAAATACCAGGAGAGACTTAGTAGGCCCATTTTTCTGAGCTGGTTTTGTTCACTAAAGTACTGAGTTACTCATACTCAGGAAAATTGTCCTCTTGCTTCTCCTTTTTATTTGGGACCTTCTGGTTGGAGCAGGGCAGAAGCATCTCTGATTACAACAACAATCAAAAAATGCGTTGTTCAACTGATCACTGAAGGAACTCCCCATTACATGAGAGTCAACAGCGACTTACTTGTGGGAAATGTGACTACCTCTATCATAAACAATCCTTTTAACCTACACAGGAGAGAAGTCAGCAAGTAAATGCATGTCCTATTATGAACCCATCAGTTACACACGTATGAGGGACCCGCTCTATTACAATATCACCACTCAGAAATGATGTTGAACATGAAATTGTTATTCTGATCTATGCCCACAAGATGCTTTTGATGGACAGATGAGCTTACAGGAATTTTAATATAGCCATTTTCTACTAAGCTAAAGCACAGAGCTCAATTTACTCTTTAATAAGAATTAACCATAATTATCCTATGTCCATTTCCACTGTTCATTCGACTCTTATTGGTCTTGTGAAGATTAAAATCTTACTGTGACTCTGAAGAAAAACTCAAAGTACACTCTGACCAGGACTGGAGCACAGTGATTAACTGCCAGCAAAACAAGAGAGAGCACTGGCACACCCTCACAAATAAGCCGCGAATTTATCTGCTCGCAGATGCAACCACGCATGTTAAACACTTGTTTTCCCTCAGGGGGGATAAAGATGGATAAATAAATAAAAATTGCCAATGCTGTGTCCAGAGCAAGAATGAAAAATGTATTTTTCATGGGATGACATTGTAAATTAAAATAAACAGTGGGGATTTAAGACACAAATGAGAGACCAAGTGAACTGATGAGCAATAAGAAACACAGGAGGAAATGAAGAAGTCTTCGAGAAACCCGGAAAGATTGTTTGCCTGCACTAAACTCAGTGAGATCACAGGAGAGGCAAATCATCCCCAGAAATGCCCTCACCATACGCCCAAGGAGGCTCTTTGCTCTCCCAACCACAAAATGCAAAAACCAATACAACCTGGTGATATCGCCGATAGGCTACTTTGAATATTTAGAATTCAAAAAGAATCTCCTTCTCAAATGTTGTGTGGGATTCGTTCTCTCAGATCACTGGTGGGTATCCACAAATGATGAACGATACATTTTTCTTGGAAATTAACTCAGTTGTGTATATGTGTTGTGTGGGTAGTCATGTGTGTGTGTTACACACGTGTACAAATGCATATAGAAGGCAGGAATCAATACTGAGTGTCTTCTTCAGTTGCTCTCTACCTTATTTTGTGAGCTAGGATCCCTTGCTGAACCCATAGTTCACCAACTGGCCAAGATGGCTGCCAGTGAGCCCCAGCGGTTCACCTGTCCCCGTCTGCCTCAGCCCTGCGGTTACGAATGCATGCCACACACCCAGTTTTTTTCTCCCCGTGGAAGCTGCGAACCCACACTCAGGTCCTCATGCTTGAGAGGCAGGTATTTACCAACTAAGACATCTCCTGGCCTCAGATCACTTTTTTTAAAACAATTTAATTTAAAATTTCACGGCATCTGGGTATTTTGGGGCATTGTTAACAGCTTAGCATGGGGACAGCTTTATAACTCGAGCTTGTTCAACCGAAATTCAGATACAGTTGAAGAGCCTGTATTTTTTTTTTTTGTAAAATCTAACAACCATACCTATGGTGAGAAATCTCTATCTTCAACTTGGCTGGACTTAGAACCACCTAGGACACTGGAGTGAGCCTCGGGGTATGTCTGTCTGTGAGGACATCCCAAAGGAGATCACCTAGGAGAAGCAGGAAGATCCGCCCTGATTGTAGGCAGTGCCATCCCACGGGTTGGAGGCAGAGCACCAGCATCCATCTGTGTGCTTCCTGACCTGTGGAGAGTGAGCAAGCAGTCTCAGACTCCTGGTGACAGGGACACAAGCTGGCCCTGCCACCATGCCCTCCCACATGGTAGACTGGACTACACCCAAAAAAAACTTGATTGCTGAAGGTAATCCTCGGCTCTCCTACCTGTTTCTTCTCGGGTGTTTGGTCAGAAAATAACAAAAGTAACTAATGCAATAACCTGAGAAGCTACATGGGAGTTACCCAACTTGCTGAGTTTATAGTTCAAATCTTAAAACATTTATCTGTGAGCATTTTCCACAGAAGAACAAACCAGGGTAAAGGTTGCCGCTAAGTCCCTCTGAGAAGCCAACCACAGAGTGTGGAAGTGGGGGCGGAAGAAGGGATATGGCAGGAAATATGCCGTCCCAAGTGGCCAGAAAAGGGTTTGCAAAGCAAATGCAATTATTCAAAATTACTTTCAATTTAATTGTCTGAGTTGGGGAGATAACCCAGTTGGTTAAACACCTGGCATTGTGGGTACAGGTGGACCCATGAGGGTCACTGGCCTGCTGGCTTAGCCTATTCAATGAGCTTGAGTCCAAAGAAAGACCTTGTCTCAGCAAGCAAGGTCTAGGGTTTCTGAG
Source organism: Pachyuromys duprasi (assembly GCA_028658305.1). NCBI lineage: Eukaryota > Metazoa > Chordata > Mammalia > Rodentia > Muridae > Pachyuromys > Pachyuromys duprasi. Next base: position 68,393,937 of record CM053760.1, read on the forward strand.
GAATGACACCCAAGGTTAGCACACATACACACAAAAAATTAACATGGCTTTTCAGCTAAGATCAAATATAAAACTAAAATAAATAAAATGAATTTTCTGAGTTTTAATGCCCTGGATTCACATTATATTGTCTTTGCCAAACTCTTGTCTCTCACCTTAACTGGAACTCCTGGGCGAAGTGAGAAGTCACCAGAATCCAAAAGTCATCATATGAAATGTGTTAAGGCAAGGTGGAGGATTCAGCACCTTGGACAGTGGCAGCTGCTGTAACCAGGGCTCCGTCCCCCCCACCCCACCCCGACACACACACACACACACACACATAAACGCTGGCGCTCACTACTCTAAACATATAGGCTTTGCAAGCTCACTTCTCCCTGTGCAGCTGCGTGTTCTCTCAGGTTTCTGGCCAGCGGAAAGAGTTCGCATGCCACTGGCACAGAGGAAGTTTCCAAACAGATTTTGGAAGCCGTGCCTGAGGAGCTCACATCACAACTATAGGCATTTCTTTGGGTCTTTTCCTCTCTGCAGGTCTCTTCTCCTCCTACCTTTCCTCTGCCTTCTCCTCCTCCTCCTCCTCCTCCTCTTTTCTTTAGTTAAGGTCTTTTCTTTAGTTAAATTTTTTTCTCATCTATTAAAAAGTTCTTTATAGATTTTTGCATGTGTTATGCAGTCCTACTGACAGAGCTCACAGTTGAAACCGTACAGAGCTTGAATATTCAAGATGTCACAATTTACATAATGGGGTAGTATATAAGAATTACAAGGGGCTAAGATGGTGAACTGCTGAGTTTCAAGAGGCAAGACAGAATCATTCTGTCCCAATTATAGTGGTGGATGCCTAACTTCATATGTTCTTCGTATGTGCCATGCATACTCACAGTGCCATACATTACTCAGTATGAATTGTGCTGTAGAGCTATTTCCACCGAACTGAGGAAGTCCCACCACTACCTCCTCCACCCAGAGGTAAAGAAGGCTCATAAGATCCACGAAGCTGGGTAAACGACTTTCAAAGCTTAGGAAGCTCCTGAAACTTACAGGATTCGCAGGCATCTCCCCAAGATGATACAAGCAGGAGCAACAACCGGGAAAAGGGAACTCTCCAACTGGCATAGCTGGGTGACGAGGGTGGGGTCTCTCAGTGGTACAGTTGCCCTTGAGTCACCCATCACCCACACCCACCCACCCCTCACCCACACTCCAATAAACTCACTCACTTACTAAACTATGCCTGGGTGAAATTGTTTTTTCTGGTCTGCCTTTGTGCCTGGATGTGGGACGAATAGATATCAGTTCACATTTCCCCAGGAAAAAGTCACACAAACAAATCAGATGAGATTCAATAACTCTTATGGGGGGGATGAAAAGACACCACAGAAAAGAAACAGTTGACAACCACCTCTGCAAGATGGATTGCGTCGGGTCCCGTCCTCACTCGGCATTCCTTCAAGACAGTGGCTGAACTGGGTTTACACTGAAAAGTTTAATTTAAAGAGGAATTTACAAACAAGAGATAATCCAGGTTTGGGTGATGAGGACAAATGGCTGGCCTTTTGTGGGCCCAGAAGGCAGAACTTGGGCCAGTTTGTAGAAGTGAGGAGGTGAACACAGAATTGCTCTTGTGTCTGGGAAAGCACTAGAAGCAGCTGGGTAGCACTCTTCCAAAGCTTATCTTTAGTACAGCTATTTCTTCCTCTGTATTATTTCAACCATGAGGTCCGTCATTGGGACTGCATAAGGCATGCAAAAATCTATAAAGAAACTGTTAATAGATGAGAAAAAATTAACTAAACAAAAAAGAAGAAAGGACCCAGAGAGAAGAAAAGACACAAAGAAATGCCTACAGTTGTGATGTGAGCTCCTTGGCACTGATTTCGACATTTGCTTGGAAACTTCCTCTGTCCCGCTAATCCTTTACACACCTTGTATATTACCCTTATGTTAAAGGGTAATGTTAGGTGGACGTTGGACTAGACACTGGCTAACATCTTTTTCACAAGTCTGAAGCTCTACTTTCAGCTTACCTGACACGGCATGTATTTGTCACACTTCATGCTGAGCGTGTCCTTGCATTACTTTTTATAACATGATTTGCTTTTAAGCAAATGTGACAGATCTCACCTTGGAAGACAAATCAACATTCTAAATGCACTTTTTGTGGCTTTTAACAATTATCGCTTTCATAAAAGAATGACAACATTTCTACTAATTTCACTGATGCTGACGCACTCAGAAAGGCTTATTTGTTTCTATCATATTTCTTGGGGAAACCCTTCCTAGCTAATCTCTGAAATTGTTCAAAACAATAACAACCTTTTGCCCAAATCAAGAAATCCTCATTTTACAGGGTACATAGAACCATTTGGAACCTTACAAATGGAAAGCCACTATAATTTTCATGCTCATTCACAGTTTTCCTTCTGTGTGAAGTAGAATCACTAACCTATTCACAGGAGCCCAAAAGAAAATAAGAAAAAAAAATGAACGTTTAATATATCCCCAGTGAACGTGAGTCCTTTGATGCAGCCATTTGGTTGGAATCAGATTTTCTGCATTAAGAATACCAAGCCGCTGCCCTGTTGACTTTTTTTTTTTATCAATAACTGATTAAGATAACTCGTTTTCCTTTAGTTTAGGCATCCATTTAAATAAGTCAACGACAACATTTTTAATAATAAAAGTATCATTGTAATCACAAATATCAATTTACACCCTGCTACTTTCTTTAGAAAAGTCACTGTAAGAATATTTAAAAGGCTTCTCTGGTGGAATCCTATTGTGTCACTCAAGCTTTGTCCAGGCAACTTTTATATACAGTAACTTCATAAGTACTAAAGAAGCCTGTTTGTTTTGCTGTTCTTCATGTCAGTGTTATATAAGAAATGAAGTATGGGCTTCTTCCCTAATTATATATTGCATATGTCCTGTGCATGATAACATCTGACCCAAATGTTAACAAAAATCGTCTGTCTCAAAGCCGTCTAAAAGCACCCTAAGGGTTCCTGTTAGAACAGAGACCCTCAGCTGAGCCAAGTGCAGTGACACACGCCTGTAATCCCAGCACTCAGGGAAGCAGAGGCAGGCAGATCTCTGTGAGTTCCAGGCCAGACTGAGTGAGTCCAGGACAGCCAAGGCTACACAGAGAAACCCCGTTTCAAAACACCAAAGTGGGGAAGTGGGAAGAACAAAGACTCTGGTAAAAGAAACAGTGTACAGTACTGAGAACTCCAGCCTGGGGCTGGAGAGAGGGCTGTGGGTCAAGAACTTGCTGTGTCTGCGCAAGGACTTCAGTGTGACCCCTGCCTCCATCCACAAGCCAAGCCATGCAATATGGTGCACGCCTGTAACCCCAGTCCACCTGCAACAGCAGCAGCAAACTCCAGGTTCAGCGAGAGACCCTGATTCAAGAAATAAAGAGTGATGGAGGAAGACGGACAGAGGCCAGTGCACATCACACTACTAACATGATCTGTGATCTCACAACTTCTCCTTCTTTCACTTCTGCTTGTTTGTTTGTTTGTTTGTTTTTTCAAAACAGGGTTTCTCTGCTAAACCTGGCTGTCCTGGAACTCGCTCTGTAGACCAGGCTGGCCTCAAACTCAAATCTACCTGCCTCAGCCTCCCAGAGACCTGGGATTAAAGGCCTGCACCACCTCCTGCTTCTAACAGAAAAGCTGAGTGAAGTGGGGACGTTACCCCTTGCAGCTGTGCGTCTACTCTTTGCTGGGCATGGCCTCTATGCACAAGACTGATTTGCGGTCACAAGGGAAAAAAATGTATCAGGGAGAGAAAAAAAATCCCTGAAACACACAAGTTCTAAACCTTGCTTTGCTCTCATTTGAACAGACAGAGGAAACCACGTATTGTGTCCTTAGAAACTGTGGTGCAAAGAAAACCAAACCAGAACAGTCGACCTGTGGCTGCCTTTAGAGATCAGGAACTAGCCTGTCAGCCTCACACTCCCACCATGCAGTATCCTTCACATTTGTTCCAGGAATACATTTATTACTGATATGTGTTAGAGCTGGTGAAGGAGACACGGGGCAGAAACAGCTGTGGCTGGTAATTCATTCCTTCTGCATACGTTCAAGCAGGAGCAGGGACAGAACTCCTTACTACTTTATCATAATCGTAATTTCCCCTCTCCAGAGTGTGGGCTTCTTGCCTGAGCATTGTTTCCCCAAAGGAATATATGCAAGAATTATATATATAATATATAAAATATATACATATATAATATGTATATATACAATATATATAATTCTTGCATATATATGCATATATAATACTGAAGCATCAGTATTAAAGGATGCTTATTTTATGCTGCAGCATATTAAAATTTTCCCTACCCCCTAAAAAAGGTCCAGCTCATCTACCAGATTCTGGAAAGGAGAAAGGAACACATAGAATGTCTCCTTTTTTTGTTAAAGGAGAAAATCCTGGAAGTGTTAAATGGTCTTACAAGCCTGGTGCATTTAAAGGCAGTCTATATTCTTCCTCTTGGTGCTGAAAACCTGAGAGGATACATTTTAGAGAGTAGAATAGAAGGGAAAACTGCACTCAAATCTCATGGTCATAACACCGGCTTCAGGGTCATGTTTTGCAAATCGTTGCCTGTGCTTAGGGTAGCTTCTTTGCAACTCTTTCTTGCCCTCTTTCTACATAATGAGCCACACCACTCTCAATTACAAAGAAAATGAATGAAAATGAAAACAGCAATACCAAAAGCTTTCTCACTCAAGCGTTGACTGAAGATGAGAAAGGCCAAACCTCTGAGCCAGGCAGCAAGGAAGTGCTTTCTTCCCTGAAGCAGGGTGATAGAACATCCCCTTAGTTTAGCCACTCACTGTCTGAGACCTAGGTCCCCTCTGTTATCCGAAGCCTCATTCACCATGCTCTGGGTGGATTCATTCATTCCTTCATCTATTCATCATTTACTTCCTCCCTTCCCTCCTTGATGACAGGCAGCCTCTACCCACTCAGCTTGGCAGAGCTTGTGGAAGCCATAGCCTGAGGGGCAGGATGATGAATTCAGAAACCCAGGATCAGTGGTGAGATTAGGCTGTCAGCCCAGGGAGTGCTTTCCTGCCGAAGAGAAGATAAGCAGGGAAAGGTGAATGAGAACACTAGTCACAGCAGATGGTTCCTGAGATTTGGAGGAGAGGGGGAGAAAGGAGAAGGTTATTGAAAATGAAAGCAAGGGAGAATCCAGAGGAAAGCTAGTGGGGGATAAAGAGCCTGTGCCCTTGACTCGCTCCCTGAATGACCTCTAAGGAGGCTGGTGTGGACAAGGGAAACACCATAATCCGTGAGCCCCCACAGGTTCAGGGATGAAAGGCCAGGCTCACTTGCTAGTCCCAAGTCCAAGCATCTCATTTCCAGGTTCACAGATCCCACTGCCAAGTCAGCCAGCAGGGAGCAGTTCCCGGGCATTCCACAACTACTTGCTACAATAAATGGAACAATGCCTCTCTTCAACTCAAATCTAGCAAAACAACTCAGAGAACAGCAGTGGTAGAGCTAAGGACTGACTAAAGCCAAACTTAGCCCTATCACCACCCTTCAAAAAGTTTTGAAGACTTTTTTTTTTCCTGAAAAAAACCCTCAAATACCATTTTAGGTGGAAGTCTGGCTGGACAGACCAGGTGAAGAAAGCTCCCTCCACTGAAGCAAAGGTGGTTGTCTGCCACCACTGCTTGCTAATCTCTTCTCCAAATTGTCCTCTGGGCCCTCACCCACTCCTTAAGGCTCCACAGAGCACAACCGGAAGACATCACTCTATGGATGATGATCAAATTTCAAGGTCCGATGCCTTGAGCAAGACGACTGAAAAAGAAACCAGAGTCATACAGAATACAGTCAGACAAAGGGACGAACTCAATTCTTTTGTTGTTGTTGTTGTTAGTGGCAAAAGCTTGGCATAGACATTTCTCCACAGAAGATATACAATTAGCCAATAAGCCCATTTGGAAAGACGCTCTCTAAATCAGTTAAAATTAGGGAAACACAAATCAAAACCACGGGATGCCACCCCACCCCCATTAGAATGGCCACTGTTCAAAACACAAACTGGAGGATTGCAAGGGTTGGAAGGGACAGACAGAAATTGAAGCCCTTATGAATGTTCCAGAGGAATGTGAAATGGTATGACCCACTATGAAGAACAGTATGGCAGCTCCTCTGAAACTTCGATTGATCCTATGGGCCAGGAATTCCACTTGTAGAATTATAGGCAGGTCCATGAAGAGGTGTATAATACTCAAGCTCACAGTAGCACTATTGACAATCACCAAAAGACAAAAACAAACCAAGGGCTCATCCCCAGATGAATGGCTACACAAGAAGCTATGAGCTTGCGGTAAGATAAGCACCCATCCTTTGAAAGAGAATTGCTATGTATACTACAGCATGGGTGAACCTTGGGGACACTGTACCAAATGAGGTAAGCCAACCTCAAAAGGACGGATATATATCATTTCTTCACCTTCAGATTTGTGAAGAGAAGGTGGAGAACAGTGATTCCCAAGCACTGGGGATGGAAGATTGAGGAGTTACTCTTTTGGGAATGGACACCGAGCTTCAGTTTTGCAAGAAAAAAAAAAATCTGAAAATGGATGCTGGTTGTCATTACACATTAAGCAAATACACTTGACGTTACTGAACTATATACTCAGAAGTTTGTAGGATGAACTTTTCTACTGTGCATTGTTACAGTATGGTCTGACACTTTCTGTTTAATTACTTGTTTGCCCCCTGAGATTCTTACTGTTCTAAGCAAACCCCTACATATACCAAAATGATGCTATGTAACCTTATAACCTCCAAATTACCGGATAGGCCAATAAATGCCTTCACCTGGGCAGGGCAGAAGAGCCGGTAGGAGGAGCTAAGGTTCTTGGGCTTGGAGGACAGAAGGATCATAGGCAGCGGAGGAAGGAAAGAGAATAGGAGAGGAGAAAGAAGAGATGCCATGGGTTAAGGTAAAGAAGAACCATGTGGAAGGGAGGAACCTAGCTGGTTATGGAGAGAAAAGGCCCAGATGAAAAGCATATGCAAGTATTTGTGGGAATTATGGGTGGAAAGTAGCCCAGATAGTGGCTTGGGGTGCGGGGCTGAGATAAAAGATAGCTCAGGAGGATTAGGTTCTGCCCAGCCCAGTGAGTAGGCATATTAAAAACCTAACAGGTGTCTGTGTCTTCTACTGATTGATAGCAGGTTAAATAATAACTGCCAATAATAATCTTAGGTATTAATAGTAAATATTAATAACCAGCTTTCTACAACAGCGCATTATTTTCCTGGACTTAAAAATGCTTTCAAAGGGAGAAGAGAGGAGAAAAACTGTCTGCATAATGTAGCCCTGGCCCTGGGAGGTTATTTTTCTTGGTTACATCCCTATGATGGTTGATCTTAGTTGGCATCTTGACGGGACTTAGAGTCACATGGAAATAAGTCTGGGCGTACCTGTGGGGAAGTTTCTAGAGCGGGTTGGTCCATCCCAACCATTGCACAGGCCGGAGTGTCAAGGATGGAATGAATGAAAGAAAGAAGGACATGCGTCGCCACTCATGGCTCTTGGCATGAGGTGACCACCTGCCCCCTGCCTTCGCCCTGCGCTGCGCTGGGCTGTGCTTTCCTTCGCTAAGCTGCTCTTCTCCAGTGTTTTGTCCCAGCAATGAGCCGGTCCCCTCCCCCAGAGAGAACAAGGTAGAAATCCATTCAATGGCCCTCACTCCCTCATCACCCAGGCTTCAGACTCACTCAGATAAGTGAATTTGAATCTGGAATCGATGGTGGCCTCTAATTGCCATTAAAGGTACGGAACTTGCATCCCTCGCTTTCTGGCCTGGATTTGTTCCATCCATTAGCCTTCTGCCTTAGCAAGCCCTAGCAAGCATGGAGATCAAGCCACGGAAAGGGTCTGAGCCTAAGTGGAGCCCTATGATCTTCTATGGAGAAGTCTGAGTACCGTCTCCTCTGAAAAGTATTGATTGGCCCTTTCTGCTCACTTAGCTAAAGAGAAAGCTAAATAGGAGGACTCCAGCTATGCAGACATTACACTTTATATTAGCATTATGCTAATTAACTGAAAAGCCACACATTGATCTTCTTTGAGAGGTTCCAAGGATCAAATATCAATGAATGGACCCAGCTAGGCCTAATTTACTAATGGATTTTTAACTTACATAGAAGGGGTAAAACTGAAAGGAGAAGCAATTTTCCATTTGCCAGAAGAAATGAAGAATTTATATTTTTCAAGTGACTTGGAAGTTTTTCATATTTCAAGAAAACATATGTTTATATCAAACCTATGTGTTTCCTTTAACTCCCATACAAAGGGTCTAATGGAAAATCTCTATCTTTAAAGCATGACTGTAAATCATTAATATGGAATAGTCAGGAGCTGCATACCAAAGAGATCACAGTTTGCTGAAATCACACATTAAAATTAAGATCTATTCTCTCAAGGCTCTGAACAACACAACATATCAAAAGATGTTCGTCTGCTAACAAAGCATGTATGTACTTCAAAGAAAAAGGATATTCTTTACAGCAATCTCCCATACCATTGTGCTATGTGCCAAGACCCCAAAATAAATAAGTGGCACACCTTCACTCCTGGGGCTCCAGTCTAATAGAAGCAGCCACTGTGAACAAAAGTGAATAGTAGTAGAGAAAACGCTGACTCTCTGAACTTCTGAAGCTATGTGCACACTCACAGCCATCATAACTACTGTCAGAGCACTTTCCAAGCTGGCTTGCTGAAGATACGGTACTGTAGAGTTGCAGAGAGTAAAAACACCAGCAACAAAGCAATAGTCATTGTCAACACTACCATCACATCTTTCACACCGAGCCCTGAACATCTTCCCTCGCTCATCAGCTTAGAATGTCCTTTCAACATGCGCCCTGGGACTCTGATAAAGTCACCCTTGCACTTTGTCAGGCCACTCCCAACTGAGGGCAAGTTCTGTCGCTTCCCACATGACAGACTATAATGATCCGCCAAAATGTGTTTCCTCACTTTTTCCAGTCCATTCCCCTGCTCTCTTTGCAGTTCAGGTCAGGTGAATAACGTCCGGCCAAAAGGGTGTGAGAGAAATCAATGTACTCCCTTCCTGGTGTGGCCCATAATGTTCTTTCTTCCGCCCTCAGTTAGTTGTCCGTGCCCTGGAAAGCCACAGAAAACCCTAATGATGGTGCCAGGGCCTTTATCAGGTTGAGCCCTTGAATGGCTACATGGAGCAAGGCTTTTATTTTTCCTTACGCCTTACTATATCACTACCCGCCAACTGATCTTTATGTAAGTAAAGTATAAACTATTGTGTTAAGCCACTAAATTTTAGGCATTTCTTCATTACAGTCAGAGGCATATTTCCTGGAAGGGGTGGGGGGGAGATCTGGTTTGAAAGTGAAATGTTTTCCATAGAAGGATCATATGTTTGAAGGCTCAAGCAGCTGGTAGTGTTGTTTTGAGAAGTTGTGAGACCTTTAGGTAAAGGCTGAGCCTTGCCTGAAGAGCTGGTTCAGCAGGAGCAAACTTTCAGGTTTATAGTCCTTCCCACAGGACTGTAATTTGTCATTTCCCTTCCTGTGTGGTATCTGCTTCCTATCAAGGGACGCATAATAATAGTCTCTGAAGTACTCTCCCACCATTCACTGACAGATCCCAAGCTGCCATGACTCACCAACTATGACTGACTGTGTCCTCTCAAATCATGAGCTGACAGAAACCCTTTGTTTCCTAAGTTGCTGTTTGGCAGGTATTTGGTGCAGCAACAAGGAAACAAACGGCACAGAAGCAAAGCCTAACTCTGAGGTTCTTCACTGTTAGGCCTTCCACCAGTGGCAAAAGCCTTGGCAATGAGGTCACACGATTGTTTGCCTTTATTAAAATCTGCAGAAGGGAAACATTTCAGCAGCCAGTGGTCAAGCCCTCTGCCCTTTCCTCTTTGGTTAACTCCTCAACGTTTCCTACCTACCACGGCATTGCAATGGTGAGGAGCACTTGGGGAGGAATCCAATTAAGGAACGTTTACTCTAGCTTTAATGGCTCAAAAGGGTTTGTTTTGACTCTCAGTTAGGATTACCATTGCTGTGATGAAACACCATGACTGAAACAAGGAGGGGAAGAAAAGGTCTGTTTTCTCACACTTCCATTATCACTGTTCATCACTGAAGAAAGTCAGGACAGGAACTCAAACCGGGCAGGAACCTACAGGCAGGAGCTGAGGCAGACACCATGGAGGGTGCTGCTTACTGGCTTGCTCAGCCTGCTCTCTTACGGAACCCAGGACCGCCAGCCCAGGAATGGCCCCACCCACAATGGGCCGGCCCTTCTCATTGATCCTAACTAAGAATACTCCCTCCAGGCTTGCCTACAGCCAGATCTTATGGAAGCATTTTCTCAGTTGAGGCTTCCTCCTCTCTGACAATTCTACCTAACGTAAAACTATTCAGTATACTATTTATACCAGCATAGCAATGGACCCCAGACATTCTCCTCCTACACTTTGGGCATTCTACAGGGTTTCTGCATGAGGAAGGCTGGGACTCTGGCATGCAGAGGATCTGTGGAGCCTGAAATCCTGGGCGTGAGATGCACAAGCGCTTCTGTGAGTCCTGCAAAACAGGAGACTGGCTCACACACCTTTCTGTCTACGGAAGTCACTCAAAGCTTTCCAGAAATCCTGGAGGTTTTTTTCTGCACAAAATTTAAGGAAACCAAAGACTACATTGTTTATGTTGTTTCCTTTCATTTATGCCTCCTTGTTATCAATATTGAAAATTAATTTTCATTTATTATCTGAGAAAAAGAACCAAACTTTTTAATTTCCCACTCAGAAAATATTACAAAAAATATATATTTACAAATACCTGATGGACAAAAAGATGGACCAGAACATAAGCCAAGGAAAGTAAAAAGAAAAAGCACCGAAAAGATGAGTGAGATACATTTTATCTTTATAGTATTTAACATCCTGTTAGAAATGTAATTCAGGGGCTAGAGCGATGGCTCATGGGTGAGAGCATTTGCTGCTTCTGTAAAGGATGCTGGTTTGGTCTCCAGCACCCCTGCTTTCGGTGGCTCACAAGCTTATGCAACTCCAGTACCAGGTGCCCTCTCCAGGCTGGCAAGAGCACCAAAGCACACACAGTGAATTTGTAAACATGCAGGCAAACACACATAAAGCAAAAAGAAAAGTTTTTACAGAATATAATTAATTCATTATGACTCATTTTTACCACTCTGAATTGTCCCTTTCTTATCTTTTGTCCTTTTTCCTGAGATAGAGTTTCACTGTGTATCTGTATATCTCCGGCTATCCTAGAAGTCACTATGTAGATCAAGCTGTTAGATCAAACTTCCAGAGATTCACCTGACCCTTCCAGCTAAGCACAGAGATTAAAGGCATGCACCCCAATGTTCTGCTAAAATAGTTCCTTTCATACTAAATGTCATATTTGGAACCATGTAGCCTTTTATTTATTTATTTATTTTTAGAATCTCTATTAGTTGTTTTGTTGTTGTTGCTGTGATAAAACACCCTTGCAAAGCAACTTAAAGGAGAGGGAAGCCCAAGGGGTGGCACACGGGCGATCCCAGCGCTCGGGGAAGCAGAGGCAGGCAGATCTCTGTGACTTCAAGGTCAGATTGGCCTACAAAGCAAGTCCAGGACAGCCAAGGCTACAGAGAACCCCCGTCTCAAAAAACCAGAGAAAGAGAGAGAGAGATTTACAGTTCCAGGTGGATAGCGACCATCACCGCAGAGGTAACACAGCATGGCAGGAGGCAGGTGATAAGCAGGCAACTGGCTGCATCCGTGCTCAGGAGTTAAAGAGAGAAGAGGAAGTGGAGTCCGGCTATAAGTCCTCAAGGCTCACCCACAGCTGACCACTTCCTCCAGTGCAGCTGTACGTACTGATGGTTCCATCGCCTTCCTAGAAACTACCACCCGCTGGGGGCTGAGTTTTCAAGCAAGCATCTCTGGGCAATATTTCACATTCACATCAATACAAGTCCCAGTATTTCGTAATATTTAAGTCCCACAAACCCAGCATCTACCTATCATCAGCATGCTGTGCTGTAAACATGGATGGCTGTGTTTGTATGGTTCCACATTGCCAGAATTCATTGAATAACAACTTCACATCTTTGGATTCACGGGCACCAGCTGACCAAGTAATCCCATTGGCAGGTTCTTTTATTTGAATAGCAGTTACTAGCCTTAACTCTCAGATCACACATTGTACTTCACACAGCCGTATATGGATTTATTATCACCTACCTATGCGTAACCGCAGGCTCCCCAATGGCTATAAAAGGGCTAAAGAGGCTGCAGAGTTCAGAAGCCTTCCTGATACAGACGTAGAAAGAGTCCCTGCATGAGGTTAGATAAAATAGGAACACAGATGAAGAGCTAGTGGAGGCTCCCAGAGCTCTAGCGCAGGGCAGAAGAGCTGAACCAACCTCCGAGACACAGAGTCAGGTACAGACAGACAGACTGACAGGCGGGCAGGCAGGCAGGTAAATGACAATTCCAGTGGGTCAATTCAAGCAATGGCAACTGTGCTGAGCTGACCACAGGGGTCAGTCGGGGCTCACCTGTCAGTTCTTTGAAACACATACCAGGCAGTGGGGGCTCAGGCGGTGGGGGCTCAGGCGGTAGGGTGCCAGCCACTGCAGGGCGAGGTACGCTTCTTGGCGTGACATCACTTTTTCATCTATGCATATGTGATCATCCCCTCACTTCCAGCCCAGTGTTCCTGAACTTGGCCTTAGCGCTGTCGTCCTTGTCACCCTTAGGTGACATCAGCTTCGGTAAATCCAGTCATTTTGCCTTCCTTGAGTTTGTCAGCCAGGTCCAAAGCTAGAAATGAACCAGTAAACCCTTTAGGCTTCTCTCTAACGTGCCCAAATTCCCAGCAGCTAACCAAATGAGGACCAGCTTCACAACTTAAAGAGGAAAAAAAAAACAACAACAAAGTTTGATGCTGCTAGAATCTCATTTGATCCTGTGATCACAGAAGTAATATTCCTTTCCATGTTCTAGATAAGAGAAACGGACCTGGACAGGGGACAGGACCATACCCAGGGTCAGTCTTCAAATCACAAAACTAAGCCTCTGTCTTCAGGGTCTGCGTTCTTGCCACTGAGCTCTTCTGTGCCCCCGCAGTCCCTTGAGACAGGGAGTTCCTCCTGGGACTTAGCAAGGTGAAGAATCTCAAACATGGGCATAGACTCAGATCTAGGGCTGTGGTTTTTTGTTTTGTTTTGTTTTTTTAAACAGGAGAGCAGTTGACAGCCTCTACCATTAACAAGCATAAAATGTGTTTTCTCTTCTTTAACCACATAATTCTCTGTTCAGAAGGAAGTGGGCAGGCCAGACAAATACATCCAAATTGATGTCATCAGGGTGGACCTTAATTCAATACGACCTCTCATCTTTATGAAAGGGAGCAGCAGATATGTAGAGGTGGAACGGCATGTTTGGACACAGCAGGGAGAGAGGTCTGGAGTGCATCAGGTCGTATCATGGAGAGCCATGAGACATCTGGCAAGGAGAACTGCAGAAAGAGCTAGTCCAAGAGAGAGGAGTGGCTGCAATCACTAAATCTGGAAGGGTAGGGCCATCTCATGTCGCTGACATCAGAAACAGAGCTTGTTTAAGGGTTACTGCCGCTGCGATAAACAACTTCGGAGGAGAGGGTTTATTTGGTTTACACTTTCATATCACGGTTCATCATCAAAAGCGGAGAGGGCTGGAATTCAAGCAGGACAGAAACCTGAGGCAGGAGTTGAGGCAGAGGCCATGGGGGAAGGCTGCTTACTGACTTGGTCCTCATGGCTTGCTCAGCCTGCTTTCTTACAAAACCCAGGACGGCACCACCTGTAATGAGCTACGCCCTCCCCCATCAATCACTAATTTAGAAAATACTCTACAGGTTTGCCTGCAGCCTGATCTTATGGAAGCATTTTCTCAATTGTAGTTCCCTCCATTCAGATAACTCTAGCTTGTGTCAAGTTGACATAAAACTAGCCAGCACTAAGCTACAAGATTTGGAATTTGCCCTGCTGGGTTTTAGTCTTGCTTTGGTCCAGTATTTCCCCACTCTGTCCCCATTTCTCCCTTTTAGAATCGTAATATATATTCTGTGCCATTGTATGCTGGAACTGTGTGGTTTGCTTCTTTTTTTTAAACAGGGGTTACAGTTGGAACATTTGCTTGAGTCTCAGAAGAGACATTGTACTTTTAAACAGTGTTGAGACTGTGAAAGACTACAGGGACTTCTGGAGTTACACTAAACTCATTTTTCCCCTATGACATGTCCAGAAGACTATGGGAATCAAAAATGAAATGTGGTGGTTAGAATGACATGGGCCCCATAGGCTCATATATTGGAATACTTGGTCCCCAGTTGGTGGAACTGTTTATGAAGGATTAGGAGGTGTGGCATCGTTGGAGGGAATGTGTAATGAGCACAGGCTTTAAAGTTTCAAGATTCATGCCATTCCCAATGACTTCTCTCCACCCCCCCCATCTATCTATTTGTATCTATATCTCTATGTCACTCTCTTTCTCCCTCCCTCCCACTTGTACATCGAGATACAAGCTCAGCTGTTCCTCCCACCATGCCTTTGCTCTTTCATCACGACTCTAACCCTCTAAAACCATGAGCCCAAAATTAAATGCTTTCCTTTCTGCCTTTGTCATGGTGTTTTATCACAACAACAGAGAAGTAACTAAGACTTCATCAGTGTAGTGTGTGTGTGTCACGCAGTACAACATATGTATGAAGATCAAGGGACAGCTACGTGGAGAGAATTCTCCCCTTCCACCTTTACTTGTACTCCAGGGGTCAAACTCAGGTCCCCAGGCTTATGAGACATGCATATTCACCTACTGAACCATCTCGCTGGCCCTTCCCCTTTTAAGGACCTATTAAGTTACCAGAGAGCCTTCTCAAGGTCTCCTTTTGACACCTCTTCCTTCCCAGACCCTTGCTTGACTCCAGCATACTCCTTGTCCTAATAGATGGAGAACCATTTCACACAAAAATGTAAGAGTTTGCTTGCCAAAAGTACTGGTGAGCCTGTATTTTCTTACACAGAGAATCAGTACATATTCCAGCTCTTACAAAGGGGAGGTTACCACTTAATCTCATCTGGAAACTTCTATTAAGGACCTACACCCAGGCTACTCCTATCCCAGAATTCTGTTGCTGTTTCAAATGTACTTGTTTCTTGGTCTGAGGAGGCTCTTGGTTCCTGTTGGTTAAACCTTCTGCTTCCTCATCACCTTAGCTCAAGCAGTAGGATGTCCTAGCCACAGTGACCTGTTCTCTCCTCAAGCCTGGTCTCCCCGGAGCTTTGGCATCTTCAGCATCTCACAGCAATGTTCCTGAGAAGATAAATATCTGTTCTGCCAAACACCAGAGACACAGAGTCTCCTTTGCAGGGTCATCTCTAGGTCATTCTCATGAAATCATGGGTTCTGCTGAAGTGAATGTGACAGCCAGGGAGATGTGAGTCCCTGGGGTCAGCTCCCTGGGGTGCCTGCAAGTGTCTCTTCAAGGACAGAGATGGAGCTGGCAGTAAGGGTCCTGCAGATGATTGCCCCTACTCCACAGCCTGTGCTCTCCCCTCTCCACAGACAGTGCCTGAAGGGGTCAGAACCCCCCTTTCACCACGGGATACAGACTTTTCCAGTTCCCGGAAGAATGCTGGGACTGAAAGTCCCAGTCTCCTTCAAGTTCATTGTCCTGACTTCTCTCTCTCCAGACCCTCATGGTTTGAGGGCAGCAGGGCAAGGTCTGACTGGTCCATTTGAGTCATGCAACCTTCCGAAGATGCTAATGAGAGAGAGAGACCCCAGGAGGCATCACGCTGCTGACATGACTGTGGATACACTGGACCTGATGCAGAGAAACACAGCATATTTATCAGCTGGTTTTCCACACATGCTGGGTCTCCTTGAAAATGTAACAAGCTCATGGGCTCCTGGACACCAGCAATCATGTGTTTAATTGCACGGTGCTTTCATTTTCTTCTGGTCCCTGAGATATTGCCACAAGTTGTCTGTGTGGGTGAAAAAATCTGGGTTTTCTTCAGAATCATCTTCTTTGAGAATACACAGGGACAGAAGGAAGAACTTTCACTTCTCTGTGTCCAGAAAGTTTCCCTTCAGCCTTGCTCTTTTTCTGCCCATTACACTCAGGCCCCCTGCCACTGCCTCACTCAGTCGCTAAACAGAGACTCTGAAGGAACCTTGCACATCAGCGCAGCCACCTCATCCAACAGATAAGGATGCTGAAGCCCAAGGAGATGACATGAGCTGCCTAAGATCACACTTCTAGAGAAATGCCCTAGCCACCATCCTCCAGACCACCACCCCTCACCTGACTGTTTCACCATCAGAAAGCCAGCTAGGCTCAGGCATCACTGGGCTTTAAGGAGTATGATGAAACCGTGTGGCTAAAGTGTAAATGTGAACAAAGACAGATTCGTGTTGACAGTGGAGAGACAGCTCCGTGGTTAAGAGCATTCGCTATTCTCGCCTCCAGTTCCAAGAGCTGCAACATCTTCAGGCCTCTATGGGGGCTGGCATGCATGTGTGTACACACACACACACACACACACACACACACACACGCAACCACAAATAAGTAGAAATAAGGTTTAAAACAAAAAGAGCCTTGAACCTTGGAAACCTTCTAAATCTTAAACTTGTACTGTCAGAGTCTATGAGGCCCAGGAACGTTTTTTGTTGTTTTGGGGTTTTTTGTTTGGTTTGGTTTGGTTTTCCTAGACAGGGTTTCTCTGTATAACAGAGCCCTGGCTGTCCTAGAACTCTCTTTGTAGACCAGGCTGGTCTTGAACTCACGGCAATCTGCCTGCCTCCCAGTGCTGGGACCAAAGGCTTTGCCACCATGCCCCGCTTGCCCAGATAACTTTTTAAGAAAAAGGTGTCACCAAGCAGGGAAGCAAGGAAACAGTGCTTGCATACGCAGCCCTTACCTTCCGGATAGGATGTGAGAAATTGCTGTCTTTTCATACGAGATACGCAATTTGCTCGTATTTCTTAAAGAATACAGGTGATTTCTACTCTTCATGCTCCCTCTTCAGCAAACAGAATATACTAATAAATGTACACAGATTTACAGAGGCAAATCAGAATAGGTAAAAATGAGCACCTGGAATTTAAAAAAAAGTACAAAATACAATCTCTGTTGTTACTGGTTTTTGTTTTCAGGACAGAGTTGAGGTACTGTGCATTGAGGTACTACAGATTAAGGTACTGTAGATTGAGGTACTATGGACTGAAGTACTGTGCATGGAGGTATTGTGCATGGAGGTACTGTGGACTGAGGTTCTGTGCATTGAACACAGGCTTTCCCAAGCTGGGCAAATTCTCTGCTGAAGGTACTACATTAATTCATACAGGCTGACATTAAACTCACTTTATAGCTCAAACTGGATTTGAACTTATGCTCTTGCTAGAGTAGTTGGGATTACAGGCCTCTGACACAGGCACCACTTCAAATTCTAGTTGTGACACTTGCTAATTATATAATCTTCGTTGAGTTATCTCATCTCTGCTATGTCTACCAGATCACCTACAGTGAGTTAGCGGCAGCTGCACCCACTTCCTTAGGTTGTCTTTAATACATATGGGAACATAAACATCCCACATCTGTAGGACATGTAGATACTACCTGTAAATATTTGTATACATGCAAGAACTCTGTACGTGTGCATATTCACATACACACACATAAAGCACCTCTGTGTGCATGCACACACAAAAACACTTCACACTTGCAAGTTCATACGTATGGATATATGTGCAGTATGTACAGACTTGCACATAAACATGTCTGTATTCACACACAATACAGGAAGTGGTTAGCACAGTGCCTGAAGCCACCATTGAGCGGTTTCATTACTACTATCATTAACAAATAAAAATTTAAACTTGTTATTCATGTGCCTTTATTGAAAAGGCCACAGGGAACAAAGAAAAGGAGGTTCCAAGGTTCCCCCCACCCATAACTGGCCCGTTCAGATCGCCCCACTCTCACACCCGGCTCCCCCAAACACTGATGCTCCCAGACTTTGATTATGTGGGACCACATGGAGGAGGGGCCAAAGGATAAGTTTGGAGACTCTCACCCTGGCCCAGAAGGGTGATCCTGGCTTCCCTTTTCCCACTGTCTGACAAAGCTGAAATGACAGAACATGTCCCCTGCTTTAGGTACAGGGCAGAAAAAAAAAATCAATGCAACCTGGAGAATCCCATTTCCTAGGCTGCCAGGATATGCAGCTTCTAACTGCCTCATTGCAGGGCAGCCTAAAAGAACTCCTTCTCTCTGAAGGCCAAGGTAGATCTTCCTGGGTAGCTCCGAAGAGAGACAGCACAGCCCTGTGGAATTCTGTGAAATGTGCCGAAGGGAAATGGAGTGTGTTAGGACTCAGCCATTCCACTGCTATGCTTGGGCTGCATGAGAAGATCTTTCCAGTCTGTAAGATCTAAGCAACATGTCAGGACATCCTGCTGAGACATCACAATATCCTCTCTGGCGTATATCATGAGCGGCGTCTGACTAACCCATCTGAGCCTACAGCACAGACCACTTGTATGCGAAGGACCGCCTCCATGGATACAAACTGAGCACTTTCCAAACAACAGCATCCTGCATCCCCACCCCTCCATTCATTCATTCAGTGTGTATATTTTTATTTACTATATTTTAGGACCTGGGAGCTAAAACAGTGATAAAGATAAACAAAGTCCATGAGAGAATTCATAGGATGCCTCGCCTAGACTCAGACAATAAACTAACAGATCCCTGTACATAGTGGCTACTGTTACATAAAGTTATAATAAGGCCTTCTTTGGACATGCTGATAGGAGATGAGGCATGCCAGGAGAAATAGAGCCAACATAGCAAGGAGAGACTGCGGGCTGTCTAAACAGAGGGGGCAAGTATAGACAACAGCCAGAGGAAGAAGTGCCTGGCCTACTTGAGGTAAGTGTGTAGCTGAAACACAGTGAGCGGCGCTGGCAGGCTGTGCAGACTGTGAGGCTGGCAAGGTCACAGGAGGCCTAGAAAGGAATTTGTCATTCCAAATCCAAGCCAGGGCCGGGCTTTGAGGAAAGCCTTACTGGACCTTTAGACTCTGACGAAGGTGAAAGGTGGCCTCTGAGAAGGCTCTGTAGGCTTTTTCCACTCTTTAAATCCATTTTGCCTGAGACATTTTTACACAGTCCCTGGCTTGTTGGTATAGAAATAGGTGTGCAGATAATTCACTGACAATAAATCGTAATGTATTTTAAAATAATTTCTGGGGCTAGGGAGATGGCTCAATTGGTAAAGTGCTCTCACAGAGTAGAGGAGACAGATGTGATGATCCCTGGGGCTCTCAGGCAGCAAGCTCCAAGTTCAGGGAGAGAGCTTGCCTCATCAAGGATGGAGGGTAATTGAGAAGAACACCCAGTGTAGACCTTTGGCCTCCACATACACCCTCACTCATGCACACACATACACATACATACAGTGCCATACGCACAACAGAAAAATAATTTCTTGCTGTTCATATAATGTAAAGATGGCAGGAAATTTGCATGCTGATTAAATTGGTAAGCTTTTTATTTTCATATAGAAATTAAATCACAGCTAAATATCTGATATTACATGATATAAAGCATTTCATCATATTTCAGAGTTGATCAGCATTTTGATTTTATAATTGTCAATGCTAAAAACATCACTTTATATAAATGTAAAATTCAAAATGGCAGAACTGTATGGCAGGGCTTGGACATTTGAATAAAAATAGCTCCCCATAGGCTCATATATTTGAATGTTTAGTCACCAGGGAGTTGAACTGTTTGAAAGGATTAGAAGGATTTAGGAAGTGTGTCATTGAGGTGGGTTTTAAAGTTTCAAAAGCCCATGCCAGGCCCAGTCTCTCTCTCTCTCTGTCTCTCTCTCTCTCTCTCTCCCTCTCCCCCTCTCCTCTCCTTCTCCCTTTCTCTTTCTCTCTCTCCCTGCTTGCTGCCTATAGATCAAGATGAGAGTCCAGCATGATGTACACCATCATGCTTCCCAACATGATGATAATGGACTAAGCCTCCGAAACTGTAGTTAAGTCCCTGATTAAATGCTTTCTTTTTTAAGAGTTGCTTTTGGTCATGGTGTCTTTTTGCCATGAACAATGACTAAGATAGAAGTTGATACCAGGAGTGGGACATTGCAGTGACATGCCTGACCATGCTGCTTGTTAGCAGAATGTGGACTTTGGGACTTCTAACTTAAAAAAAAAAAAAGTGTAAACTGGGCTTACTGGACCATCCTAGTAGGAGCATGGAAGACAATGATAAGGGCAATGTGAACTATGATGGACCAACTCAAGTTTCAGAGGGGAAGAATATTAGTAAGCAGCCTGGAGACTATTTTATAATATTTTGGCAAAGCATATGGCTGCTGTTTGCCTTTGTCCAAAAAAAAAATCTGCCTGAATTGAAGAGTTTTAGATTAGAGGCATTGGCAGAGGAAATTTCAAGATAGCCTAGTATTGATTCTGTCTTGTGGTTATCAGTAATCGCTCTTACACAGATTTATAATGAAAAGGAGCAAGCTGGACAAAGAGAAATACAAAATGTACAGTTTAAAGAGAAAAAAAAGTACTTTTCACTTTGAAGTGAAAAGGAGCTAAGTCCAGTGCAGAAGGGGATAAAATGTTTATAGAAAAGCCTGATCCTAAATGGAATTAAGGGAGCGGAACTAGGGGAACTAAGGAACCTTAGGGTAAGACCCCACCCAGCTAAGCTTCCAACTTGTGAAAAGGAATTAAAGAAAACTTAGGGGTTTTTTTTTTGTTTTTTGGTTTTGTTGTTATTATTTTGTTTTGTTTTGTTTTTTTGTGAAGGAAACCATCATGACAAAAAGCTAATACAAATATAAGTGAAGGAGGGGCCAAGTTCCAGCCTCACCAAGCAGCAGAACTTGGCAGCTTCAGCCACGTGGTTCTGGATTTAGAGTCAAGGATACAAGAAAGGGGTTATAAATCTTCCTCCCAGACTAAGGAAAGCCACGGAGGGCCAGCGTGTAGGCCATTGCATGAACCTGTAAAGGAGAAGCTTGGATTGCCTTGGAGACCCCAAGATATTTGGAGATGTCAGAGGCATGGGCTACCTGCTGAAATGAGATATAGATGATATGTGTAGCCAGCCTAAGAGAGAGAAGTCTGTTGTAGTCGACAAAGCCAAAAGGAGTTGGAGATCCAAAGAGGACTTTGACATCAGATATAAATATACAAAATTTGGAGTTTTTCCCTTCTGGTTTTCAGTCTTGCTTTGGTCCACTATTTCCTTAATATGCTCTCTCCCTTTTAGAATGCATGTAAGTAGGAAATATGTGATCTGCTTTTTTTGTTTGATTTTATAGAGGGTTACAGTTAAGAAATTATCATGAGTCTCAGAAGAGATTCAGAAACTTTGGAATTGTAAACAGTGTTGAGACTGTAACAGACTGTGGGACCTTGTGAAGTAGGACTGAATGAATTTTTGTATTATGATATAGCTACAAGCCTATGGGGCCAAGGAGCGGAACATGGTGGTCACAATAAGAATGGCAAGCAGCTGGTGGTAGCACACACCTTTAATCTCAGCACTTGAGAGTCAGGTGGATCTCTGTAAATTTGAGATCAGCTTGGTTGGTCTGCAGAGGGAGATCCAGGACAGCCAAGGCTACAAAGAGAGATGCTGTCTCAAACAAACAAACAAAACCAAACAAAAAAACCAACAACAACCAAAAAAGAATGCCACCTCTCAACAACATATTTGAATGCTTAATCACCAGGGAGTGGAACTGTTTGAAAAAATTAGGAAGTGTGGCCTTGTTGGAAAAAGTGTCAAGGCGGGGGTAGACTTTGAGGTTTCAAAACCCTGTGACAAGATCGGCGTCTGTCTGTCTCTCTCCCCTGCCTTTGGAACGGGATGGAGAACTCTCAGCTTCTTCTCCAGCACCATGTCTGCCTGCATGCCACCATGCTCCCACCATGACAACAACGTACTAACTTCTGAAACTGTATGCAACCCTTCAACCAAATGCTTTCTTTTATAGAGTTGTCATGGTCATGGTGTCTCCTCACAGCAGCAGAACAATGACTAAGACAGGCTTATTTCAGAAGTTGTTGGAAATTATATCCCAACCCCGAGCAAAAATTCATTGAACAACTTAATGTAAGACAGTAACTCAAGCACCAATTTTTAGAATCAAATATTTTAATATAATAAGACCCAAAGCTCTACTTCTAAGACACTGTCTTAAAAGCAATAGAAGAGAGGGGCCAAGGAGATGCCCAGTGGTTAAGAGCACTTCCTGCTTTCGCTTAGGACCTAGGTTCAGTTCCCAGCATGTACAATGGAGCTCGCAGCCACCTGTAATTCTGGTATCAGGAGACCCAACTCCATCTTCTAGTTTCTGAGGCCACTGCATGCATGTGGTGGACACACTTACATGCAGGCAAAACACTCGCCCAAAATGCAAAAGAAATATATTTTTTTTATTTTTTAAGAAATAGAAGATATGGCAGAGGCAGAGAGAAGAAAGGGAAGCAGAGACACAGGTACACAGCCTGAAGGCAAGGGGTACCTGAAGCTCAGAGAGCAATGAAAGATGTTCTGGAGATTATGGAGAGAACTTGGTGAAGCCGGCGCCTTGAATTTTCATTTCCAGCCTCCATTACCGTGAGAGTATTTATTGCTGTGGCTTAAGCTGCCCAGTTTGTGGTCAATTTGTCACAACAGCACTGAACACCAAACACTGTCATCCGTGGGCGTCAATAGTTTGCAGTGGGTGGAATCATCCCCCACTGCTGATGAGCCTAGCGTATGAGTGTAAGCTGTTCAGAATTCAAGCACAGGAAGTGGCTGAAAAACATTTAAAGACTTCACATAGCTACAAAAGTGAACCTCTAGTTTATTTAAAACAAGCTTTTAAAAAAAGGCATCAACTTGTCTTCTAACCTTTGCTAAATTTCTGGCTACCTTCATAAAGAACTGATTTCTTCCTAAGACAATAATAAGA
This sequence comes from Pachyuromys duprasi, assembly GCA_028658305.1. Classification (NCBI taxonomy): domain Eukaryota; kingdom Metazoa; phylum Chordata; class Mammalia; order Rodentia; family Muridae; genus Pachyuromys; species Pachyuromys duprasi. The sequence goes on from CM053760.1 coordinate 68,417,037, forward strand.
ACAGTACTGTGGGAATATGTAAGGCTGTGTGTGTGAGAGTCCTTGTGGGAATATGCAAGAGGTATGTGTGGGTACGTGTGTATATCCATGTGTGTGTGTGTGTCCATGTTTCTGTATGTGTGTCTGCATGCGTTTATGTCTATATGTGTCAAACAGATGCTCCCCTTTCTCCGGCCATACTCCGCTGGCTGGCATCTCTTACTGTTATGAATGGTGCCACAGTCAACATGGTGTGCAGGTATCTGTGGTCACGCCACCCTGCCATGTCATATTTTCCCTGGTGCTTTGTTTCCCTTCCTTCTCTGCATCCCTACAGACAATATTCAGTTTATGGCACAATCAAAATCAGCAGTGGAAAGAGTCCAAGTGAATAAGCTCAGCAGACTCCAAAGAGCAAGGGGGAGAGGGGAAGGGAGGGGCGAGGGGAGGGAGGGACAATGCTACGGGAAGACAGGGCTTGGGCTGGGAAACCTTGCCATGGCTTCTGCTATTCCCAGGCCATCCTGCTTCCTGCTGTCTTCACAGAAATGCTTTCCCTTCTCCCAGGAGCTGTTTTTTTTTGGGGGGGGGGATTTTTATTTTTTTGGGTTGTTTGCTTTTTCAAATCTCTGTCTCTGCCCAGGAACTGAATACAATAACACACATGACAAGGCATGCCAGAACGCAAGGGTTCCCCATCCTGGAAACAAATTTAAGCTGTTGCATCCTGTGCTAACAGCATAGACCAACAAAATGCTACCCTGTCCGCGCCCCTCATTCTGTGCAGGCCACTGGATGCAGCTTTGGCCAACTCCAAATTCACTTTTTGTCCAAAGAATCAATGCACCTATTGAGAGGGTATCCAGGAACGGCCTCTCCTCTGCTCCTCTTTGGGGCTGCCAGGCAGAAAGCCCAGCAGGCTCTGTTTTGTTAGCAGAGTGCCAGGCCTGGAGGGGTGAGGCCACATAGGGTGCCTCCTCGTTTGTATTCAGCACTCTTGGCTTTGCTTCCTTGTCCTCAGCCACAGTAGCGGTGCCTTATTGAGCTTTCACCTGTGTGTGGTGCTCTCCGGAGGACCAAGGGAAGTGACATAAAGCAAGCAGGACAGTAGAGGCCCAGTGGGATCTCCAAACAGCATTGTCCGCTAATCCTGTGTGGATGAAAGACCAACCCCAGATACCTCCTGCCCGTGGGCATCCTTTCTGAAGTGGGCATGTTGCTTGTAGCTGTACGTAAGCAGTTTACACTCCCTGGTCCCTCTGGGATACAAAGCTAAGATTTTTCTTAGCACCAACTTACTACTTATTTGCTTATTTGCCTTGTTAGTAAATCCTCCTTTCTCACTGACATTATCTCCCGGAACCCCTCTCTTCTCTCTAGCATCACTCCTCTTCTATTTCAGTGTTAAAGTCATCTTTACACCCCATGGACATACACACACAAATTTTGATGAGCATGCATTGAACCATTCCATTTCTTTATGAAAACATACCTGTACTGTTTACCTGGCTTTGCTTCATCATTATGAGACAGGGACAGGTAGTAGAGCCATAGAGAGTCCTCCCTACTGGTGGGGTTGATAAGCTCTCTCGGAAAGTCTAGCTTTGATGAGACTGAACCAGTATTTGAAGAGAACACAAGTCGCTGTAAACAAGAGTAAACCTGGGCCCCCCAGTCTCTGGCTTCTTGCTACATGGTTGCTTTTGCTCAAGCTGCTTCCTTTGTGATACCATCAAGTGCAAGGGCCTCACAAGAGCCAGGCAGGTACCTGCACCACCATCATGAGTCTTTAGAGCCAAGAGCCAAATGAACACCTCGTGTTAATTTCAGGTGTCTTATCATAACAACTCAAAACAGGTGCACACAGTGACTAGGCGTGTTCCCTTCTCTGCCATCTGCTCAGACAGAAGAATTCCACTATCTCTTCCTATGCGGATCTTCCAGAAAATAGTTTAGGCCTCATATTGCAAGTCTCGGGAAACAAATTCTTACATTTGTTTATTTACTTATGTATGTTGGGGGAGGCACACACATGGCACGGCAGTGCATGTGTGTAAATCATAGGACAACCTTTGGCATTGGTTTTTCTCCTTCTTCCACATGAACCCCAAGCATCAAAGTCAGGTAATCATGCTCACAGAAAGCTCCTTTACCACAGATCCATCTTGCTGGCCCAAGACAGATTCCTAATTGAAGAGTAAGCAAACCGTTATCTAGTCTGGATCTCCCAACCAATTATTTAATAAGAGTATTTTCCATTTCTTGGTTGTTATTGTTTTTTCATACAGAGTTTTTATTGTTGTTGTTTTGTTTTGTTTCTGAGACAGGGTTTCTCTGTGTAGCCCTGACTGTCCTGGACTTGCTTCGTAGACTAGGCTGGCCTCAAACTCATGGAGATCCGTCTGCCTGCCTCTGACTCCCTGAATGCTGGGATTGTAGGCCTACACCACCATGGCACCTTGAGACAGCGTCTTATACCCCGACTGGCCCCAAACTTACGATGTAGCCAAGAATGACCATGAGCTCCTGATCCTCCCCCCTACTTTCACTTTCCAAGATCTGGAAAAATTTTTAATTATTTCAGTGAGTCATTTGACAATGTTGAGTGTTGGTATGTGACTCCTAGTTTTACAGATGGATTTAGCATGATATGCTCTTTCTTTTTAATCTCAAAGTTTTTAGATCCTTTATCAGTAAATATCTATCATCTATCTGTCATCTATCATTTATCTATTCATCTATCTACCTATCCATTATCTATCATCTATCAATCTGCCTATTATCATCTATCTATCAACTATCTATCTCTCCCTCTGCTTATATGGCCTTGTTACAGTTTAATCCAGCAATGGCTCCCCCAGGCCCATGTCTAAAAATCTTGTTCACAGATGATGCTATTGAAAGGTAATGGATCCTTTAAGAGTGGGAGCTAGTGGGGGGTCTTCCCATCACTAGAAGATCCTGGAGCCTCTCCCTCTTTGTTTCACTTCTTTTGTTCTTAGCCTCAAGGTCCCTGATATGAGGTGCTGCTCCACAACAGGCCCAAAGCAACAGGACCAGCCATGCCTGGACTTAAAGATCCAAAACTGTAAGCCAAAATAGGACTATTCTCTTCACAAGTTGATTTTCTCAAGCATTTGTGTTAAACAAAAATATATGAACAAATATTTGAAAGTTCCTAGTGACATGAGTTAATAGTTTTATGCTAACAGCTTTCACAAAACAAAAATAATACACACACACATATACATATATTCCTGCTGCTAAGAGTTCAATTGCCACAACAAATTCAATAATTCTGGCCTAAGGGAATTATATTAATCAAAACTGACACCTTGACCTGTTATCATCTGTAATCTATGTGAAGTCTCTTCAGCTTCAGCTATAGGGTCACAGAGATAGATGTGTGGTAAAAAGCACTTGCTGCCAAGCCTGACAGCTTGAGTTCAAGTCCCAAACCCTACATGGTAGAGAGCTCCCACTTGGTGTTGTTTAATACACACATACATTGTGGCATGTGAACACTTTTTCTAACACTCCTAAAATAAACATTAAAAGACAAAATAGATTCTACTCCACTGAACCCATGGTTTTTGACAGTGATGGTGGTGGGGAACTGCCTGGGTTTCCTGTCTATGTCTAGTATGTGTTAGTTTGTATCAAAGCTAAAAATAGGTACTGGAGAATCACAACTGACAAAGTTCTGACTGAGTTGGTAAAGTGAACAATAACTGCCTTAGTTCTATGGCTTCAGAGAGACACTGCCCTCACAGCAGCTAATACAAAAGAAAGCGTTTAGCCGAGGGCTTGCCTACAGTTTCATGGCAGAGAGCATGGCAGCAGCGCAGCATCCAAGACTTTACATCCTCATCCACAGGCAGAGAGAGGGATGGAGACAGACAGACAGACACCAGTCCTGATGCAGGCTTTTAAAACCTCAAAGCCCACCCCCCAGTGACATGCTTTCTCCAACAAAGCCATATCTAATCCTTCTAATCCTTTCAAACGGCTCCTCTCCCTGATGTCTAAGTGTTCAAATATATGAGCCCATGGGCACCATTCTTATTCAAACCACAATAACCAAACCAGTAGGTGCACTGGATGGATCTTGGCCACAAACCAACAGGTATGGTATCTGCATTAACTGTAAATCTTTTGAATAGTACCACGTCACTGTGCTCACTCCTGCATTTGACTTTTCAAGCAGTGTGCCTCATTCCCCAAGCCAGGATGAATAAACATGGCCTTGCCAGTCTGTTTTCCTTTGAGTCTAGGAGACTCCACCATAGAATTTCCATGAGGTATTTCCCTGGCCCGGGCTTGAATTATTTTAGTGATGAAAAGTTAATGACTTAGAGGTGGATATAATTTTAATGAGCTACTATTTATCTCCTCATGCCATTTTTTTGAAGGCGAAGGTAGATACACAATCCCCCTTCTGTGTAAAAGAGTACACGAACGGTACCAGGAAGCACTATTTCTCCTCAGTGTTGAAAGTTTTTCAACAGGCAGGGTCAAAGTGATTTTATAATCCCCTCTCTGAAGGCCAAATCACAAGGCCCCTGGTCTGTATATGCCAACCAGGCTCACAGAGACACACTGAAGGCTGCAGCCGTCTCTGAATGCACTTTCTGTATGCAGCTGTTCTTCAACAGACACAGCATAGGAGCTCTGGGCTTCAGGCTTTCTCTTCCTGTGTCTGGATTTTCCCACTGAGTCATTTTCTTTCCCTGTAGTTTGTTCTTCCTCCTTTTATTCTTGAACTTTTGGGGCAAGTAAAATGTACAGTTAAAAATCATCATTTTAATTCACTGGGCTGAATGAATAAATCTCACGGAGTCTGATCTTAAGGCATAAGTGAAGCTTAATGTCTCATGGCATGAAGAACGGGTGAAATATAAAGCCATATACTTGTCCGTTTCTATAACTCTAGAAATATGGCCCCAAAAGGAAGTAACAAAGCCAGCAGAAGGAGGTAGAACGAGGTAAGACAATGTGAGGAGAGCAAGTGCGCGCACTCATTAAGGTCTTCATAGCTGGCTACAGTAGGATGCAAATGTACTGAGTTCAAAGCAGACATTAAATACTAATCTAATTCTGTACTGTTCCACCAAGCCGAATCCTCCATCTGTGGGCATAAGACACACAAAAGAAATGACTGCCCCGCCCCTCACATAAATTCTGCTTCTACACTACATGCCGTCTTCAGAATTCAGAGTTGAAACAGGAGAGTGACCTCCTACTTCCTTGAGGTCACAACTTGCTAGTCTTCTGCTGTGTTTTCTAGAATAAGTTTGTAAAATGTGCAACCCTGCGGTGATGCCAGCGCACTGCTGGTCAAATTATTATGGATTATCATCGTGTGGTGGCTGTTTTCACCTGTGACTTTGGCTGGGACACACTGACCAGATATTATCCTGAATAGCTTTGTTTCTAAATGAGATTTTATATTGAAGTTGATGGGCTTTGGGTAGAGAATGTATGAATGGGTCTCATCTAATCCGTGAATGGCTTGAAGGGAGTAAAAGACTGACTTCCCCTGTGCAAGGAAGAAGCTCTGTGCCAATTCTTTCTGGTCCTCTAGCCTGACCGGCTCTCATACCTCTCCCGACATTCCCCCCTACCCCACTCCAGGCTGGTGCTGGTCCCTGCTGCTCATGATGGGTGTGGTGCCTTTAAGAGGTGGAGCCTCATGGAGGAAGTGGATCCCTGGAGGCAGGCTTTGAGCTTCTGAAGCTGCACCTCAATTCCTATTATCTGCTGTTTCCTGACGGTAGCTGAGGTTTTACCAACCAGCCTCCTGTGCCTGCTAGCATGTCTTCCCAGGATGACAAGATGCTCATCTTGAATTATAAACCAGAATTGTTGACTTTTCAGCTAACCTGTGCAGATCTTTTCTTCTGGACCTGGGATCTGAGAACCTGAAAGATCAGGGCCAGACTCCAGACTAATGCTGTATATACTCTGACCTTAGTTTCAGTGTACTTTTATACAGAAAAGCAATGAACCAAGGAAGACTGAGTTCAGAAAAACATGTAAATAAATACCAGTAAGCACAAAGCAAACAGTAACAGAGCAGCCTCTTTCCAGAACTTTCTCAGAACAGATAATTGGCTGGCATGTTCTATAGGTTATATCTGGGAAGGCACGAAGCATATCTAGATTCAGGGAACACTGACCAGATTGGGTTCTAGAGCTCTGTTCTGACATCCTACAAGAATAGACATCTTATAAACTGAGTGTAAATGTTTAACACAGGAGGCACAAAATCACATCCAAGGAATCCAAGCGCACCTCAAGAAAAAGGCCCTCTGCCTTTTTTCCTGAAGTCTTTCTCACAGTCCCCATAGTTCACCATGGGGTCATTCTTATGACCTCATTCTGACACAGAAGAACCCTTCCTTGCCCTGCTTTTTGTCAGGCTCCTGGAATCATGGCAAGTAGCTAATACACCAAATTGCCACGATCATGTAAGCCCCTAATCTGCAATTTTTACTCATAACACACTGTACAAATTTGATGTAGTCCTTTAACAAACTATGATCCTGAGCAAGTTATACACCAGGTGCTGCGATAATTGCTGAGAACGTGAATGAAGATGATGAAGACCGACTCCGGTTTCAGAGAACCTGTGAGCCCAGCAGCAGATCTGGAAGTCAGACACATAACAGCAAAGCTACCCGGGAAGCAATAGAGATAGAAGCTGCTGTTCAAAGGCGGGGCTACAGTGGCCCCCAAAGGCCTGGGTCCCTGCTGGAGACTCGATTCACCTGCTCCCACTTCCTGTCTGTAGCCCAACAGCTGCTCAAGGTCACTGGGAAAGATGACACCAGGGTCCACCTGTTGAGCTGAGTTTACCTCCGGCAAATGCCAGGCAGGAACAAAATGAGTAAGCGGCAGCCTTTCCCTGTTTTTCGGATCTTCTTTTCAACCTTCTGACAACTTTCATCCCTTGTGCTTATGGACATCTAACTCAAAGAAATCAACGCACTGTTTGTAAACTCTCTCCATCAGATAGGTATTTCAAAACTCTCACTAAGAGAGTTTTGAATAGAGACAAATGGCATGCTTATTCATTATTCATGTGTTCATTTATTAAAATGTTGGAATTTAAGGAACTAGCAGTTCTCCTTTGCTATAATGCTCTATAAACTTACATGCCAGATGGCATGTAAAATATACTCACAATTACATGCTCTTCCAGGTAGTTAGCTGAGGTTTGGTATTTGTTGTGTGTGCACAGGCCCAGATGGCTGGAGATGCCATCTCACACACACGGGCATCGGACAGTCTTCAGGAGCCGGTTCTCTCCACCCACCTTGTTGAGGCAGGGCTGCTCTTCTTCTTGCTGCTCTGTGTGCTCAGGGCTAGCTCTTCCCGCCAGTTTCTGGGCAATTTCTTCCACCTCTACCTCCCATCTCTGTGATAATCCATAATACTGTGGGCATTTCAGATGCAAGCCAAGGCACACTTTTTACATGGACTGAACTCAGGTCATCAGGTTTGCACAAGTGCTTTTACCCACAGAGCCGCTTTGTTAGCAATCAGATACCTCCACATCAGCCCAAGGCCGGACTGTCCTACAGAGTGTGTTCCAGGCTAGCTGGGCTCCCTAGTGAGACTGTCTCAAAAAAAATAAGAAAGAAAGAAAGAAAAAGAAGAAGAGATGGCACCTGTCACAAAGGCGTGAGAAAACAGCACTGTGGCTGGAGAGAGGACTCCATTACTAGGAGCATGCGCTGCTTCCGCAGAGAACTTGAGTTTAGTTCCCAGCACCTACCGCTGGCAGCTCACAACTGCCCGGCAGTCCAGCTCCAGGGGTATCTGCTGCCCTCTTCTGGTACCTTTGGGCACTGCAGTCATACACACAAACCTACACATGCCCACACATACAAAACATGCATAATTGAAAATAAATACTTCTTAAAAACGAAGAAAATAGAAACATCGAATATGAACCAATTTTTATGGCTAAAATCACTAAAGCTGGGGATTTTCAGACAATAAAAACAACAAAAAGACCTGAAAAGTGGAAAACATAACCTCTTTAGCAGCAGGGTTGATGTTGAGTTTGTAAAATACAAATTATGTGCAATGCATATATTGAATTATAATAGAATATTTCCTGAGAAGCCCTTAGAAAGTCACAGACAGAACAGAGCCAGAAGAAAGCACAGAGCTCAACACAGGCTTCGAAAAAGCATAAGACAAGCCTGGTCCTCTTTCATAGCCTCTGACTGCCGGCTCCAGAATCAGAGTCAAATCTATAGACCCCAGTGGCCTGGTCTTCAATAAGAAGAGTAATCCTGGACTGTCAGGCTCCAAGAAGCCTTCATCAAGATGCCTATCCAGCTAGAAAGCACGATGCCCTGAGCATGTCATGCTGATACACAAGTTGATGGTGGGAGCCATGAAACAGGACCAGGTGCTGGGGAAGCTGTCACTCACCACAGGTGGGCAGGCATATGCTCTCCGAAGACCATAGGGGGAAGCGCAGCAGAAGGAAGGGGGAGGGGAAGATGCGCTCACAACAGGCAGCAGATATCTACAGACCGCACCCCGAGTTCCCTGAGTTGGCAGTACTTTCCTACTGTTACCCAGAGTAGGGAAAGGAGGACTTTGGGTAGCATGGATTGTCATCCTCGGGGAGGAAGGGGGTACATGGTCTTTGTGTCCACGGACACCAGTGCCCGAGGGAAAGGAAAGATATATCCGCTGCAGAGCAGGAGCACAAACACTGCCAATAAGAAAACCTGAGCCCATCAGTGCCCTGGTGATTCTCAGCCTGTCTGGGCTTGTCCCTCCATGTTTTTGTTTATTTTGTTGCAGAGTTTTGAAAATCACCCACGGGGGAAAGAGACTGGGTGGAATGTGTACACACACAGGAAAATGAATATGGATTTTGTGGATGGTGACCCCTGCCCGAGTGTTCATAGGAGGTGGGAGAGGCCAGCTTTGGGGAGCACAACTGGCTCAGGATTACTTAAGGTTTGCCTAAGTGATTGACACGTCTTCCCAGGGGCAACTGCTGCCACCTAACAAAGAGAAACTTGTGTGGGAGACAGCTTCTCACTGAAGGCAGATTTGCAAACTGAAAATGACAGGAAGCAACAAGCCGTTCAGGAAAGGGCCCAGAACACAGCCTGGCAACCCTGGATCCGGATGCCTGCCCGTCCTCTCAGCTAGATGAGCCTGAGCAGGGTCTCTCACGTCTCTGCGAAATGGGGTGATAGGAAGTTCCCCTTTATTGGGATGCAGGAACTACATGAAGCCTGACAAGCCTGGAACACAGGAGGCTCTGTAGGGTAGCTACCTGCCTTGTCCTTTACTGAAAAGAGCAGGCGAGGAGTTAGACATGAGGCAAGGAAAGCAGTCTCCCTCCTGCCCCTCTGCAGCTAACGGTCCTTGAAGCTGCCGTTAGGTTATCCCCGACATATCAGAAGCTAAGGTCCTGGAAACGTTCCCACTGCCACAGAAGCACACCAGGACTGCACCCTCAGGAAACCCTGGTTGGTGGGCGGGGCTGCCACCAAGAGGGGATGATGTTCCTGTGGCCCTGAACGTATGGTTTGCCTCTTGAAAATGGGTACAAAATAATTATGGATTAGCTGCAGGTTGAGCTTGGCAGGGGGGTGGGGTTCAGACTCCTGGAAATATGAAGGGTTGTGGAAAACATGCATGATCAGAGAGCCACTAACAAACTGTTTATTGTTCATGCAGTAAGGGCTGACCGACACCACGGCTTACCCACCTCCGTCTCAGAAAGCTAACAATTTCCCGCAGTGCCTAAGCTGCACACCTGGGGTGTCTGAAGTTCTGCCAGCTGATGTCTGGCCCGGGTATGACATGCGGCTCAGTGGTCGAGCACTTGCCTGGTATGCACAAGGCCCTCCCTGCACTGGATCCCCCAGAGCCACAACATTTAACATAAATACAGGAGAGCCTACCTCCCTCATGTGTGAGAGGGTGCCTGCCTCTAGGTAGAACCTGCGCACGTGTTGCTGGGGACCCATACACACAGGCAGCGAGCTTGGGTCATGGATCCAGGCTTGTTGATTCCATGCCTTTGCAGGATAACTCTCAGCAGTGATAAACCGCTTTTCCCTTGCCGGAGCTGCATAAGCAGCTCTTGGGGCCTACCACTGCTCATCAGCTCTGCTAGGCCTGAATCCATTTCCTGGTCCCTCACTCCAGCAGTCCAGAGTCTCCGTGAAGGAGGTAAGTACCCTAGACACTCCCTAAATTTAGCAAATCTGAAGACAGGGCTGGTTAATCAGAGGACTCCACGTGCTTGCAGAGTGTGAGGTCCCCTTCCAGGGCCACCTCCAGCCTAGACTGTCCTGACGCGCTGCTGATGAAGACTAAAAAGCGACAGAGATGTGCTGAATTTACATAATCCCAGGGTGTCTAGGTACAGCCCATGGGCCTAGGCTGGATGAGGAACAAGCTCTGATTCAGTCTATATACAACAGAGGGCAAACTTAAAGATCTCAGATCCCCATGAAGTCATTTCAAATCTCCCTCAGGCTTTGCCACCCACCGGCTGGACACTGTTTAGGTAGTGTGCAACTGCGGAGCTCCAGCCCCACTCTGTGCAACTAAAGCAAAAATGATGTACAAAATCAATAGACATGGACTTGACCAAAAAAGCATTTTGACCCATTGTGACACACCTTCAAGAGACCAGGAAGAGCTGGGTGGATAACTAGTAGATAAAACGCTTGCCTTGCAAGTACCAGGACCTGAATTCCACCACCCCCAACCCCAGCCCAAACATACATGGAAAAAGCCAGGAGGGGTGCCTCTCAATTACAATCCTAGCTCTGGAGAACTGAAGGCAAGCAGATGTGTGGGGCCCGCTCTCCAGCCAATCTTGACTACTCAGGCAAGCTCCAGGCCAATGAGACACCAAAAATGTCTCCAAAAATGCTGGAAGAACTCCAAAGGTGTTTTCTGCCCTCCATGTGCATGTACCTACACATAAACGCATACAGCTTTACAGGGAAGGGTAGGGGGCTGAGAAACCTTAGCAAAGTCATCCGTCACGGTGCAGGGCAGGCAAGGCATGCCTTCCCTCCCGGGGCAAAGCTTCCAGAGGAGCTCAGAAAGTGAGCGGCAGGCTGACAGAAGTTCACCTGAAGTGAACTCAGCATCTCAAGTCCAGTTTACTTTGGCTCCCATTATCTGTGTTTCTAGGCAGCTAATGTGGTTTAGATGTTTGTTTTTAATTTGGTTCTGGAGAGCGCTGCAGGAAGAACAGACCACCCCCCCCCCAACCCAAAGAAACAAATAATGGTAATCCCAGGAGCCTCCGTGTGTGGCTTTTCATTCTCCTTCCAGGCTAGGCACTTCTGGTGTTGCTCCTGTAGTCTCTCCCCTGAATTTCCCAGCATGCCCCACTTCCCTGTCTGTGCGCTGCCTATGGCTGCTCTTTAATCCCTTTTTGCTCACAATGGGCCTCTGAACACTTCTTGCTCTATCCAGAATGTGCCTCCTTTGGCCAGTTCACCCTGTTAACGCCCACTGCACGTAAAGAACTTTCTATGCTCTCTGAAATCACTCACTCCACCCAACCCCCACCCCTACCCGTACTCCTAACCCTGCCTCTATCCCCCCTCCCCCAGTTTACACACACACACACCTTTTAGGTATTTCCCTGTTGCTAGGATGAAAATAGCTTAAGGAGAGAATAGTTTATTTTGGCTCACAGTTCAGAGAGAGGAGCCCAACCTGCCACAGGAGCTTTGGCAGCCGGATACACTGTATCCTCAGTCAGCAACAGAGAGACAGAGATGAAACCTGAGGCCGCAGTGTTCTTCTTTGGATTTAGCCTGAGGACTCCTTGAGGGAATGAAGCTGTTTATGTTCAGGTCAAATCTTCCCACCTCAACCAAGATAATCCCTCACAGGCAGCATGCCCAGAGCCTGGTCTCTTCCTTCCGCTGTTCTAAATCCTGTCAGGGGTACGCATGCCACCCTGCCCACCCTGCCCATGTGGAGGGAAAGGAAACTTGGAGGAAGTTGGTGGTTGCCTTCCATCCTGGGGGTTCCAGGGATCAAACTGGAGTCATCAAGCTTGGAAGCCTTTACACACAGAGCCAGTTTCTGCTTTCCATGTGAACATATCTGATCATATCACTCTCTCCAAACTCCACCCATATCCCCTCCGACACTTCCTTAGTGGCCCCCTAATTCATGTCCTCTTCCTTTTTCTTTAAATGTTTTTATTCATTTGTTTTCTCTTATGCGTGTTCTGCCTGTGTAGATGTGTTCATGTGTATGCCTGGTGCCTGTAGAGATGAGGTAGTGGCATCAAATGCCCCGAAATGGGAGTTATGGATGTTTGTGTGGCAGCCTGTGGGTGCTGGGAAGCAAACCCGGGTCCTCTGCAAGATCAGGAAGTGTTAACTGCTGAGCTATCGTCTCTCCCCTTCTGAAACAACTTCCCTAGTCCATGTGCCCCCCATGGATCCCAAGGTGTCTCTCCAAACTGACAGAAGATCATGTATGTAGTTCTCACCACCGTTTCCCCAATGTACGAGACCCCGCTTGGAACCTAAGAGGCCCCCAGAAACCTGAAAGGCCTCATTCATTTGCTGAGTAAGTGAATCAAGCATATATTTTTGTCCTAAAATCATAATTGATGAAAGGGAAAGGAAGACACGATATTGAGATATTCTGATAAAACTAGAGATTGTCTGAAAGGAAAAAGTGACTTGGACAGAGTTTTAGGTATGTAAAATCTTAAGCAATTATGTCCCCTGTGTGAGCTTGTTTCCTCATCGGCTGTGCATGTGTGTGCTTCTGTGTGTATATTCATGCTGTATGTCTGTGTGTGCGTGTTTGTGTATTGTGTATGCTTGAGTATGTGTATGTGTGCATATGTGTGTGCTTCTGTATGTGTGTTCATGCTTGTGTGTGCATGTGTTTGTGTATTGTGTATTGTGTATGCTTCAGTGTGTGTGTGCGCTTATATATGTGTATATATGTGTGTGTGTGCTTGACGATCAATGCCTGCCATCTTCCTCTGATGCTCTGAACCTTACTTTTGGAGCCGGGGTGTCTCAGTGAGCCTGGAGCTTGGCCACCTCCCCAGGGTTAGGATCACAGGCAGGTGCTGCCTGTGACATGCCTGGCTTTCAGGAGGTGTTGGTGATCCGGACTCCACCCTCACACTTGCGTGATGAGTACTTTACTCGCTGAGACCCTCCCAGAACCCTTCTCACTGACCAACTAAAAGTTCCCCGCTTCAGAATATTGTGAGACTGAACTCAGGACACCCGATATGAAAAGCGGACGCTTTCCTTTCTCCTTCGCTTCCTACATTTTGCTTTGCAGAAAACAAACTGTGAAATCTGGCAAGACAGTAACATCCCAGGCGGCCCGCCCAGCCAGTCGGGCCTAGGGGGACGCTCCGTGGTTAATTTCAAGTTCAGGTCCCGCCCACTGGAAGCTCGGGGCGGCCTGCCTGTAATTCCACTCTGGAGCAGAGGATCCCAGACAGGCTTCTGGCCAGGTTGGCCGCGTGGGTGAGCTCCGGGGAACCCCGCCCCATGCGGATGAGGGTGAACGGCAGCGGGGGACGACTCCCCACATGAACCTGAGGCTCCACATGCATGCAGGGCCGTGTTCATGCGGGCGCAACTGGCACTCTACACATGGAAACAGAGGAGATAAAGTCCCCGGAGCAAGGGGCCCGCGGCAGCCATGTTTTTATTTTATGACTGGATAGATTTCGACAGCGTGTCTGTATTTATCACACTACTCCCTCTCCCTGAGGTAGTGTCTCATCCTGGGGAAAACCTGGAAAAAGCTTTTGGAGTCAGCCTTAAACTGGGAGCCAGCGGTTCGGCTTCTTTTAAGTGCACACACGGGCAAAGCTAATCTGGGGTGTCAGAAGCCAGGGTGCCAGGGAGGAGAGAAGACGGGGCCAGATGGGGCTTTAAAGAGACCCCTGAGCTGGGTGCTGCCCACCCAGGGTATTCACCTTCTGAAAACCCATCAAGCCATAGGATGTGCGTGTGTGTGTGTCCCACCTCACTTCTGTACACTGGGGTTGAGATCTGAAGGTCACCGTGAGCTTTTGACTCTCCCTCCCCTCCTTCCTCTGCCTACTTTGCCATTCTCCAGCATTGCAGGAGCAAGCGTGACAGACACACACAAACATTTCTTTTTGGTGCTCACTATAGTGAGCTGACAGCTACTAGCCCTCACAGCTAGTCCTGTTTGCTCGGGATCCTAACTTGCCAGACTTCCAGCACCAGACACACTTTCCTGTCCTTGTGAGAGGTGATTTGTTATGAAAACCTAAGTGTCTCAGTACTTCAGAGCCTGTGTGCACAAGCGGTGTGTCTGCACACACGCACGGAGTTTACACACAGTATTCAGACAGGGTGCAGAGATGTCTAGTGCGGACTGAATGTTTGTCGCCACACCATCCCTACCAGGGAATTCATGTGTGGACATCTCATTGATGCTCAATGTGATAAAAATCTGCAGATGTGTCCTTCCGGAAGTAGTTAGGTTTAGATTGGGTCATGGGAATCGGACTGCCACCATGCATTTGCTGTCTTTGTAAGGTAACATAATAATAGTAACAGCCCAGGCTGGTCCCTTTCTGCAGCATGAGAACATATGGAGACCAGGGAGTGAATGAGCCAGGAAGATCAGGTCCTGCCCATGGTGGCTTCCAGTTTCTGGAACGGCAAGCAATCAAAGTGTGGGTCTGGAGAGATGGCTCAGTGGATAAGAGCACTGGCTGCTCTTCCAGAGGTCCTGAGTTCAATTCCCAGAAATCACATAGTGGCTCACAGCCATCTATAATAGAATCTGATGCCCTCTTCTGGTGTACAGGTGTCCATACAGACAGAGCTCTCACGTGACAGATATCTTTAAAAAAAGAAAAAAAGAAATCTCTCTAACTGTGATCCTCCACAACTCGTAGAACAGCAAATGCTCCTTTCATAAAATCAGGGCTTCCCATTCTTCTTAAAATAAAATTCACTGCAGGCGGCAGTGGGGGACTATCCACAGGCCATCAGTACTGTAAGCAGACCTAGAGTCATCCACCAGCCAGCTGCCACATTTAACCCCAACCCGCCCCAAGACAGTCCACCCCACATCCAGGCCAACACTTCCTACCCCCTCACTCAGGTCTGCCCAAACTACGTTTGTGCCAGCCAGCTACCCATTTCTCTCATGGTGTCCATCTTGGCAAGCCCAGGACCTGGTCATCACCAGCTTTATAATGATATCCTGGCCAAGTCTTTATTTGACATGTAGACCCTGTCTTTGGCTGTTATCCTCGAGATGGATAACAGAACTGTGGCAGGTGAACTGAAGGAGGTTCCTGGTGCTGTGTACAGGTAGCGGCTGTTGACTTCTCAGAGTTCCGGGTACTTTCATACTATGAGATCAAAAGATGTTTCTGTGAGGGCATGACACATTGGAGGAAGAAGACCTGAAGATGTTTTATAGCATAAAAATAAAATGCATGGGGTCAGTGAGATGGCTGAGCAGGTAAAGCCCCCCCCCATCAAACTGACAACCTAAGTTTGATCCTCAGAACCCACCTGGCTCCACGCCCGCAGTGGTCTTCTGGCCTTGGTATACACGTGTGTATACATACACAATAAATTAAAACACAGAATGAAATGCATATGTTTTTGAAAATTTTTGGAAAACAGATGCAGCTAACAAACCTACTGTGCCACAGAAAGAATGAGAATCCCCACCCCACCTGCAAGGAAGAGCCTTGAACTCATTGACTCAGGAGACAACTTCCTGAACAGAACACCAACAGCACAGGCTCTAAGAACAACAATCAATAAATGGGACCTCATGAAACTGAAAAGCTTCTGTAAAGCAAAGGACACTCCTACAGATTGGGAAAGGATCTTCACCAACCCTTTATCTGACAGAAGGCTAATATCCAGTATATATAAAGAACTCAAGAAGTTAAACAGCAACAAATGAAGTAATCCAATTTAAAAATGGGGTACAGAGCTAAACAGAATTCTCAATAGAGGATTATCGAATGGCAGAGAAACACTTAAGGAAATGCTCAAAGTCCTTAGCCATCAGGGAAATGCAAATCAAAACGACCCTAAGATTTCATCTTACACCCATTAGAAGGCTAAGATCAAAAACTCAAGTGACAACACATGCTGGAGAGGATGTGGAGAAAGGGGAACCCTCCTCCTTTGCTGGTGGGAATGTAACCTTGTACAACCACTTTGGAAATCAATCTGGTGCTTTCTCAGACAATTAAGAATAGCGCTTACTCAAGATCCAGCTATACCACTCCTAGGCATATATCCAAAATATGCTCAAGTACACAACAAGGACATTTGCTCAACCATGTTCACAGGAGCTCTATTCATAATAGCCAGAATCTGGAAACAACCCAAATGTCCCTCACTTGAGGAATAGATACAGAAGTTGTAGTACATTTATACAATGGAATACTACTCAGAAATTAAAAACAACTAACTCATAAAATTTGCAGGCAAATGGTAGAAATTAGAAAAGATCATCCTGAGTGAGGTATCCCAGCAGCAGAAAGACACACATGGTATATACACACTTATAAGTGGATATTAGACATATAATAAAGGATAATCATACTAAAATCTGTACACCTAAAGAAGCTAAGCAAGGAGGAGGACCCTGGGTAAGATGATCAATCCTCACTCAGAAAAGGCAAATGGGATGGACATCAGAAGAGGGAGAAAACAGGGAACAGGACAGGAGCCTACCACAGAGGGCCTCTGAAAGACTCTACCCAGCAGGGTATCAAAGTAGATGCTGAGACTCATAGCCAAACTTTGGGCAGAGTGCAGAAAGAAGGGGGAGACAGAAAGACCTGGAGGAGTCAGGAGCGCCACAAGGAGAGCAACAGAACCAAAATATCTGGACAAAGTGGTCTTTTCTGAAACTAATACTCCAAACAAGGACAATGCATGGAGATAATCTAGAACCCCTGCACAGATGTAGCCCATGGTAGCTCATTCTCTAAGTCCCTAGTAAGGGGAACAGGGTCTGTCTCTGACATGAACTCATGGACTGGCTCTTTGATCACCTCCCCCTAAGTGGGTAGCAGCCTAACCAGGCCACAGAGGAAGTCAAAGGAGCCAGTCCTGATGAGACCCGATAGGCTAGGGTCAGATGGAAGGGGAGGAAGACCTTCCCTATCAGTGGACTTGGAGAGGGGCATGGGAGGAGATGAGGGAGGAAGGGTGGGATTGGGAGGAGATGAGGGAGGGGGCCACACCTGGGATACAAAATGAACAAAGTGTAATTAATATAAAAAAAATTAAAAAGATACAGAAGCTAACAAACCTACTGTGCTACACAGACCGAATCAGAAGCCTCACCCCCACCACATAAACCCAAGATCAGGAACGTGGCAGGCAAGAACTTACTGAGTTACCATATACCCCCCTCCCACCTAAGAAGTGACTTTCACATTACTAAATAAGGAAATCAAACAAATTCAACTTAAATGTTCTAGTAGGTCATGAATAATTTATCAATTATATGTGTATGTACATTGCAGCCCCCCCAAAAAGTAAATTGTATTTGTGTACCCCTAGACACACATAAAAACTGATAAATGATACAACTCGAGCCCTGTTACACTTGCAGCCTCTACAAGACTTGAGATTTGCTTCCTTCTCTACCACCGCCTTTTACCAGCAGCTGCACCCCTGCCCTCTCCTTTGCCTCCTGTCTATGCCTCCTTGGCTTCTGGGCACTGGCTCTTGACCTTCCACGCGTTGCCACCTCCCATCCTTCCTGCACAAAGTTACTCCACCAGCCAACTCTCCTTTGTCCGCCATCCACCTCACAGCCTGTGGTACATCTCTAACTAAACTCTTATTCTGGCTACCTGTCTGTTGGATGCCCCTGTCACTGGCGTACACCGGTCCTGTTTGCCCTACCTCACTCCCACCCTTCCTCCTATCTGGCAGTGTGCCTGTCTCCTAATAGATGCACAGTTGGTGTTTACCCAGTGAGGTAAGAGCTGGATCTACATTAAGCCTTGTTTAATTCTTGCCTTTTCCTCACGGTCCCCCACCCTGTACCCAGTCCTTATCAGATCGCTCCTTTCTGGGGCTCTGCCCTAATAATCCACCCCACACTTACTCTCCCAAGCCTGCTCCTTGCTTCACTGAACCAGGCCCAGGAGGAAAGCAGACCTTGCTCCACCCCTGGCAGCTTCCTGTCCTAGGCTCCTCCGGGGAGCTAATTTGGCCCAAATTGACACATGTCACCCATCCCTGGTTTCCTGCTTCACTCCACCCAGCCCTTGTACTTTTCCTACGCCACCATCTGCCTGGGCTTCTACGTGCCATCTGCCTCCAAGTCATGGGCCCTGCCCGCCAGCCTGGATACTCCCATAAACTGGCACTGGTGGGTGTGGCCAGCAGGTGCCTACTGAGCATCCTTCAGGCAGCTTACAGGACTCTGAGCTACACATCAGGCCAGAGTCCATCTGCCAGGTGTCACAGCCTTGCTTCCTTTCTGTCCCCACTCGCCCCTTCAACTCGGTCCCCATTTTTTCTCTTGGACTAGAGCAGCGACCTGCCTACAGATGTGACCATTTGCTAACTCACTGTTGCATTACTTCCAGAATCAGAAAAATAAGCCATTATGAGATTCTGAGAACATCTGTGCTGTACAGTGTCCTGGTTGGGTGGGTCTTTTTGCTTGTTTTGTCAACCTCAGTTGAGAAAATGCCTACATAACATTGCCTACAGGCAAGTCTGTGGGTCGTTTTCTTGATTAAAGATGGATGTTGGGAGGGCCTGGCTTATTGCGAGTGATGCCATCCCTAGGTAGGAGGTCTTGGGTGGCATAAGAAAATGGGCTGAGCAAACTGTGAAGGATAAGTCATAGCCCTTGCTTCAGTTCTTCTCTCCAGGTTCCCGCCTTGAGTTCCTCATTGACGAACTTTGACCCGTATGCTGAAATCAACCTTTTCCTCCCCAGGTTGCTTGTGGTAAAGGCGTTCATCACAGCAATAGGGACTCAGCAGAACACTCGGCCCACTGCATGTGGCCAGGGCCTGTCACACCTCAGGGACTCCCAGCCCACTTGAGTGAGGAAATAATATGCCAAGCAAGAGCAATGCAGAGATTGCTAGAAAGGGAAGAGCAAACACCTGCAAACATGATAGAAATAGACAGGAAACCAGAGCTCAGCAAGGGGTCTTGGGAATAAAGGGTGTGACTTAGAGGTGGAGCCTGGGTACCAAAGCCTCCAGAAGCAAGTTCTTTCTAGGAAACAGGGAAACATTTGCACAGGGCCCACACGCATCCTCCCATACGTTCAGTGGCGGCTAGTGCCTGATACAACATAAACATCATGTAGACAGTCGTACCATACTGTTCGGGGGATAAAAACAAGGCAGGCATCTGTGCACGTTTGGCACAGGCGCGCTATTTCCACAGAATATTTTCAAACCACGGTAGATTGAGACCATGGGGCAAACCCTACAGCTTCCAAGCCACCTCTGTTGGACGGCTTGCTGCCAGGAACCATGCTTAGGTCTTCCTGCGATTCTCATGGGCATGGGGACCTTAGCAGAGTCCCTTGACCCAACCAAATGCTCACCAGGGCACAAGGACTAAGGGGTGATTCCAGTATAATCTCTCTTGCTTGGCACAAGAAAAAAAACTGAAGCACCCTCCCCAAAGCCCTGCCCCAGCCACTCAGTTAAACTACTTGCTAAAAGTCATTAATACATGACCGGAACCCCACTGTACCTCCTGGCCCAGGGCTCAAGCCCTCCTCCGAGGTAATGAGCTGTGTTTTTTTCTTACATCTCCTTATGTGCCGATTTTTGTCTTGGTTGTTGTTGAGACAGGGTTTCCTGTTCCTTTTGCCTTGAACTCATGATAGTCTTGAGTGCTGCTGGAATTACAGTCATGCACCATTATGCCTGGCCCCCTGCCTCTCCCTCCCTTTTTAACATAGATTTAAACATGTTCCACAGTGGAAGAGCAGGTTATGCAATTCTTGAAATTAAAAAAAAAAACAAAACACTTTTATCATCTTCAAATAGCTGGTTGAAAAAGCCCAGCCCAGGATGCTTCCACTGGGACTGCTGGGTCTGTGTGTAATTATTAAGTGTGAGGTAAATACAGCTGTTACCCCTGGGTAAAAGCTGGGAGGAGCACGCACCGGCCTTCTCCCGCTGGCTTCTCCCGTGTTCACAGGGCATCTTGAGCTAAAGCACAGCACTTCCCTTTAAGACATCTCTGCACCTCTGAACCACATACGAGGGCACACACCTGCCAGCAGCCTCAGTACATAGGAGGCTGAGGCAGGAGGGTCTGAACTCAAAGCCAGCCTGGGCTACACAGGGGGTAGGGAGTCCGTGGAGTTGGGGGAAAGCCCTTAAGTCCGTAATATGTTATATAATCTATGCACTATAATCTTTCAAGGAACATGCATAAGCACATGGACATCTTGATTATTTGGAGGGGCTACGTATGTAATATGAAATGTACTATTTCTACCATTTCCAAGTTTACAGTTTAGCAGTACTAGAGAATTCTCAATAATGTCATACAGCCATCACCACTTCATCTCCAGAATATTTTCGTACCTAAGCCCAAAGTCAGCTTTCCACTACTGTGACAAAATACCTGAGGTAACCAGCTTATAGAGAGGGAAGGCTTGTGTGGGCTTCCATTTCAAGGTTGCGGCTGGTGACAGGTTGGCCACATTGTTTCGGGAGCTTGTAGAGAGGTTGCTTTTCACAGCACGAGCTCATGCCTAAGGAGGCTGCCAGAAAGACAAGAGAGAAAAGGACTAAAGTTGCTAAAGTTGACGCATCTCCTTCAGGGGTGCAAAACTACGCACGCGCGTACACACACACACACACACAGTGACTTAACCTAAATCCACTTCAGAGATTCGACCACCTCCTGACACCATCATAGGCTGGGAACCAACTCTCTAACAGGTTGAGTCCTTGGAGAACCACTTGCCCAAACCAGTGTAGAACACCATATCCACTTGGCAAATACCATTTCCTGATCTCTACCCCTGCCATCCCTTCTATTTCCTGTTTTCATTGGCTGATTGTATAGCCCACATAAGCAGAATTTTATCTGTGTCTGGCTTACTTTACTTAACATAATGTCTTCAAGGCTTACCCACTTGTATATAGCGTGTGTCAGGATTACCACGATCTTGTGACTCCATTATGTATGCATGCACTGCTTTCTCTATCCAAACATCAGTCAAGGGTTATCTGGATGTTTCCACCTTTGGGGCAACTCTGCTGTGGCCATAGGTACCTCCTTGAGTTCCCGATTCCCATTCTTTTTTATATACTATACGCCTTCAGTAGGCTCCATGGGGTGAGCCCATGGTTCAATTTTTGAGTAGCTACAACACTGATTTCCACTGACTCCACTCTCTAACCAGCTATGCATGAGGGCTGTCGTTTCTCTGCACCTCATCAGCATTGGTGGTCTACCACTGGAACTTTCTTTCAGAAGTCTTATCAACAATTATTTTACTGGCTTTTATTTATTATCATTGTGTGTGACTATGCGTATGTGGAAGGGGGTGGTAACCTGAACACATGCCCTGGTGTGCTTGTGGAAGACAGCGGACTCTACTGTGGCATTAATTCTGTCTTTTATGTGGCTTCCAGGAATCAAACTCAGGACGTCAGGCTGTGTGGCAAGCATTTTTACCAGGTAAGCCATCTTGCTGTCCAACCCCATTACTTTGTCAGGTTGGTGTACAAACTATTGGATCTCATTATGACATTTTCATACACATTTAACAATAGCCATCCTAATGAATATGAAGTGGAGTCTCACTGTGGGTTTGATTGTATGTATGTACATGTGTGTGTGTGTTTATGTGTGTGCATACATGAGTGTATGTGTGTGCACACGTGCGTGCATGTACACTGTATGGTCAAAACAGCAGCTGACTGTGATAGGGATGGAAAAGACCTTTGTCATTAGATCCCAAGCCCTGTCCCGGAGGTAAGGCCAGGACATCACTCCCAGAGAGAGGATGCAGCTCTTGATCTCAGCTCAGATGCGGCAGAGTTCACCAGAGTTTACAGAAGCATGTCAGGCTGAAAAGCTGGCCCCTGTCCAAGCCTTTTCTAACTCACTTCAAGACTCCAAAACCTCGAGTAGTAGAGCAAAAAGAGGGACAAGACAGGAGGCACCAGAGGGCAGGGTGCCCGAGGAGAGGGTCACGTGGGTGACCCAGACCTCGTGTGAAGAAGTGGAGCTTCTCCTGTTGTGTTGCCGCAGCAAATCCTAGGATGGGGCTGAGCCCAGACTCGAGAGTAGACTCGGTAATTAACAAGGGAGAAATTCAGAAACTGGGTTTCAGGTTACCACTGAGGTCAGGACCTCAGAGATTAGGATCTGGAATGAAATTGAAACTAATTAACAGGAAGCAAGGTCAAAAACTGGAAGGCCTGATTCGGGCTTCTAAATGAAGGTCATTTACGCAGGAAACTGGGGGTTGGAAAACCCTTGAGAAGGCAATAGAGTTCAAGGTCACTGAGGAAGTAAACCTTGTCAAACAGAGAAGCAAATGGCCAGCGTTACGGCCGGGTCCCCAACCTTCCTGTGATCCATCTTCCTGCATACAACCAGAGCTGTTCCCATGGGCTTAGCTCCCGAAAGGGCTGTGATACCATCCGTCCATCCAAACAGCTATAAACCATCACAGTTGTTCCCTGTGAGGTCAACAGAGTGAGAGGTCGATGGATCTTCCTCACCCACACCCCAGGAGAAAAATCCACAGGCTTATTTTAGGGAACCATGGACCCCAGGGAGGGAAAACGGAACAGAAGAAATGGAAACATTTATATGAGAGGGATAGCTCTCAGTGGCCCAATGGTCTTACCTCCTGTTGCTCAGGCCTCAATGTGTGTTGTTCCTTGTCCTGAGAGAAACTGTGAACATGAGAAATATCACCCTTAGGCAAGAGGAAGGGAGGTTAGCCTTGATCAGCCTGACCATGTCACAGGAGCCTCTGAGGGGGAAGAAAAGTGGAAGATATGGTCCTGCTGTCCTAGATGAAAAGTGTGATTCAAGCCACCCCAGGATTAAGGAGCGCAGGCAGCCTCTGGGAGTTGAGAACGTTGCTTGTCCTTTCTGAAGAGAACCTCAGGCTTTGGGTGACTTCACAAGCCCAGTGACACCTACATCAGCCTGGAGAGAGCCTGGGCTTCTGAAGCAGAGCAGAAACAAGCACCCCTGCTGGAGGGCAAAAGCAACAGCTTCAGCTGAGCCTCAGCTGCTCCGATCTGCATCTGCGTCTGGGTGTGGGACTGCAGGAGAGCATGCCTGCCTCACAGCTCCTGGTGAGCGCTTAGAGCCCATGCTCTCTAGTCCTTGGACAGGTTTAAGCGACTTCCTCAAAGCCACCCTGCCCATAAGGGGCAAATATGAGGGTGACATTTAAACATAACTGCTGGTTAATCTTGTCAATGGAATGTCCTAGGAGTTAAAGTTGCCTAGGAGACATACTGCCGGGTGTGTGTGGAAAGGGTGTCCTCCTGAGGAAGGAACCCCACCCTCACAGCCTATCACATGCTCTAGTGGGTGCTGGTCACTAGACTTGAGGGAGCAAGCATTCTTAACCACTGAGCCTTCTCCCCAGCCTCTATCCATCTTTTCTGACCCTCTTTGAGACAAGAAATTGGGGCACAGATATATGAATGTGTCCTCACCAAGCACTGGAGTCACGTTGAAGCAGCTGGTGGAGACCTAGAATAGCCACTAGCTTCCAAAGAGGAGACAGCATGTGGCCCAAGCTGATCCCTCCCCAAAACAATAAATGTAAGATATACAGAAGAGACTGAGTGCTGTGGCATTTGCCTGTTGGGGGAGAGGGGCAACAGGAGGATCAAACAGTTTGAGGCTACTCTGGGCTACATGAGAGACCCTGCCTCAAAATCATCATGGTGATGGTGATGGTGGTCACTGTCTTAGCTACACCACAAAACCAAGGCAACTTGGTGGGGGAGGGGGAAGTTTATTTGGGACTTACAGTCCCAGAGGAAACTGAGAATCTTTTGAAACCTCAAAGCCTGCCTCTACCCACCCTCACATTGACCTCCTTCCTCTGGCAAGGCCACACCTAATCCTCCTGGAAGAGCTGCCAACTAGGAACCAAGTATTCAAATGCCTGAGACTTACGGGGACAATTTATTCAAAGTACCACCACAGGGAGGGTAACAATGGTGATCGTGATAATGGTGGTGATGGTGACAATGGTAATAGTGATGGTGGGCATGATGATGGCGGTGATGATGGTGATGAGTGGTGGCGACGGTGGCAGTGGTGGTAATGGTCCTGACGGTGGCAGCGGTATGGGGGTGCATAAAGGTGTGTGCTCCCTTGATAACCAACCAAGTTGCTCCCAGATCACACGGGACTAAGACCACCACAGCTCTCTTCTTCGCAGGAACCTTGGCTGCGCTGAAGAAGGCGAAACAAAAAGGAAGCAGCAGGGTGGAATTGCCTGCAGGCTCCTTACAAGTTTAAAACAAACAAAAACACCACAGCCTGCTCAGTGCAGGACTTTTATGGACGTTGATGTGCAGTCGGTCAGACCTGAGGGTGTGTGTGTGTGTCTGTGCTCACCACAACCACCCCCCACCCCGTGCACACTCTGAGGAGCCTGTCACTGCCCCATTTTCCAGGATGCAAGTCCCGCCCCCAACTGATAACACTCTAAATAACAGGTGAGTGACTCCTGGCAGGAAGGAGATTGTCTGACCTCATTGTTTGCCTCCCCCCCCCCTTTTGTTCTTCACAAATAAAGGTTTTTTAATAAACTGAAAGGTCCTCCGCTCTTGCCTGATGATAAAATGAAAGGAACCAGTGAGGTATGGTACAACGTGGCTGCGAAAAGGGAGACGCTCATCAGAAAATAACAAAGGTGCAAGCAAAAGATAAGGCGGCTGCCGGAGATTAATCCTGCCCGCCTGATTGTTTTCTTTAATACCAAAGCCTGCAATAGCAAGCGATAAGTTTGCTGAGTAATTTGGTTTGGGGTGAGGAAATAAAATTCAGGTAGGCCCTGTAATTGATTTCCCCTTTCTTTAGTTTTCTAAACATTAGACAACAACCACCACAAAGCCTGCCTGGGCTGCACTTTCTTCCTTCTAGCTACACTGTCCATCCTGTCCTTTTACTTACACACACACACACACACACACACACACACACACACACACCATCTCGATTGCAAAAGGAAGGTAGGAAGTTAAGAGCAAAGAAGTGGTGCTCTCGTCACCCAGCAGTCTCGGGAAGGTTTTCACGAAATGCCTACCTTCAGTTCTGCTATCAACTGTCCACTTTAAGAAAAGAGAGGAAGGAGAAAAAGAAAAAGATCTTGGAGTCCTAAGCCTTCGGGCCTCTGAATGAAGGGTGACCGTGCAGAGGTCATCGGTTTAAAATGCAGCTCTTAGGATGACCCTCACTCCTACCTGATGGGAGCTCTTCTGGAAAGGGGGGGATGGGGAAGCAGTCACACACCCCGGATGGCGCCAGGGGATAGGCACAGGCAGACATCCTGGCTGCATCTCCCAGCCAGGGGCTGTCGAGGGACGCCAAAGCTAGAAAGCAGTCATGAAGTAGACTCACCCTGAGGGTCTCCAAACCAACCTTCTTGTTAGACATGTGGACATGTACAAATGAAGCCAATAGAATGGGCCCTCATCCATCACCACAGTCATCCCCGGGAGGAGAGGTTAGAATTCAAGCATGCGTACAGATAACCTAGAAGACAGCATCTCCAAGCCAAGGGGAAGGGTGTCCGTAGGATCCAGCCCTGCCAGAGCCTTGTCTTCACACTCATAGTCTCCACAACTGAAAGAATAAATTGCTTTTTTGGTGAGACTTTGTGTCGGAGGGTTGTTTTTCTTTTTCTCTTCTTTTTCCCCCTTGAGATAGGGCTTCACGTAGCCCAGGCTGGCCTCAAACTTGATAGGTAGCTAGAGATAACAAACTCCTCACCTTCCACCTCCCAACTGCTGGGATCACAGGATTATGCCACCATGGCTAGTTCCCTTCCCTTCAATTTGAATGCGATAAGCAAGTTCACATTTTCTTCGAACCCATCTGGGCTCACGTGTTTCTGAAAGCGTGACGCACCAACACCAATGGAGAGTATAAGAAGAGGGAAAATTTAAGGCGTAGCCTGGCACCTCCTTCTGCAGGAGAGAGTGCTGACAGCCCATCTCTCCTCGGGCAGTCAATCACGGCTGGCTGGCATCCACAGCATTCACGGACTCAGCCATGGACTTTGCCCACGGTGTGGTAGGAGACCCGCTTGCTGTCTGTACTGAGGAAGTGTCTTACAGGTTGGATGCTGCGCTGATGACAAGCAACCAGCCAACATATGTACATGAGCCACACTCAGCAGCTCCGTCTCTGTATCTCCTGGCACTACCAAGTCCATGCTGGTTCTGTCCGAGCAGTGTTTCACACGCTTTAAACTTTTCTGTGCACAATCATGAACTGAGCACGGCTTGTTCTGATTCAGTAAGTCTGACCAGTGCTGTAGAGACCGAATCCCTCACAGCTTTCCAGGTGGCCAGTGCTGCTAGCGGGGGGGGGGGGGGGGGGG
>CM053760.1:68443749-68470762 GCA_028658305.1 Pachyuromys duprasi
AACAGTGCGGCATGTACCGGATCACTCTGCACGCATGCCGCCTTAGGCAGGGCCTTATTTACTATGACAAAATAAACAGCCCCCAGGTTGCTCATCCAGCTGCTAATGGCTCGCCTCATCTAGTATGAGAATGAAATGGGAAAACAGCTTCCCGTTTCTCACGGAAGCTGGCGACATGAAAGGTATTGAGCAAATTCCCTGGAAAGAAGTGCAAGCCACCGTCATCCGCCAGGTCCCCAGTTCTACGAGGAGGGGGTGATGATACAGCCAAGATGGAGAACCAGATGAAGGGGCTGCTGTCCAGATGCCCCTGGGTTGGTGTCACCTTGGAAAATGATTGAAGAGCCGGCAGACACTTTTTTCTCCATGGAACTATTCCTTGAGGCCTGAGTGATTGGCCAGGGGCTTGGTTTTCCACTTTCCATGGTCCATCTCCAAGCTAGTCGAGAGAGCAGACTGAAGTGTCTAATGAGGAGGCGAAGTTCAGGTAACAGCCACCACCTCAGTCTCCAAGATGCCTTCTGTTCTCTCAAGCAGCCCTGGCAACAATACCTGACCTGTCAGAAGCACCCAGAGAAGGCTGGGGACCTGGCTCCAGTCCTCCCTGAGCACTTGGCTCTACTCTCATTGATTAGCAGAGAGGAAACAGGAGCCCAGGACAGTGATAGCCCATCTTCATTGTCAGCTTGACTGAATTTAGAGTCACCATGGAAACACCCCTCTGGGATGTCTAACTGGGCAGGGAAGACCTACACTGAATGCAGGCAGCACCATTTCATGGGCTATGGTTCCCAACTAAATAAACAGGAGGAAGTGAGCTGGGCACCCACACTCATCCCTCTCTGCTTCCTGACTGGATACAGTGTGAGCAGCTGTCTCCTGCTTCCACGCTTTCCCCACCTTGACCGGACTGTACACTTGAACCGGGAGCCAAAGTAGAGCCTTCCTCCTGTAGGTTGCTCTCCTCAGGTATTCTGTCTGAGCAACAAGGAAGTAACTAATGTGCCCAAGTTCACCTCAAGAGCAGAGCCTCTGAGGACAAGGTGATGAGTACATAGGCAGGCAGATCTTAGCCAGGAAGCCTTGTTTCAGGGGTGGGAAGCCTAAAGAGGATACATATCCTCCACTGGAAAGGCAAAAACAAACTCCTCGACTCTGCATCAAGCCTCTGGCCCGGGCACACAACAAATCTGAGAACAAGTTCTGAGGTGGAGAGGTATTGCAGGCAAGCCCACACAAGAGGTTCCCACTGAGACTATATGCCATGTCATGGTGGAAGACGGAAAGATGCTGATGTCTGGATCACACTCCAAACTAACCAAACCCGAATCTGCGAATCTGCGTAACCCTCGCAACCCGCGTCACTCAGCTTTCCGTCGCTGTAACAAACTGCCTGAAGTGACAGCTTACTCAGAAGAAAAGTGTGTTTCAGCTCATGGTTTCAGAAGTCCCAGCCCGTGTTAGCAGGTGGCTCCACGGCTTCCCAGACAGCAGACAGGGAGAGCACCGTGGCTGGGCCATGTAATGGAGCCTCTTGCATCATGGCACCCAGGAACAAGAAACAGCATAGGCCAGGGTACCCACCCCTGGCACATTTCCAATGACTTACCTTCTGCCCGCCAGCAGCCACCTACCCAATAGCACCCAGACCAGCAGCCAAACATTCACCTAGTGGGCCTCCGGGGACTAATTCCTCAAACTGCTCTCTGTCTCACCCTGTGTCCTTAATAGAAATGGGATTTTCAGGCCTCACCCATTCCCTTCAGATCAGACCCAGGCTTGGAACTTGAGCATCACCCCTGGCTGTGCACAGGGGTTTGAGCTCAAATTCAGGCCATCAGGCCATCAGGCTCAAACTTAGGCCATAGAAACTGGGGCACTAAAGAGTAAAGCCCACTGTGGCGGATCTTCAGAGAGATGACGACCAACAAGAAAAGAATAAGACATAAAAGGCAAACTCAAAGGTCCCAAAGAAGGGCTGACAAGACAAGGAAAAGGAACTTCAAGCCCAAGAGCCTCGAGTTTTGATCCTGGGACCCACATGGGGGAAGGAGAAAAACTAACTCCAGCGAGTTGTCCTCCGACTTCTGCATGTGTACTCACACACATAAATAATGAGAACCAGATTATAAAGGCCCTAAAGACAAGCTGAAAAGTACCCGAATTTTCCAAATGCCCAGGCATATCCTACAAAAGGAAGCATGCATAAGGAGATGGAAGCCTGCTCCTGCCCATCTCCAAACGATGTGAACTAAAGAAAGTCGATCACCTCCAATGGTGTCATCCTGGTGACCCCAAAGTGCGGGTCTGATGATTCTGGGTTCACTACTTCAGGGCCAGAGCAGAGGGATGGTGCCATTATTTCAGGTAAGAGCAAGACTGTGGTTTGAATCTTTATGGCCCTCCAACAAAACTCATGTGGAAACTTAACCCCTACCCCCATGCCATGGTATTACTGTGAGGTCTTTGGGAGAGGACTGGTCTTGGAGTGTTCCACCCTGAAGAAGAGGGACAGGAACTTTGTTGACGAGGCTGTATACAGCATGTGGCCCTTTTTACCCTTCCGCTGTCTGAGGTCATCATGATAATGCAATGTCTTAGAAACTCGCACCACAGTCTGGCATCTCCGGTCCCTAGTACCTCCGGTTGAGACTTCCTACTTTCTGTGAATGAAGGAATAATCATTGCAGGCTATTTACAAATTATCTAGCCTCCAGGAATTTATTATAGACATCCAAAGAGACTAAGAAAATTTACAAAGGAGACAATATGTTAACAGACAGTTGAAACCAGGGTGTGTGGTGATGTGTGCCTGTAATCCCAGCATTCAGGAGGTAGAGACAGGAGGATCAGGAGTTGAAGATCATCCTCAGCTACAAATGGGGTTCAAGGTCAGCCCCCAAAAAGCTGAATTCAATTTCAAATAAAATAATAGATGTTTCATGCAAAGCTTGGCTCCAGGAGGTTTTGGCATAGCCGTCGGACCAATGCAAATAATTTCAATTCAAAAGCCTCAGTCTATTCATCTGTTAAATAGAGAAAGTAATAGCTAATTTATGAGGTCGTTGTAACCTGTAAGGAACTGACCATCTAGAGTTCTTGGTGTGCTTTCTGGGACTCAGAACAGTAGCTATCACAGTGCAATTTCATCTCAATTCCATGGTCTTTCCAAAGAAGATTTTAGGTTAGTGTAAGACAGATGAGATGTGAACAATGTAACTTTCTCTTTGAGGAAAGAAAGACTAATGTCACGGTTTATAAATAACTCTCCTGGCTATGGAAGAATGTTATCTCTGCCCCCTCAGGGCCAGCCTAATTTAATCCACTGCAGTGGCTTCCTGTGAATGGGAAGAGAGGCAGAATGATAAAGAAGCCGTAAGAGGACATGAGGAGGCGGGATGTTAACGGAGAAGGTGTTAACTGATCTGGGAAAGTGAACAGGGAACTAGGTTAACGTTCTATGAGAGACCCCCCTCTTCCTCTTTCTACACTAGAGTGAAAAGAGCTAATTGAAGAATGAGGGAGTTTTCTTCACCAGTGCTGGCTGAGTAAAAATATAATTATCTCTGATTCATGGAGATTGCTACAATGTGACTCATTTACCAAAACAGTTAGTAGCAGAACTGCATTTGTGACTGTGGGAAGACCACGTGGGAGCCAGGGCTGTCTGAAATCCCGACCACTCCTCACTTTCACGGTTGAACACACCTCAAGGAGGCTGTGCTCTCCTCCCAGGTGGTTTTTTCTGTGCTCCTCTGGGGCCATTCGCAATATCAGGAACGCAGAGCCTTGGCTGTGAGACCGGGAGACCTCAGGAGACCATGCCAGACAAGGTTCCAGATTGATGCCCACTGGCCTGGCCTAGCTAGGTCCCGTACGCACACCAGCTCCCTTCTTTCTGTACCAGTGAGGCCATGTCTCAGAGGCAGCTGTGCTTGGTGTCTTCCGCATATTGAGTTGACGGCTGGTTCTTTGCGCTTGCACACAAGCCTAGCAACAGCAACGCACTACTGATCGTTAGTTGTTGGGCTGCTCTAAGAAGGAGAAACCAGCATTTTTGCAGTCAAACACTTCTCTCTGAAGTTCCACTGTGGCTGTCTGGGCCATCACCACCATAGAACAGAGCTGCTCAGAGGTGGCTCTGTGGACAGTCTGCACACAGCTGTGGAAAGGGGGCTTCTAGGCAGCACACTGAACTGAGCAAGAAGATGATGGGAAGCGACAGCTCCATTGGTACAGCGCTCCCTCACTGAGCATGGAAAGCTGGGTTGAGATCCCTAGAGCCCACTGAAAATGTTGGACAGGGCTGGGTACCTCTGATCTCTGGACTGAGGGATGGAAACAGGTGGATCCCAGGGGCTTGTTGACCAGCCAGCAAGGCGGAATTAATGAGTTCCACATTCAGTGAAGATGCTATTTCACAAACAGTGAGGTGGGGACAGATAGGGACAGACACACATGAGTGCATCTGCACACACACACATACATGCATCATACACTAACACACACATAAACCACACACACACATCATACACATAAATTACACATGCATATATACACAGCATACACAGACACATGCATAAACCATACAAACACACACATCATAAACACATACATAAACCACACATACATATACACACGGCACACACAGACACATGCATAAACCGTACAAACACACACACACACAGTGACACACACGAGATTAAAAAAACATTAAAATGTGTATGTCGCAGGAAGAGATAAGAAAATGCATTTCTCACCAGTTTTTTTAAAAAAATGTTCAAGGAGAAATATCCAGAAAAAGGCAGAAGCAAATAGTTCTGGAAGAACAAGAGTAATAAAAACAAATTCTGCTCACGGCCTAATGAAGAGCATTTCAGAGCAGGTTGAGACCCTAACGGATACAAATGAGGGTCATTATCTTTCCCGAGTCATCTGCTCAGTGTTGGATAAGAACTGAGCAAATAGGAGGAGATGCCCAGGTCTCTAATGGTGGAATGATAACCCCACCAGACCAGAGGCTCTTAATAAGAGCCATTATCATCTCCAGCCCCACAGCCACGAGAGGGCCTGAAGACCATCAATACAGATGACGCTTAGCTGTCCTCACCCAGAGGTGACTAATGTTTTCGGCGCCTCCCACATCCCCTCCCCTCCCCTCTGATATGCATGAAAGCTGAAGACAGTTCCAGGTACGGTTTTTTTGAGTCTGGGAAGAGTCACAGTATGGATTACTGTGAAGTGCCTACTATGTCCAAGGCATGATATTTCATACCTCACACACATTGTTAATCCCATCTATGACCCCCACTGAGGTCCAGGAAAGGTTGAGCGACTCACCTGAGGCTAAACAATAAATTGCAGGTGAGAGAGAGGGACAGAAGGTCAGCTTTGTAAAGAGGTGGCAAGGATGAAAACCAGCAGCCACGCCATGTCAGGACGACAAAAAGGAAGGAAGGACATTCTGAGTAAGGACAGGACCTGTCTAAGGGTCCAGACACAGATCTTGCCAGCAAAAATCTCCCCACAAACTGTGGCTGGAGGCAGTGGCACTTGTTTGTCTGCTCCTGGATTTGCAAGTTGGGTGGCTAGATGGGGTAACACACATTCCTGTTTCACCTGCTGGCAGCTGGCGGCCCGCAAAGCTGGAGGAGAAAGGACGGCTTCTGAGATAGATGGTTCACAAGTCAGGGAATGGCTCCCACGTGGGATCAGGGGCTGAGATTCACCCAGTGCATAGAAACACCTGCCAGTGTGCTCTGTGGATGGAAAACTTACTAAGACACCTAAGACGGAAGACTTACTCTCCTTAATCTCCTATAACTGGGTAAGAACAGAGGTGGGAAAGTGATGTGGGTTTGTGTTTGTTTGGTTGGGTTTTTGTACTTAGAATGAAATCCAAAGTCTTTCTCATGGGTGAAGCTGCCCATGAACTAGCCCCAGACCCTTCCCCTCCTGTTCCTCCACACAGCTATGTGCTAATACCCTGTGTCTTTAACTTTCTGTCACCCCCCCCCCTCGGGATTTAGATTAAACTTATGGCTAACAGCAGTAACAGCATGCAGTGCAGGCAACCCACACCCATTCCAGACATCGCCTCTGAAGGGACAGACAGCTTCTGCCCTATGGAGACTCAGGCGCCATCCTGAAAACCCCAATTACCATGTAGCCAGGCCACTTGTTGAGGAATCAGAGACCCTAAAAGAGCTCCTAATGTCCTTCTCAAAATCAGTGTTCCTTAGCACATACCAGGCCATGAGGGAAACAAGTTCTGATCTCTTGCGGACCCTCCATCAGCACCTTCCCTGTACCACTGAGAAGCCGAGGTCAGCAGCCCTTCAGTTTGTCTATCACCGGTGGCTCTGTCAAAGGGGATTCGGGGCGTTTGGATCCTCCCAGACAGCTTACCTAGTAGGTCAAGCATAAGTCCTCAGCAGTTTGGTGCCTTTGTGGTTAGAGAACTGGGTCCCTTGGCATCAGATTCAGTCATTCCCTAAGGCAGAATGAGGAGGGATAGCTTCCCTCTGCTGACAGGGCCTGGAACTGCTCTGCACAACAGTGGGAACCGTGGGATAGGGCAGCAACTAGAGAGATGCCACAAAGCTCACAAGAGGTGCTTTCCACACTGAGGTGCTGAGGACACCACGCCAGTGAGACACACCCAGCTCGAGAGTTTCTACACATACTGAAGGGTGTAGCCAAGAGAAGATCTTTACGATATAATGCAATAAATAGCATAGTGATAAGAACTGCTCAAAGGTCACAACAAGACCAGAGTTGGTTGTGGGACTAGAGGAAACTCTGAGAGAAATGATTTGGAGTCTGAACTTAGGGAAAGCTTTTGAGACAGAACACTAGGAAAGGCGTCCTACCTTGTGAAACATTGCCATGTGTGTTCGTGAGCAGGAGGGGCATAGCAAGAAGACATCATTGAAAAATAACTTAATAGAAGTTGTAGTGAGGGCAGAGCAGGAGAGGGGACTTGGAGCACTTGCCAGGGGGCTGCGTGCCATATTAGGAAGCTCAGCAGTTCTTCTGTGACTATCAATAACTCTTTTTCAAGACGAAGAATAGCTTGATGAGATTTACTTAAATTATTCTTTTGGAATTTAAGAATGGATAATATTGGAGCAAGACTGAAGATAGAGAAAGCGCAGGAACTACCTCCGTGTACAGATCTGAGGAAAAACTGAGGTTGGGTTATCAAGCAACAGATTTGATGTCTGAAGGGAAAAGTAACTCAGGAGACTCAGACACAGAAAAAGAGATGGATCCAGATGAACATGTGACCTACAAGCAGTCCAAGTGCAGCTCAGCCTGGACATGGCCAGTGTTCAGGACGTGTGAGGTCAAGGTTGAAAGTTGTCACAAAGCTAGACACGGGTATGTGTGGTCTCATTGCATCAGGAACACACAACGTATGTGGTTGGCATTGCATGGATCAAGAAGAACGGTGAAAACAGTCTTCAGAAAGCAAATGAAGCAAATGCTGCTGAGGACGAGGGTAGAGAGGCACGCTTACATGGTGTGAGTGTAAACCGCCGCCGATAGGGCCGGGCTACTAGAGATGCGTGGACACGGTGTGCATCAGGGTCTAGAATCATCGAGGAGGCAAGCTTCTAGGAGTGTGTGGGAGGGATTCCCTGGACTAGGCCAGTGGAGGTGGGAAGACCCCTTTACTGTGGGCAATACCGTTCCACTGGATGGAATCCTGGACTGAATAAAAAAAGGGACAGGCGCTAAGCAGTAGCATTCGTCACTGCCTCCAGACTGCAGATGCAGTGTGGTCAGCGCCACCACCCCCAAGCTCCTGATGACCCCCATGCCATGATGGGTGATATCCCCTACAACTGTAAGCCAAAATAAGTCTTCCTCCTTCTAGTTGCTTCTTGCTGGGTATTTTGTCACCACGGTGAGAAACAGTAACTAGTACATGGTGGGCTCATCTACCTCTGGGAGAAAGGATTCTGGGAATGGGCCCAAAGAGGCTCTGAATGGACATCCTCTCCCTTAGCACTATACCCCTCGGTCCTATATGGGAGCACCCAGGCTCCCATGGCCAGGCAGTGCTGGCTAAAGCACAGCACAGGAGTCTGGGGTGACACAGAGTGCCTTGCAGCCTGCATCGTCTTGATGAAATCCTGAAGTTGGGTAGGTCAGAGAAATCAGTACTCCCTTCCAGACTCACAGAGTTCCCAAGTAGCCTGTCTTGAGATCTGTTTCTCATAGGAAGCGTTCTCCACGGTCAGTCCCTAATAGACCACAACCTCCACGCATCTGCTTGGAGGAGGATTGACATCTATTCACGGTCAGCTTGAGTGAGCCCATAACGCTGGGCCAGAAAAAAATAAGAGCTGGTGCATGGTTGGAGAAGGTATCATGAAACCTACTTCCAAGCCAGAAGGCTGGCAAACTGCTTCTGTCTCAGGAGTGCCCAGCTGTTCGGAAAGCAGGTCACCTTCAGAGCAGGATCTGTTCATCATGCAGTCTGCAGGGTGCTCATGCAGGGGAGACCCTCTTTCCTGACTTACGTGCAAGTCTGAGTTCAGATGTCATTAGCAGCCCGCAGAGACAGGGGCCAATATGAAGCAAGGTGCCCAGAGAGCTTAGGACAACATTAACTTCCAAAGAAAGAAAACTTAAAGCGATACTAGCTTCCTTTCTAAGAAATTGAAATGCCACAAAAAAAAGGACAGAAATACCTTGAATTAAATAGGTAGCAAGTGCCTAAGCTGTGCGTGCGATTTGAGACAGGATCTCACTATATAGGTTAGACTGGCTTCAAACTTACTGTGCAGTTCTCAGGCCGATCTCAAAACTCAGCAATCTGGCTTGGCCTCCTGAGTGTTGAGATTATATACATGAGCCGTCATGCCCAGCTACATTTTACATACACACATAGATAATATTTTCATATATTTGTAGGGCTTTCACAGTGCTGCTTTGAAGGTACACCCACCATCTTCTTGCACTGTGTGACTGAACAGTGATTAAATAATGTCTTCTGAAATATCAAGATTCTAAAGTTCTACTCTAACATTAATTTCCTATAAGGGATTCTAAAACCTTCTTATTTGCATTTTATTGCTATGAAAATTTAAGGTATAGTGTGTTTAAATGACTACTCAAAGAACAAGTAATGGAATTGGAAATGGCATCTAGTATTCTATCTTACCTATTAAGTCACACTTCACGAGTAAAGCATCTCTTTGCACACTGATCCACTTTCAGGGAACATTGAGGTTCTCACTGCTGGCTTATTAGGAATCTACAATTTGCCAGTCCCTATTAAATTTTGTCAAGTAATTTCATCCATTATAAGAAGTGGGACTTCAGACTTTAAGAAGTCAAACTGCTTTTAAATTTTGGGTGGGGGTTGGATAGAAAAATTTATGTAACATCTAATATCAATATTTTAAATGTCCTGATCTACAGCAGAGGAAGTAAGAACACTGTCTGGGATGATTTGAGTAGGTTCATCCGTAATGTGTTCAGAATATATGACCGTATATTAAATATCTCTGCTCTCTGAAAATTCCTCTGCTTTAAACTTCACCCCCTCCCTCCACTTCTTCTTCCTCCTCCTCCCAAACACTGTCTCTGCCTTGCACCTAGTTCCACATATGCCCAGTTTCTTTCCTCTACTAATTCTAAAGGGAATGAGGGAGCTTCCTATAGCCATCTTTCTGTGTGGTGTAACAGCACCCTGCTCCCAGGAGCAGCTCAGTAGGAGTCGTTGAATGAAAACCAATCTAAGTATTTTGTCCAGCAGAACCAGGACTGCCTGCTGTGTCGTTGACTCCATTATTAGGACCCCTGTCAAGGACGAGGCCTTGGGAGAGCTGAGTATTAGTGGAAATGACAGAGAGTCTCACCCTCTAAAATCACAAGGTAAATCAATAGCTGCAGAGAATCTTCTGTTGGGATGGGGAAAAAAAATCAAGGTGAGCACAGATTTTTCCTTTAGTTTCTACTGTGACAGCCAAGAGGAAGATTTCTCATCAGGCCAAAGAACTGCCTAGATAAGACATCCCCAGCGAGCAGTGCTTCTTCAACCAAATGGGGAACTCCTCCCCAGTGAATTCTACTTAAAGAAAGATCTGTTCCTTGTGGAGCAGGAAGAGTGCCCCAGAATGAGGAGGCACCATGTGCTCCTGAAGAAATGAAGTAACACCATTCTCATGTGTGCTGTATCTAAACTAAACCATAAAAGTAGCTTTTTACCGCTGCATGCTAAGGATGCCCGGAAAGCAGCCGCATTCACGTAGTTGCACAATTGTGGACAGCCTGGCTTCCAACACTCAGGATGTACATGAATAGCATGCATCGGAGCTACTGAAGGGTTAATCCTGAAAACAACCCCTTTCTTACACAGATGGAGACAGGAAGCAGGTGTCAATGTTTAATCAATCATTCAATAGGCATTTAGTTTATGATATTAAGGTTTACACTGCCCTCCATCTGGAGCAAGTGGAAGAATGAGAAGAGAATCTGTCAGAAGCAAATCTATTTCTTGTTGGCTTTGCCCCTATCGTTTCCGTTCAGCCTCGTACATGTTAACCTTTTCTATGACTTAAACAAGGCAATAGAAAGTGACTGTCTTAACCCTCTAAGGATTTCTCAAAAGTCTCATCTCAGCCTGCCAATTTAGGTCCCACACTCTCCAGGAGCTGTCAGAGTTCTGTCCCAAAACGTGATCAAATAATTGGCCAGTTTCTTTGTAGATGCCATTGGGTTACCAGTTATATAAAGCCCCGTGGTTCTGAATTGCCTTTCCTTCACCAGCACCTCCACTCTGGGTTCATGTCTAAGCCTAGGACACTGTGGCAGAATGCAAATAATACAAACTTTAGATATAAACAAACTTCATTTAAATTCTAATCCCATGCATTTCCCGTGTGAGAGCCCAGGCAGTGTGTTAACCTCAAAGATTCTGTTTCTTTAACCAAAAGAGGCTATCCTTGTCTGCCCCACAGAGCTGCTGCTAAGGGTAAATGAGATCACACATCAGATGTGATTACCTGAGGTGCAATGCCCACCCCTCAGATGAGAGAGTGTACTCTCTCTGCACTAGAATGCAGTCGCTGGTGTTACATTTCCTGAACTTTCTCATTCATGTGGCCAAAGCATGCCATAAAAGAAGCAATGCTATGATTTCCACTGCTTAGACGAACTAGTTTATAAAAGAAAAAGGTCAGAGAAACATGTTTAGCTGATCACCAGAAAGATATGTATCTACCTGGCAGATCATATTGCATACTATATCATATGTAATACATACATGGCTTGTTCCCGTGCGTGGGAGGGGTGGTGGAAGGGCACACACTGTCGCCAGGCTGCAGGAGGGAGGGGCGGGATGAACAGGAACCCTCCTTAACCACCTCGCACTTTGCCACCAGCACAGTTGCTCCCACAGAACAAAAGCTTCCTGAAGGGTCGTCTAAGCCTCCACTTAGCACTGGTGGCCTTCAGAACAGAAAAACCCAGAACGTGCTTCTCAGCCTTCCTAATGTGATGCTGTGACCCTTCAGTGCGGTTCCTCATGCTATGGTGAGCCCAGCCATAAGGTCAATTCTGTTGCTACTTGAGAACTGTAATGTGGTCACTGTTATAAACGTAATGGCAGGATATCTGATATGAGACCCCAGAGGGGTCTCGACCCACATGTTGAGAACCACTGTTCTAGAGCTTTCATTGTGTGTAAGCTCTGAGATCTACACCAGACAATTTCCAGTAACAAATAGCAACAGTTCTCATGGACACAATTTCTATTAAATTTAATTGCTAAATCATAGTGTCTACATTAATGGAATACTGTGTGAGGTTCTGACACACACACATACACACACACTCTAGAATCCAGAATGATTGAATCAGATTAGCTGGCCATCACATCTCCTCCTATTTTTTTTTGTTTATTCTCTAGGCTATTTTGAAATACACAATTCCCGATTCCTGTTCTGCTCAGGTCTGTGTAGGCAGCCACCAGAATGAAGCATGAAGTAAGCAGGGACTAACGAATAATGAATAAAATCTTTTTCCTTACCCAGGCCATCCAGTGGAACATTTAAAGTGGTTTCACAACCCAAATCACTGTCCACCCACTTTTTCTGCCTCTTGTCTTAGTCCCACCTTCCTGTCTGCAGGCTGCTAAACCACAAAGCAAATTCATCACCCGGAATGACTTCTACCTGCTACTTCCATCTGACACACTCTTTGTGTCACAATTAAAAGAAGATCTTCTATATTAAGAAATGAGAAGAGAGATTCTTCACTGTTTGATGATTCTTTTGCTATGAAGTTCCCACAGGATTGCCCATTAAGTATGTTTCTAACATGACATCAAATGCATCTAGCTACAACAGAGTGTATTTTATTCTAAGGGGAGCAAGGGCTGATCAGAGGATACCCAATAACTTTCTCAGAACATGCAATCCAAGAAATACCATCTTTATTTCTCTTTAAATCAATATAGGTTAAGTACCTTCCCCTTATGTTAGGAAAGTCCAACCAGTCGGTCTCCTTTGGAGTTCCCCAGCTCCGACAAAGAATCGTATGCAGCGCAAGGCTGGGGAGGCCCCACTGATCCCTGGGAAGCACACGGCACCGATTGACTCTCCGCCAGTCCCACTGCCTTGGGCTACAGCAGCTCAGTTCCCATTGGGTCTTTAGCTCTAGTCTACTCCTTGGAAAACTTGAACGTCCCTGCCTCCAAGGTGAGCCAGGAAGGCGTCTCCTCTTCGTGTGTACCTCCAGTAGGTGGGTACCACTGCTGGAGACGAGTTCTACACTACAGATAAAACCAATCACCCTCCACCTCTTCATGATGTTACCACACCTGACCATAGTCCTTTTTTTTTTAAGTTGGGAGTGGTTTTTACTTTTGAGACAAAACTCAAATTTCAGTTAGAAATGGAAGCACAGAACACATCATGGATAAGCAAGGACCAGAACTGCCCTTGACTTGCTGGCCTGGGAACTGAGTAGGAATGTGAACCCCAGTCAGGGTCTAATCTCCAGGGATGCTGGCCAGATGTCAGAGCTGAGAGACAGTTGTGGGTGTTTCAGGGGTGTGCCTCCCTGCCCATCCCTTGACTGATCCTGGGCAGAGCTTCATGGCTCCACCAGAGTAGGAGTGAATGAGATAGAACAGGGGAGATGAGTCACCCCAACAAGACTCTAGACCATCCTCCTTTAAGCCTTGAATCTAACTGTGTATTTGGCAAGAAGCCATCCTATTACTGCCCAAAGGCACAGCCCAGTCAGCATCAGCAGAGGGCACTGAGGGAGAGAGGATGTCAAGGGACAGTACGGCCTGCTCATCACCAGCTTGAGGGGCCCTGTGATGACTGATATTGTCAACCTGAATCACCTAGAATCACCTGGGAGACGTGCCTCAGAGTACATCTGTGAGGCATTATGTAGGCTGATTCCCCACCACAGTGGACTGCACCCTCAAACCAAGGATCAAAATAGACCCTTTTTTAGGTCACTTTTTGGGGTATATTTTATTACAGAAACAGAAAAGGAAATTAATAT
The DNA here is from genome assembly GCA_028658305.1 of Pachyuromys duprasi. Classification (NCBI taxonomy): domain Eukaryota; kingdom Metazoa; phylum Chordata; class Mammalia; order Rodentia; family Muridae; genus Pachyuromys; species Pachyuromys duprasi. The sequence continues at coordinate 68,457,289 of CM053760.1, forward strand.
AGACCGCTAACAACCCAGAGGGAAAGGACAGCTCAGGTTTATTAGGCACACAGCAGACAAATTACAAGGGAAGGCCTCGGGGTACTGCTCCAAGGCTCTACTAGGAGCCCCAAATCTCCACAAACAAGGCCCCCACTGCTGGGACTTCTAGAACATTACACTGGGAAGAGATTTTTTTTCCGAGCTGGTGTTGAAGAGGAAAATCTAGTTATACATATAAACAAAGCTAAAATCCTCTGCATGTTCAAAGACACATACTTGATCTATTTAAATGGCAAGGTAGCTTAGCCGGTGCCTCTGTGGCTCAACTTCAGGAAATTTATGGGACAAGGAAGCAATAATTAACAAATTGATTAATTCAATTACAACACACAGTAGCTCCTCCATAAATGTTTGTTGATGCTGATGGTGATAATTAGAGTCGCTTTTATAGATGGGCTATGACAGATAACCATGTCATCCTAAAGTCCTTGCGGCCTAATGAGAACCACCATTATGTGTACAGACTAAGGCTAAGCCTCACACAAAGCAGTGACACCCAATACTCTCCTACCCACCAACTGGAAGTGAGAGGCTGGGGCCTCCGGTTTAATAAGCAACCACTGGTATTGAAAGTGGAAGAACAGGCATGATCCTAAATCTATACATACTGCAGTCATTTTCCATATCTTACAGGCAAATTTTGCATAAGACTTCTATTATGTCTCCATCATGGACTCTTGGGATTTTTAGTGGTGAAAGTCTTTTTGGTGCACAGCCCCCCACAGGCGGAGCCAGTGGCCTCAGAGCTCCCGGAAGGCTCAATGAGAAATGCCTGTGCACACTCTGTAAAGAAGTGCTACCCACTAGAATGGCCTGAAAGACAAAGCTTAGCAGGTCTTCCTTTGGGGACAGCCTGATCTGCTGAGAGGACACCGTGCTTGCTTTAACGTAGAATGGTGGCATGACAAGGAGGAAGGAGGGGATGCTGAGACTTGGTTCTTCTCTCTAGACAAGGCAGTATGGGAAGAGACGAGAAAGGTTAAAAAGAAAAAATCCAGCTCCATTGTCAGGATCCCCTCTATCCTTACAAGAGGAATAGAACTTCAGGGTGCATCAGAGACTAGAAGTCTTCCAAATAGGAAGCCTTTATCAGTGGGGGTGGTCCTGGACAAACTCCTGACGGTTCTTCTCCAGTCGCATGACAATCAAGTGAGTTCACGCAAGAATGGGAAAGGGGACCAGGAAAGGCTGAATTAGAATTAGAACATGAAAGCTATCAGGTGGAGGCTTTATGAAAGAAGAAAATGACCCAAACCATTGGTAGCTTCCAACACACTAGTCCTGCAAAGCCGGAGGGAACCAAGATTTCTCCATGCTCACCAGGCTGGGAAGCAGAAAACCATTCTCTTTAGAAGACAAAATGGACACAGATAGGTTTTACCTCCAGTAGTTCATGTGGGCAAGGAAAAGAGCCAGGGAGAAGAGACCTAAAACACTCAAAGAGATTTGAGCTAAATCATACACCAGACTGAAGCAATGGAATGTCAATAACAGGTGGTGGTCCCTGCATTACACACTCATCCCATGCCCAGCTTTGCCAGCAATAGCCTGGGACAAACCTACAAACAACGTCCTGTGAGCAGATGTGCAGCTCAGAGCCAGTACCTTCAGGTGGAGTCTAACCTGATGCATGCAACATGGACGAGTCTAGGCCTTGAAGAAACTGATGTAGCGATTTCCAGAAGACAAAACTTTACTCTTGCCACATATTGCTTTGTGTTATATGTTACATGTTTGTTTAGCATCCAGTGGTCCTAAATGTCAGGAACTTTTTGTTGTCTCCTCTTTCCCACTGTTTGGTCATCCCCCACCCACCCACCACTCCAACATAGGTCAGAACTGTTTGCCTGCTCCCATGCAGGAATGCGATGTCTGCCCTGTGGAGTGAGACCAGGCCACGAGGTGAGACAAAACTCAGAGTGGAGGGAAGGTGGCAGGTGACAGGAGGTAGGGAAACCACCTCAGAGACAGAGGTCTTCCTGGAAGACCGGAAGAGGCAACCATACAGGGCTACAGAGACACAGAATAATGGCCTCTGTATGTGGCAGGCAGGACAGCAAAAGGGCCACTGGGCAGGAGAGAGAAGCCACTTCCTGCTCTCCAGCCATGGGGGAAGTACGGGCTGCAGTGCATTTGGATACCAGAGGGGTAAAGATCTGAGCTGCACATCCTACACAAAGCCTGTGTTCGTGTTTGGCTGGGTGGGGGTGAGGGTGCCTGTGTCTGTGTGTGCCCACGTGTATTTGTGTGCACGCACATGTATGTGTATGTGTGTGTGTGTACATTTCAGAATAAAAGGTTAAGAACACCAGGAGGACTGGTTTCTGAGAACTCTCCTGGAGATGGGCACATTTTCACTCCTTCCAGGATCAAAGACAAGGTTACAAGAGGAGACAAAACACAGACTCATCCCTTCTACACCTGTGCATGGCACATGCCAGCGCTCCTGATGAGGGAACCTCACCTGCCTGAGACCATTCTGGGTCACACATCAAGACCCTGTCTCAAAGATGGACCTTGTTCTCTAGTTTTGCTTTGGAGCAATTACTTAGCTACAGCTAAGTGATATTCACCTCAAACTTTCAAAATGTTTTTATCTTTCACTGACACAGAGTAACTATTCATACTTGCTTTGCATACGCTGTGACATTTCAGCCCATGCATTCAATGTGTAGTGGTCAGATTGAGGTGTGTGATGTGTCTGTCAATTCAGACGTTTATTATTTTCAAACCTTTGGCTGAAGCCAGGAGATAAGTAATTGAGACTAATACTCTGGTCAGAAGTAAGTCATGAGTAAGGTAATTGCAATTTTTAATTAGTTGATGTGCATGAATGTTTTACCGACGTATGTGTGTGTGTACGTGTGCGCTGGATGCCCACGAAGGCCAGAAGAGACTGTCAGGCTCCTAGAGCTGGCGTTACATGGGTCTGTGTGCCACCGTGCAGGTGCCGAGAACCGAACTGGGGTCCTCTGCAAGGACAAGCACTCTACCCGCTGGGCCGCCTCTCTGGCTCAGAAGAGTTCCTTTAAACCTTACTCACCCGTGTGTATGTGAAAATGTGTTTCCAACTACCATCCTTACCACAAATTAAATAGTTGGAAAATGGGATGAAGACAAAGTGGGCTAGGATAGACATGCCAACGTTTGGGGCTCCTGGAACCGTATTCCCCGAACTTATTAGTAAGGAACTTGACTACATGTAGGTCTTTAACGTCCATAACCAGATCCATGGTTTCATTTTCACTGCCTCAGTCCAAAAAGGGCTCTTCACTCCCTGGTACCTTGCTTCTTAATCTCCACAGCACGAGCAAAGGCTGGGAAACAAGACAGCTGGGGCTGAGGAAACGGCCCAGCCAGCGAGGTACTCGCTGCACAAGCATGAGGAACGTGGGCTCAGATCTCCAGCACCTGTGTGAAGAGCCAGGCTGGGAGGACCTCTGGGCTTGCTGGCCAGCAGTGTTGCTGGCCTGGCACACTCCAGGTTCAATGGGAGACTGTCTCCCACTGAGTAAGGAGCTGCTTGAAGTAATAAACGCCAGTTTGCCAAAGGGGGCAGGAGGATCAGCCTGGGCTACACATTTGTGGCCAGGCATCATGTAATCTTTTTATCCCAGCACTCTGAGTTCAAAGCCATCCTGATCTACAGAACTGAGTGAATTCCAGCACAGCTGTATCTCGATAAACAAACAAATAAATAAGCGGGAACATGATGGAAGAAGACACCTAATGTTGAACCTCTGGCCTCTACACACATATATACTTGCAAGAATACAGTGTCTTAGTTGGCTTACTATTGATGAAAACACCATAACCAAAAGCTACTTGGGGAGGAAAGGGTTTATTTCAACTTACAGTTCCATATCATCAGAAGCAGTCAGGACAGGAACTCAGGCGGGGCAGGAACCTGGAGGCAGGAGCTGACACAGGAACCACAGAGAATGCTGCTTACTAGCTTGCTCCTCATGGCTTGCTCCGCCTGCTTTCTTATAGAACCCAGGATCGCTAGCAGGGCTGGCTCCACCCACAATGGGCTCAGCCCTCCACCCTCCATCACTAATTGAGAAAATTCCTTACAGCCGCTTCTTAGGGAGGCATTTTTCTCAACTGAGGTTCCTCCTCTCCGATTACCCTAACTTGTATCTCTTTGACATAAAACTAGCAGTATATACATCACACCAGACACACAGGGAGACACACACGGAGCAAGAAAACCATCAAATATTGAAAAAAAATATTACAAAGCATCATCTTAGGGGTTTTAAATAAAGCAAAGCACATTCATGGTTGTACGAGGGCACCAGCTTTAACTGCTAAGGATATAACTTCACCCAGCCCTTTTCTCCAAGAAGAATCAGATAATCTGGGGGATGGAGTGATTTCAGGAGACTGAACGATTAAAATTTTGTCTTCATAATAAATTTGTGTGCTTCATTTGTCCACTCACTTCAGACTGATAATCTTTGATAATTTAAATTCTCTCATAAGGAAGAAAACAGCCATGTACATTAACTGTTTGGAAACTGGGGGACAGCCTGGTTGGGGGGTGTGGAAACCATGCTTTCTTGTGTTGTACCTTTGAAAGGGGAACAAAACACAATGTCCTCAGATAAATCGTGGTTTTTCTCAAGCTTCTCTGGGAAATTCTTAAGGAAATACTGCCACCTGCTGGACAGGAGTGTGATGACCAGCCACCAGGACCTTGTTGCCCAGCTTGGCTGTAGCCTCATTTCCATAGGCAATAAAAAGGGCTCTCCTCAATTTCCTATTGCTATTTCCCACATGGCATTGATACACTTTTAAAAAATGAATTAAGTCACTATTTTTAAAAACACACAAAACTTATGCAAAATCTAACTAAAAAGCCCATTTCAACAATAAACAAATTCTCCAAGGGAAGAATAGTTCACACCAAACAGGTTTACCACCCCCCCCCCAAAAAATTGGCAGAATCCCAACTTGTTTCTTCCCCTTTGTATGTTTGCTGTTGTTAATATTTATAAATAAGTTCATATCTGCCTGGCAAGTCTTGAATTTTTCCGTGTATTCTAATATTATAAAAAGTTACCAGCAATTTATAGTTTTTACTTTTGGAGTTTTGAGGGAATCTTGCCGTGGAGCCCAAAGTGGCCTTGAACTGATGATTCTTCTGCCTCTGCCTCCCAAGTGTTAACATACCACCATGCCTGGTTTTAAAGACTTAAAATTGAGACACCTGAAGAGGTGGTGGGTGTATAGGTCAGTGTGTGTGAAGCCTGGGGGGTGGGGGGAAGGGGATGTCTATATTCTTCCTGACTGTAAAATACTGATGTCCTGCTACCTTTGCAGTGATTCCCACTTCCTATTAGTCAGTTGTCCTTATAATTCTTTTCTAAGAAAATTAGGCAAGTCAGACATTAAAATAAACCCATGGCAAGGATGGAGCCAGAGCACTCAGTAGGTTCGCACCATCACAAAAGGCAGTGTCCTTGTGACATCTGTGCTGTGTGTCTGTGAGTCCAGCGTGGAGAAGTCTGAAAGCCTGCTCGATGCCAACAGCACAGAAGACCTGCATTGCTTGCCGTGCTCAGCACTATCTCACTGTGTGAGTTTCCGCATTAGTCCCAGGCACTTCATCCTGTAAGCTCACGTTATCAGGTGCCATGTCTCTGAGAATCGTTTTCGCTCGAAGGATTTGATGAACTGTGGTTGACAGTCGTGTTCACCATGTCTACATTCACTCTGGGGAAAAACTTTACAGAGAACCCCCATCTTGCTACAAGTCCCCCCAAACTTTTGGATCTATCCTCTGTTCCTCAGCAGGTGGTTTAGCCACCTAGTCAAAACTGGTCAGCCACTAACCAGAACATGGCTTCCATTTTCTCCACAAGCATCCTCTATGCAGAAGGTCGAAAAGTCCTGGATGTCTTTGCAAATGAGGTAAATATTGGGAGAAGGAAGGAAACTCAATTTCTTTAACCAACCGGCACCTTCTTTGTTGCCCTCCCCGAGGCAGTTGAGGTAACTACAATGAGCACCTAATTCAATGTCAGTGTATCACCAAAGGTCCCCAGAGAAGCGGAAGCATGATGGATGGGGTAGAGGCAGGTGAGGGTGCCGGAGCTGCCCCCCGCCCTGCAGAGCTCTGCCTGCCTGCTTGCCCAGTCTTTCTGCCCAGTCTGCAAAGCTGATGGGTGAGCAGCTTTTCAGTGGCCACACTATTACCCCAAGGATGGCTTCAGAGAACACAAAGAAAATAAAAAGAGACTAATAGCAAGAGCATCTTTTCTCTCTTAGAAATCTTGCTTTGGGCTAGGGAGTCCCTCATGCAAAAGCATCTTTGGTGCCAGTGACTATCTGGATCTGCAAATGCTAAATTGGTTCACTGTCCTACAGACACCCAGGAGCTGAATATCAAGGAACAAATGCATTAATCATGACAGCGCCTGGGTGCCAAGCACATCATAGGAACCTTTCTGCAGACCCCAAGCTCCCAAGGAGCTCTCTGAAGTGTCATTACTGACCAAGTGTGGTGGGAGGATGGGGCTGGCGCCTGGCATTCCCTGAAACACCAATTGAGAAAGAAGAGTATTTACATTCAGCCCTTGTATAAAGAGAGAGGGTGGGGTGGAGGGGACAATCTTTGGGCCAGAGTCCCATTGCAAATGAAACAAACACATGGACACCGAAACACACACGTGTGTGTACGCGCGCACACGCACACACTTACGCACAAAAGCTTTCAGGGAGAAACAGAAAATAATGTTTTGCAATTACAGTCCACAGCTGCTATGGTTCTAATGTGCGCTCGCTACACAGGTGCGGCCATTATAACAATGAATAGCGCGCATTAAAGGTACCATCCATAGGGGTAATAACACCAGGGTTGAAAAGGTATTTTCATTTGCAGCCTGACGTTAGGCAGAAAATAAAATAAGGCATTTCACAGCCAGCCTGATGGCTCAGCCTCCACAGGGGAGGCCCAAGCCTGGGATGAATATAAGACCCTTATGTGTGGCTCGCTCAGTGGGGACCTGGCCACGACTCCTACTAGAGAGATTACCAAATCTCTCCCTATTCTTTAAAATAGTAAATAAATCAAAAGTAGGGAAGGAGGGAAACTCAGGCTCTTAGTAGCTCACAGAGTTAGTGGACTCATTCCGCCCAGCACCTAGTAGAAATATTATCTTCAAAAATGGAAGAAGAAATTCAAGAGTTGGGGAATAGAATACCTTTTGTGGGGTAGCATCCTGGAGGAGGACATGGCTTTGAACCAGCTCCTGGGGTCCTGTCTGGGTCCTGCCATCAGGTGACTTTCCATGTCATGGCCCGAAGACGTTCCTGCCGTGAAATCAAGGGGCTCCAGATTCCCCACACCTAGACGGCCTCTGCCTCCTTTGAGAGGTCAGCAGGAGGATGAGGGCAGGACCTCATCTCACTCATTTACTCCAACTTGAAAGATCTTCGCTCGCAGTGGGAAAAGGAAAATCGTGTTCAGACCACGTGTTCAGCGTCCACGCTGAGTGACGGCAGAAGAAACTGGGCAGGAAGCCTTGAACCAGCTCCAGTCTCAGAAGGCAAAGGGGCAGCTCTGGGCATGCGCAGCACTGGGATCCTGAAACCCTCACACAGCCCCATCCTTTGCAATGCGATGCAGAGAGTTTCCGCGAGGTGCACAACACAACAGGCGCTAAGGTCACATTATTACAGGAGTTCCTTTTCTCCATCCTAACTCTCCTGAGTGGGTTCGTGTATGCTGGTCAGAGATGCTGGGCCAGAAAATGGAACAGGAAGCGCAGTTGGCCTTCGTTGCCCGTGGCCCCACAGCTGAGGATTCCATCAATCACGATGGAAGATAGCTTCAAAATAATGTACATCTGTGAGGAGTGTGTGCAGACTTATTTTCTTGACATTAACACCCCAACAACCCACAGCAGAAACTTTATACAGCATTTGCCGCGTGCTAGATATTAGAAACAATCTGCAGATAATTTAGAATATACAAGAAGATGTATAAGTTACACACAAATCCTTTTATATAAGGGACTCAAGCACTCAATATCCGAACCTCTTCCAATAGAACGTGCTGTGCCTACTTCTCCCCACAACAAACCTTAGCACAAACATCTCAGGAAGACAGTTAAAATGTTTAGCACTCTGCGGGAAAAATTGTTTTCATGCTGTCTATCATTAACAGAGATGCAAGCAAACAATAAAACAGAAAAGAATGCCATGTTGTGGTGTGAATTTTAAAAGCAAAGGGCCCATCGGACACGGGTGGGCGTTGGCGTGGTGCAGGTGGCCTGGGCATGTGTCCCCTAGAGTCCAGGTGGAGAGCCACGCACAGCTCGGAAGTGTGGAAGCTCCCTACCCTGGCAAAGAGATGAGGGGCACGCTGCCCCGGCCAGGATGAAACCCATTCTGGGAAAGTGGGCTAAAGGCAGAAACACAGCCCTTTGTAGAGAGGCCTTAAAAGTATGGAGAGGATTCAAATTAATTTGAAACTTCACAGGAAGCCTGTATAATGAAAACAAAACTCAATTGCAATGTTGGCTGGCGCACACTGGATCTGGAAGGGCTCTCACAGCAGAGCTCTGGATCGCTGCAGCCCACTGGGGAGACAAGAAAGGCAGAACAGCGGTGATGATGATGAGAGTGAAGCTGGGAGAAGGACGGGGAAGCTGTGAAGGAGAGAAGGTAGCTCACCTGCCAATCTCTGGAATCCCAGAGCTCTTAGCTGCTTTCCCGGTGCATTCATTTATCGATTCATTCAACAAAAAATGTTGCCCCGTGTGGATGTTTGAAATGGCCCCAATAGGCTCATAGGAAGTGGCACTTATTAGAAGATGGCCTTGTTGGAGTGGGTGTGGGTGTTGGAGGAAGTGTGACCTGATAGGAGGGGGTGTGGCCTGGTTGGAGAAATATGGTTGGGAGTGGGTTTTGAGGTTTCAGATACTCAAGCCAGGCTCAGGGTTGCCCTCTCTCTCACTCTCGCTCTCACCCTCTGCCTGCAGCCTGCCTATCCAGATACAGAACTCTCAGAACTCTCCAGCACCATGTCTACCTGCATGCCGCCATGCTTCCCACCATCATGCTAATGGACAAGACCTCTGAACCTGTAATGCCAGCCCCAGGTAAATGTTTCCTCTGTAAGAGTTGCCGTGGTCAGGGTTGTCTCTTCACAGCATTAGAAATCCTAAGACAGAAGTTGGTACCAGGAGTGGGGTGTTGCTAACCATGCTTTTGTTTGGAGGAATGTGGACTTTGAGACTTTGGATTAGGAAAGCAGCTGAATGCCTTAGGTGGGGCTTAATCCATTCTAGTAGTAGGGTGGAAGACAGTGGTGCTGAGAGTGATTTGAACTGTGGGATCCTGGCTCAAAATGTTTCAGAGAAGCATACTATTAATACAGTGGCCTAAAGGTCATTCTTGTGATGTTTTGGTAAAGAATATGACTGATTTCTGCCCTTGTCCAAAAAAAAAAAAAAAAATCTGCCTGAGGCTAAATTGAAGAGTCATGGATTAACAGCTTTGGCAGAGATTTCCATACAGTCTAGCATTGATTGTGTTGCTTGGTCATTAGTGGCCATACTTATGCATATCTATAATGAAAGGAAACAAGCTGAGCAAGGGGAAAAAATGTCTAGTTTGAGGAGAAAGGGGTGCCAGAAAGTATGAACAGATTCAAGAAAAGCCTGGTGCTAAGTGGAGTAAAGAGTCTGGTGACCTCGGAGCAAAACCCCACGAAGCTGAGTTTCCAGCTTGTGAAGAGGAACTAAAGAAAGGCTCAGGGCCAGGCATAGTGGTGCACACCTTCGATCCCAGCACTCCAGAAGCAGAGGCAGGCAAGTCTCTGAGTTCAAGGCCACTCACTACAGAGTGAGTTCCAGGATAGCCACGTTTAAGAAATGAAGGAAACCACTGAAAACAGAAAGCTGGTGAAGATGTAACTGAATGAGGGACCATGTTCCAGCCCCAGCAAGCAGTAGAACATGGCAAGTTAAGCCACATGGTTCTGGCTTTAGAGTCAAGGATAGAAGAAAAGATTTATGAAATCTCCCTCCATAGCTAAGGAGAGCCTCTGAGGACAGGCACATGTCAGAAGTGTCCCTGCATGGAGGCCCAGCGAGGCCATCATGTGAAGATGTAAAGGTGAAGCCTGGACTTCCTTGGAGACCCCAAGATGTTGGAGATGCCAGAGTCATAACATACCTGCTAAGGAAAGCTGCTAACAGGAAGTGGAACCAGCCCAAGAGAGAGAAGTGTGTAGCAGTCAACAAAGCTGAAAGGAGTTGGAGATCTGAAGAGCGCTTTGACATCAGACATGGAGGTGCAGAGATTGGAGTTGGCCCAGCTTGATTTGTGTCTTGCTTTGGGGTCCAGTATTTCCTCATTATGCTCCTTTTCAGAACAGTAATGTATATTCTATGCCATTGTATATTGGAAGTATGTGACCTGCTTTTTGGTTTTGATTTTTGCAGGGGGGTTACAGTTAAGATGAAGCCATAAGTCTCAGAAGAGACTTTGGACTTTTAAACAGGGTTGAAACTGTTACAGACTATGGGGAAGTTAGACTGAATGCATGTCTGCATTAGGAAGTAGAATGTGATCATTTGAATGAAAATGTCCCCCATAGGCTCATAGGGAGTGACACTCTTAGGAGGTATGGTCTTGTTGGAGGAAGTGTGTCACTGGGGGTGAACTTTGAGGTTTCAGATGCTCAAGACAGGCCCCTTGCCTCTCCTCTCTGTCTCTGTCTCTCTCTGTCTCTGTGTCTGTCTCTGTCTCTCTCTCTCTCTCTCTGTCTGTCTCTCTCTCTCTCTCTCTGTCTCTCTCTCTCTCTGACTGTCTCTGCCTTTCTCTCTGTCTCTCTCTGTCTCTCTCTGTCTCTGTCTCTCTCTCTGTCTCTCTCTCTCTCTGACTGTCTCTGCCTTTCTCTCTGTCTCTCTCTCTTTCTCCCTGCTGGCTCCCTACCCAGTTGTAGAATTCTCAGCTACCTCTTCAGCACCATGTCTACCTGTGTGCCACTATGTTTCCTGCCATGATGATAATGGACTAAACTACTGAACCTATAAGTCAGCCCCAGTTAAATGCTTTCCTCTTTAAGAGTTGCTGTGGTCGTGGTATCTCTAAGACACCCAGCACTAATCCATAAAGAACACATCAGACTCCCAGGGTGAAGAAGCAGAGGCAGGAGCATGAGCACAATGATGAGATCACAGTGAAGTGCTTGTCACAGAAAGAAGACAGACAGGGATGACCTGTGAGGGTGCCAGATTTGGAGTGAGGGTGACAGGGTTGCTTGCTACACTCAATAGAATGTGTCAGGAACATGTCATTTCTGAGATGAAATTATAAATGGCATTGCCATTTTACTCTCAAGCTCCTGAGCCAGCTACTTTGTTGTGAAGGCATCTACATGACAACAAGCCTTAGGGACAAGGATGGAAATAAAACGTCCATCTCCTCCTTACTGGAGCCCTGGCTGACAGTTTTGTTGCAACCTCATGAGAAACCTTGAGTCTGAACAACCACGTAGAGGTATGTTTCCTTTTGTTTGTTTGTTTGTCTGTCTGTCTGTCTTTTCTGGGTTTGTTGGGTTTGGTTTTTGAGGGAGGGTTTCTCTATTATTTAGCTCTGGCTATCCTATAACTATGTAGTTCCAAGCTGGCCTTGAACTCACAAAAATCCATCTGCCTCTGCCTCTAAATTAAAGAGCTGGGATTAAAGAGTGCGCCAACACACCCAGCAGAGGTGTGTTTCTAACCCTTGGATACTGGGTAGATAAATGTTTGTTGCTTTAAGGTGCTTGGTACTAATTTATTAATGTACCTGGTACTGTGATATGTCAAGTAACTGCAGGACTCCCAAAAGATCAAAACTCCACAGATACCCTAGCAGCCTACATAGAATAGATGGTGTTTTTATATAACCTGCCCATGGCCTGAATACTTTAAATATCTACATATGACTTGTAATGTCTAATACAATGTAAATATTATGTAACTATATGTTGCTTCGAGAATACTTGCGAGGAAAGAAATCTACATAGTTATATTCAGAGATGCAACCATTGTGGGTCTAACAGCATCTTCAATCTCTGCTTGGCTGTCGGTGTGGCTGTGGAACCTGAAGTCATGAAGAGACAAATGAATTACAGTTTGGATATAAAATGTCCCCAGAGGCCCATGTGTCTTAACACTTACTCTCCAGCTGGTGGTGCTGTTTGGGGAAGTACTGGAGCCTTTGAGAGGTGTGGCCTGGCCAGGAGGAAGGGCGTTTCCTGGGGACAATTCCTGAGGTTTATGACTCAGCCCCTCTTCTGGCCCCACCTCTGCTCCCTGGTCTTCCCAGACGTGAGGGAACTGCCTGGCACTCCTGCCAACACGGCCCAGAGCTGCTTCTACCGCAGCTCCCTCATCGCGACACAGTGCCCCCTCAGACCACGGGCCAAAATGAATCCTTCCTGCCTTATGTTGCTTAGGGTCAAGTATTTGGTCACGGCTGTGAAAAAAGGAGCTACTACATGTACCCAGGCACACTTATTATGTGGGAACGATTATCAAGAAAAACAAATATGTGGGCCAGCAAGTGCTGAGATTTCAGGCATGTGCTGCCATGCCCGGATTCACTGGTTATTTTTCAAACAGCAATAATCAATTTTAAAAAATATCTTTTTCCTCACTATACAAATTCAGTTGATCTATTTTAACCAATCCTACGTACAAACTCAACTTACCTGACTCAAAATTTTGACAAGAGAATGTTGCATCCCTTTGTCTTTCTTATTGTTGTTTGTATCTCCAAGATGATGCAACTCACACTGCCTATAACCTCCTGATCTTTCTGCCTCCACCCCCTGAGGACTGGGTGCCGCCATGCCCGGCTCCCCCTTTTTGTAAAAGTGTGAGTAGATTTCGGAATTTTTTTCTTTTTTTTAATTTTTTATTAATTACACTTTATTCACTTTGTATCCCCCTGTAGTTCCTCCCTCCTCCCCTCCCAAACCTTCCCTTCCTCCCCCTTCTCCACACATGCCCCTCCCCAAGTCCACTGAGAGGGGAGGTCTTCTTTTCCTTCTGATCCTAGTCTATCAGGTCTCATCAGGACTGGCTGCATTGTCTTCCTCTGTGGCCTGGTAAGTCTGCTCCTCCCTCAGGGGGAGGTGATCAAAGAGCAGGCCAATCAGTTCATGTCAGAGACATTCCCTGTTCCCATGACTATGGAACCCACTTGGACACTGAACTGCCATGGACTACATCTGTGCAGGGGTTCTAGGTTATCTCCATTCATGGTACTTGGTTGGAGTATCAGTCTCAGGAAAGACCCCTGTGCTCAGATTTTTTGGTTCTGTTGCTCTCCTTATGGAGCTCCTGTTATCTCCAGATCTTACTATTTCCCACTTCTTTCATAAGATTCCCTGCATCCTGCCCAAAGGTTGGCCATAAGTCTC
>CM053760.1:68471262-68547418 GCA_028658305.1 Pachyuromys duprasi
GTGCCTGCCTCCTCATAGTCTACAAACAGAATGCTGTGAAGTTTTTAATTTTAAATATTTTATAATAAGGATTAACTATTGATTAGTGAAGTGTTTTTATGTATATGCTCAAATGCTTTTGCAGTCATTTTTCTTTTAATAATGTTGATGGTATTGTGTCCTCATAAAAAGTTTTTTTATACCTATACATAACATTTAACCATTTATTGGCTTCTGAATTTTAGGTTATAACCAGCCTTTTGCATGACTAGCTTGATTATATCAAAAATGTTTTCTTCTAGCACTTTTTATGTTATACTTTCATTTGCATGCCTTAATTGTACAATACAAAGGACTACATTCGGTATGTGTAAGTACTGCACTTTGATCACATTCACCCTTATATCACTCATCAACCCCTGCTTCGTTTCCCTTTATGCATCCTTCATAAATTCTCCTTTTTAATTTTCCTTTCCCCACCCCCAGCTTCATTTATGAAAGAACACATGCAAAACCTTTGGTAGGACTGATTTATTTCCCTTAACATGATGATCCCCAACTCCACCAGTTTTCTTGCAAACAACATTATTCTGTTCTTCCTTGTGACAAAGTCAGCTCTACTGTGTATATATTAATATATACATATTCTTTATCATGCATTTTTTGGTAGACACTCGGGCTGATTTCATATTTTAGCTATCATATATGGTGCCACAATCAGCATGAGTACACACAGATCTCTATAATACTGACACTTTATTTTCTAAGGAACATCCATAGTCCTTTCCACACAGGTCAGACTGATTTGCATTTCCTCCATCAGTGAATAGGGTACCTTTCCTCTAGGTGATGATAGCTGTTCTGACAAGGGTGAAGTGGAATCTAAGTGTAGTTTTGCTTTACATTTCTCTAACGTCTAGACATGTTGGATATTTTTCCATGTATTTAAACCCCCTGAATACAATCCACTTCTTTTAAAGAAAAAAAATGAAATGTAAGGCTATGTAATATTTGGGTTTGGCTGTACAGTACCTCTCTCTTTCTTTTCATAGTTAAAACACTACCGAATGTGTCTGTAGATAGCCCAGCCCTGATTGATGCGATCTTCAAAGCCACTTGCCCTGCCTGCTACAGTCTGGGTGTTGTAAATTGACATGGAAATTTAAGGCAGGTTCTTGTTGGTGCACAGCACAATTACTTTATATGGGAATGGTAGCTTTGTTTGGGTTTTGTTTTCCGCCTCATGTAGCTTTTAAGAAAATAATCATTGTCCTGTTAACTATCACTTTGTAGTTTTTTCAAAATGCAGCTGTTTTTGACATTCTGATTGCTTCTAAATAATACATTTTTCTGCAATTAATATTGTCCTTTTCATGGGCCTGAAATTTTTCGTCTAAAGGGGGAGCTAGTTTTTGCTTTTGCCTATTTTTGGTTACATGAATCAATGCTTATCTTTGCACATTGTTAACGGGGGGGGAGGGGTAAAGGTATTTGTCTGCATACCCTGCATATTGTGATGGAAGTAACAAAAATTAGAACATTTTCATCCACTGTTGAAATTCCAAAATCATGATTGATTGAATTAGAAATCTCTCATAACCCATTTGCAAAGGTAAGAATGATCAATTGTAACACACCATGTGTTATGGAGTCCATGACCCCTGGAAAAACACCATTAGCCCCATCAGATTATAATTAGTTAAATTTATTAAGCTGCTTCAGGACAATAATCTCTGAGCCAAACTAGAAATATTCATTCAAAACAGGGAGAGGGAAGGGTTTTCAAAGGTAAAGCCACAAGAAGGCCTTGAGTGTCTACACAAGCAAGAGCTTGTTCTGTCCTGCCAAGGTGAGGCAGTCAAGGCAACCTCAAACTAGTCCTTGACTGTCTGCACAAGCAGGTTACAGAAGCCAAGAAGCAGTTAGTCCTATCATGACAAGCAGAGTGAGGGCTGTAAATTTTGGGAGTGGAATCACTGAGTCCCGGTTACTGGGAACTTATTTTCCAGGGACTGGAGTCACAGACAAATGCCTGGTGGGTACCAAAATGGATGCCCAGCATAAAGTGGAGTTTCTTTAGCCATCACATTGTCCCTGATGGACTCACACAAAATTGTGTTCCCATGAGGACTCTGTACTCTCTAACCACCATTACTATCTAACGGCAGTTACACTCTGCAGTTCCCTATTAAAGAAGGCCTGAGAATGTATCCCCAAAAACATGAGCTTAAAATCCAACACTGCCATCTTAAACGTTTGTTGACATTAGCGAAGGCTTTGAGAACGCTGGCTACAATGTCCTGGCCCACTTATCTCAATATGAACAATTTAAAAGTATTTCTAATTAGTTGAGCCAACTTTTTAAGTTATGCTACATTTAAGATTACAATAAGGCCATTTTTTCCTATATTATGATTTGTCCTCTATACATCAGAAGCAAGGAAAGATAAGCTTTGCATTTTAGTACCACTGTCCAATGCATTTGGTTTTTCTTTACAAAACCCAAACTCATTCATTAGAGTCATGTTAATTGGCCTAGCAGTTTAGGGAACAGTTTAGAAAATTTGAGGCTTTTTTGAGATTATCATTCTTTTGAAGTGTCAGTGTTTTAAAGTCGTGTCTTTGTCATTTTACACACTTTTGTAATTAGAGTGCTGTTTTTGACATAATTTTGCCTTGTTTTTTTTTTTCTATTTGTGTTTGTTGATGTAATTTGAGGAGGAATACTGAAGATGAATCCTGGATGATGCTAATAAACTAATAGCTGCAGAGGGTAAATCCTAGTTCAGATCTCCCAGCCCCGCTTGTTTAAAGGCTTGTCACTGTTTTCCGTGGTAGCCCTTGGTTCTCTTTTCGGTACTCAGGAAGCTGGAGATGCTTACGCTGAGTTCTCAATCTCCTATTCTTGTCCTTTGGGCTCTGTCAGTCTGCGCTACTTTTGTCCAGATGGCTCTTCAGTAGAGTTCAGAGTTGGGTGTTGTGATAACTTCTAGCATTAATCTTTGTGCTCGGTATTGCTTTGGATATTCACAGTCTCTCGTGTTCCCTGATGAACTTTAGGATTTTTCTGTTGCTGTGAAGAATGTCATTTGAATTTTGGTAGGATTGCTTCAAATCTGTTATCATTTTTGGCAATATGGCCATTTTAATAATATTGTGTTGCCAAACAAAGAAAGTGGGAAGGTGGGTTGTTTGTTTTTTTCCCATTTTCTAGTTTCTCAGATTTCTTTATTCGGTGATTTACAGCCTTCACTGTAAAAGTATTTAGCATTTCGTTTTACACCTAAGCATTTCCTTTTGTGAAGTTATTGCAAACTTGAGTCTTTTCCTGATTGCTTTCCCAATGGGTATGTTCTGTGTGCGTAGAAGAGCCACTGACTTTTTATGTTTTGACTTTGTATTCTGCTTTTTTGTTGAAAGTATCATACCTCAGCCACTTCTGATAAAGACTTAAGGTTGTCTGTTGAGGATGGAATCATATCATCTGCAAACAGGGATAATTTGACTTTTCCCTTTCCTCTTTGTGCCCATTGTAGTGCCCTCTCTTGCACCAACCATAATTTCAAGCACTTACACAAGAATGGTCACAACAACTAAGCTTGTCCTGTCCCTGATTTTAGGGGAAGGTTTTCAGGTTTTTTTCTCAGTCAATGTAAACACAGGCTATAGGTCTACAGTCTACAGTCCTAACTACCCTGAGGTGTGGCCCTTCAAGCTCAACTTTCTATAGAGGTTTTTATTATGAAAAGATGCCAGTTTTTCTGCATCCGTTCAGTGGTTCTGTAGTTCTCATCCTTGGTTCTGTATATGCTGCATTATGCTCGCTCTTTGTAGGTGCTGAACACAACTTCATCGAGATACATGACCTTTTCAATACGCTGAATTCCGTTTACAAGTCTCTCGTTCTTATTGAAATCTTTTACATCTGTGTTTGTCAAGGAAATTGGCCTTCAGCTGTCTCCTTTTCCTCTTCTCTCCTGAGCTGGTTTTGGTCTCAGGTGATACCTTTATGAGTTTGGGGATGTTTATTCCCTATTTTTCTTGGGGCAACCTCAGAAATATAAGTGTTTGTTCTTTAAAGGGCCTGGGGAAGTTCATCAGGGGATCTTTCTGGTCATGGACTTGGGAGCTGTTTTATTAGTTTCAGTCTTATTGATCATTATTGTTCTGTTCAGGGGGTTGTTTGTTTGTTTTTTGCAGTGTTGCCTGCTGTAGTATCACCTTTTCAACACTAACTTTATTAGTGTCTCTTCTTTATTTTGCCAGTTTTGTGAAAAGCCTGCCAATTTTATACATCCTTTCAAAAGAGAACGCTCCTTCACTTATCTGTTACATTGTTCATTTATTTTTTTCCTTCATTAATTTCAGCTTTGATCTTTTCCTTCTATTTTGAGATGGGCTTGCTCTTGTTTTTCTAAGGACTTTAGGTGTCCTTAGAAAATTGGTTGTCAGGTTTTTAATTTGAGATCTGACTTTTTTTTTTTTAGACTTACCTATTTATTTGTGTAGGCATGGCACATGTCAGGGTGTAAGTCAGAAGGCAGCTTGTAGAAATGGGTTCTCCCTTCCACACGATAGCTTCTGGGCATCCTGGAAACAGGCACACCTCAGGCTTACTGGCAAGCCTTTACCCACTGCGCCATCTCATCAGCCCTGCTCTGCCCTTTTCTTATTTATGAGGGTTTCTCTGTGCAGCCTTGGCTGTCCTGGACTCACTCTGTAGACCAGGTTGGCCTCGAACTCACAGAGATCTGCCTGCCTGCCTCTGCCTCCCTGTGCTAGGATTACAGGCGTGTGCCACCTTGCCCAGCTCTGCTCTGTCTTATTAACATTGGTTATTCGCAGCTATACATTTCCAAGACTCACTTCCCTTGCATCCCACAGGCTCTGTGCTGTCTTTGTTGTCACTTTCCTTTCAGTGTATAAATATTTTTAATTTTACAAAATACTTGGGAAGAATCTTTTCATATTTAGAGCACCAAGTCTTTTAAAATCCCCATGTATAATATGAGGAGTGAAGTTTTATTATTTTCCAAATGGTTAACCAGGTCCCATTTAGCAATCTTCATGACAGTAAAATTTGAAATGTCCCCTTTCTGAAACAGGCTGTTTAAAACTGAGTGTAGTTTTACTATTCTGTTACATTAGCTATTCATATGCCATATGATAGATGCTTAGAGGGTATTTCCAATAAGGTTAATTTGTAGTCTGTATCAACACACAAACCCTCATTGGAATTCTTGTCAGATTGAATATTGTGAATTGCAGTTGGTGAGGCATTTCCATTACACTGGGATATTCTAACCAAGAAGGAAGATACCCTTTCATTTGTTGACCTCTTTGTTACTTTAAATGTTATGGTGTGTAGGGGTTTCTTACTGGCCTGGCCTGTATTAATATTACTCCTAAGTATTTTGTCTTAATCCAGTGTTACCAAAATTGGAGTAACCAACCAATTGGGTAGCATGATACCCTTGTGAAAAATTATTACCACACAATCCAGTTAATAACAGTTATTGTGGGTGCTGGGATTGTAGCTCAACTGTGGAATCCTATGCCAATACACACGAAGAGATCCTGGCTTAAATCTCCAGCACTGCAAAAACAAAAGCAAACAAAAGGAGCCATTTTGTGCTTTGGAGGTGTCAGGAGCCAGGCTTATTGAATTCCAGTTCAGACATGGTTAGTGCTAAAGAATATATATTTTGGTGTAGGTTTTTTTCCCCCAAAGCTGGGTAGCTGTAGTTGTGTGACCCTTTCTACAAAACCTTATTGTATATTTCATGTGTGGTTTCCTATTATCCCAACCAAAAGTCTTGTTATGCTTGCATCACCAAGCCCTCACAGTTTCATATTTATCTAGGGATGCTGTAACAAAAAAAGAAACACAAGGTTGGGTTTTGGTTTTTTTCTGTTTTTAATTTATATATCACCATTTTCAGTGAGTGGACAAAACCAAAACAAACAAACAAACAAAACAACAACAAACCCTTGCATTTGTAGCTCCACTTCAGGGGATCCAATGCCCTCTTCAGGCCTCCACAGGCATCTGCACACACGCACGCACGCACGCACGCACGCACGCACAAATAAATCTTGGAAAACAGAGCTGTGTAGATAAGGGAGTTTGATGAAGGATAACTAATTCTAAAGACTTTTGAAAGTGCCACATGGAAACTTCTGCTTTAGAAGCTTCCTAAGGCACATATACACACATATATAAAGGGGAGAGGAGTAAAGGGTGTTACCCTCTAACAGGGTGACAATGCCTCTCCCACATACCACTGGCTATCAAAAAGTTTAGTGCCAGGTATGGCTTACCTGAAGTTGTTGGTCAATGAGGATTAGACACCACTCCCTCAAAAAGGTTACAGCTATTGCCATTGTTCTCAGCTACTCAGAACTTGATAGTAAAATCCTATTGCTTGAAGACACCATCTACCTGTGTCATGGGACATGGAGAAATTAAGCTGGTACCACTATGAAAAGCTATCCTAGATAGCTTTCAGAATGCTAGAGAGTTCTATGCACATTATGGGGGGGCGCGGGGGAATCATCAACCATCTTACCTAGGTGTGAGTCCTGCAAGCTACCACACTGACTGACCCAGCAAGACATGCTCAATCATGCAACTGTGGCATGAATGTTATGAAAGTAACCAGCTACTTTCTGCTTGGATGTGACGCCCACTCCACAGATGGAGCCCATGATTGGTGCCAAAAGCACCAAGTCATTGGCTAAGTCATTGGCCCTGGGGCAGACCCTACTATACTGTTAGACTGCTGAATGGACATAATAATAAACTTTTAGCCCCCGATTTCTTATTTTTATACCTACATATTCATGCACTTCTCAACCCTCATCTGAGAATCTTTTTGCCGTAGGTGGAAATTAATATAAAGGCCCACAAAAAGGGGTTGGGGGGCAGAGAGATTATAAGATATAGAGGGAGGCTCTGGAGCTAAAGTGTGTTTATGCCAGACATGACAGTTCAGCTGTACACGGGAACTCCCAGCCATGCCACCAGATGCACAAGACTTTGAACATGACCAGCCTAAGTTCCCCAGCATGTTTGGGGAAAGAGTGGGATGATTTGAATGAGAAGCTGTACCCCAGACTCCCCAGCGTTTGAAGACTGGGTCCCCCTCCCCACTTGGCAGTGCTGTTCAGGGAGGTTTGGGAGGTTCAGCCTTGCTGGAGGAAGCACATTTCTGGGGTGAGCTTTTAAAGGTGTTGTGCTCTACATCCCATGAGAACAGCAAAGCATGAGCTCTCGGCATCCCGCCCAGCCATCATGCCTGCCTCTTGTTAGCAAGCCTCCAGCCCACCACCACCACAAACTCTCCATCCCTCTGGAGACGTCACTCAACATGAACTCTCTCATCCTTAGGTTCCCGCTGGCTATAGTGTTTAATCACAGCAACAGAAAAGCAACTAGAACCATGGTTGTTAAATTTTCTTTAAGACAGAAAGCACATAAAGTTGAAAAGGAAAAGCTTGCTAGACAGAGGGGGAATTAGATGAAAGGGAACAAGAGGTAGATTTGATCAAACTACTGAGGTAAATGGTAGATACATATGTTAGTGTCCACTTTGAAAACGAAATTTTTTAAACTTTTGATGTGAGCCAATTCCACACCACACACACACACACGTCACTTTCAGTTCAGGCCACTTGAGAGGCTGAGGCAAAGAGGCTCGGAAGTAAGGCCCCATCCCCAGATATTCCTAGCCCCTCGTCAGGTTGGCCATGATATCACACAAGCCTGGACATCCCCAGGTGCATGGCGGGGCCAGTGATACCCATTTACTTCCATCCATCCTCCCAAGGCTCTGGCTCCGCCACAGTGAAATTGTTTGGTTTCATTCTGAGGAAACCTCACCTGAGCCAGTAAATGTTCCAAGTCCTGACCGATCCTCTGGTGAATATGTGACATCATGGGGACCAGGCTGGGGCCAAACCTAGAGTGTGTATTTTTCAGGATTAAGGACATTTGGCTCTGAAGATTAGAGAAAAGGAACTTGAGAAGTATTGCCTTGGGCTAGATGTAAAGGTGGGTGGCCTCAGATGCTTCACTCCTGGCTGGAGGACTAAGGAAGTTTCTGACTGAAGGGTGTGACTCCTTAGGCTGGACCACTGGCATGTGGGCACAGCTAAGTGAGATGAGCCTTTGGGGTGCACACAGGATAAAAAACAAATGCCTGGCTGGGCAGTGGTGACACAGGCCTTTAATCCCAACACTAGGGTGCAAAGACAGGCAAATCTCCAAATTCGAGGCTAGCATGGTCTACATAGTGAGTTCCAGGATAACCACACTGGAGAATCTTTCAAGCAAGTGAGGTTCAAAACATTACTGACTTTAAAGAGGCAGTACCCAGAATGAATGTGCATTGTAAATGCTCCATGGCTCCCAAGAAGTTCAATGCCCAAGAACACTCCACAGTAGATTGCAGTGTGGTCTATAGCTGGGTGAGCAGCTTTGCAGAGAACCAGTTTATTTAAAGAGTATGAAGTACAGAGGGCTTCCATGTAAAAAGCACACATCGAGTACCTCATGATGGGTGAGGAAATGCAACTCTCCTCCCTCCCCATCAGAAAAGCAAAGCATTTACTAGTGGTTCCTGACATCTTTACCACCGTGGAGGAAGAGAATGGTCAAGAACATCTCTCATGGCGGGAGCTGATGGCTAGTTACAACTTTGGGAACGGAGGGAGAATACTGTTGAACCATGTCCCACTCCAAGCTCAGTTCATGTGTTAAAGCTATGATGATGTGATTGTGTTTGGAGGTAGAACATTTAAAGAGGTCCAGAAATGTGTAAGGTCTGGGCCTACTCTAATATGAAGTGTCCTTATAAGACTGGAAAGGTTGGGCATTGTTGCACGTATGTGTAAACCCAGCATTGAGGAGGAAGGTAAGAGTGGGTTTGCTGCCAGTCTTGGCTACATAGTCAGTTCAAGGCCTTCCTGGACTACATGAGACCTTGTCTCAAAAAATGGAAGGTAGGAAGGTATGGGGTTGGGGGCAAGAATGGGGAAAGGGAAGAGAAGGAACGGGGAAGTACTATGGTAACCCTAGCTAATACGGATTTTAGAACCAAGAGTGAGGTGTTGTCAAAACAAATCTAAAAATGTGTTCACAGCTTGGAACTATGTGGAGGCTAGACTCTGTCTGAGGTACATGTGTGAAGTAATTCTGACTTAAAAACCAGTATTCTGTAGTGAGAATTCTAAAATTTCAGTTTCATTTTTAAAAACACAGAAATATTCTAAAAATGTTTTCGTTTAAATCCCAGGTGTGTCAATATGAGCTGCTTCCCAGCAGCTGACTATGATTTGCCTCATGCTCTAGCAGAAACGTGGTTTTGCCAGCTGCAGATACTTTCTTCGATTGTTTGACTTTGGAATTCTGGGACTTTTTCAGAGGGTACATAAATGCTAGGGCCAAGCTAGGTGGATTTGGTTGCAGTTTGTTAGCAGTGGTGCTCAAATAAGAAACCTCCCTCCCTCTCTAGCCTTTTTTCCCAGCTAGTGATAGGGGCTGGTGGGAGGATAAAGGGTGGAAAAGTAGAAAAGACTGGGTACAGTATCCTTGCTATACGGTGACAAGGAACTTGGCTGAACTGAATGCTCGTGTATTACAGGATGAGGTGTCTATCATCATTACTAGTGAGCACACATGCCACAGCATGTACGGAGGTCAGAAGATAACTCTGTGGAGCTGGTTCTCTTCTGTGCGGATTCCAGGGATCAAACTCCGGTCCCCAGCCTTCTGCAGCACATGCTTTTATCTGCTGAGCCATCTTGATGGCCCCCAAAGGGGGTATTTTAAGAAATATAAGTACAAAATACTCAGATGAGAGCCCTACAGATTATCAAAGCGTGGCCTTACTTGCTCTTGCTGCAACTAACATGAGGGCAGAGGTAAGTTGAGGGAATTATTGAGCAAAAAGTGATTAGATCTTTAAAATTACATTAAAGAAGTAATCAAGGTTAGACAAGGTCATCGGGATGTGGTCCTGCCCAGGAGGAAGAGGCACCAGAAAAGCTTGTACAGGAGAGAGGGTCCTATGCCAGCATGGCTGGGCAGGAAGGCACCCGACAGCTGTGGAGAGGTGTGGCCACAGCCACACCTGAGCCAGCCTGACCAGGACTCCCAGGCGCCATATATGTGGCAAAGTTTCTTTTGCCTAGGCCATTCAGTCTGGAGTATTTTGTTAGGGAACCTTAGAACACTAATACATACTACTAATTGAAGTAAACCGTAAACCAATGATTTCATGAACAAGCAAGGATATCCCCCCTACTCCACTTCAGGAAAGTTCAACAGTCACTAGTGATTTCTGTCAGCCTTACGCTCCTGGGGAAAGGAAGACACAGGCCAGCCAAACACCTCTCATATCGGAGTTGATGGCCACCCCCAAGTCTGTGGAGGCAAACTTCCGGCTGATGCCACACCCACAATCCCTGCACACCTAGGACTTCTTCCCAGAGTAGTCTAAAGAGGGCAGAGTTAAAACCAAAACCACGACCAAACGAATGGCTTCTCTACGGACTGGCCTGAGTCCTCCAGCCAGAGGTGACGCCCCATGCAGCCCCTAACCACACAGGCTGTCTACAGGAGGCTCCTACTTGGAGTGTGTCCTCTGGTGTCTGGTGAGAAGTGACTTAAAGCCAAAGGCGCGCCCGCACTGGGGGCACGGGTAAGGCTTCTCCCCCGTGTGGCTCCTCTGGTGCCCGATGAGGTTGAACTTCTGGCTGAACGCCTTGCCACACTGGGTGCACACGTAAGGCTTCTCCCCCGTGTGTGTCTTCTGGTGTCTGATGAGGAGCGACTTGAACTCGAAGGCCCGCCCGCACTCGGGGCACCGGTAAGGCTTCTCCTCTCCATGGGTCCTCTGGTGTCGGATGAGAGAGACCTTCTTTCCAAAGGCGTGCCCGCACTCGGCGCACAGGAACGGCTTCTCCCCTGTGTGGATCCTCTGGTGCCGAAGGAGGTTGAACTTCTGCCTGAAACTCTGGCCGCACTGGGGACACACGTAGGGCTTCTCCCCCGTGTGTGTCTTCTGGTGCCCGATGAGGTTGAACTTCTGGCTAAAGCCCCTGCCACACTGGGGGCACACGAAAGGCTTCTCCCCGGTGTGCGTCTTCTGGTGTCTGGTGAGGAGCGACTTGAACTCGAAGGCCCGCCCGCACTCGGCACACTGGTAGGGCTTCTCCCACCCCGCGTGGGTCCTCTGGTGCCTGATCAGCGTGGCCTTCTTCACGAAGGCGCGCCCGCACTCGGGGCACAGGAAAGGCAGCTCCCCTGCGTGAATCCTCTGGTGCCCGATGAGGTTGAACTTCTGGCTAAAGCCCCTGCCACACTGGGCGCACACGTAGGGCTTCTCCCCGGTGTGCGTCTTCTGGTGTCTGGTGAGGAGCGACTTGAACTCGAAGGCCCGCCCGCACTCGGGGCACAGGTAGGGCTTCACCTCCGTGTGAACCCTCTGGTGCCGGATGAGGTTGACCTTCTGGGTGAAGCCCCAGCCGCACTGGCGGCACACGTGCGGCTTCTCCCCGGTGTGCGTCTTCTGGTGCCGGATGAGCGTGCCCCTCTGGCCAAAGCGCTTCCCGCACTCGGTGCAGACGTAGGGCTTCTCGCCCGAGTGCGTGATCTGGTGGGTGAGGAGCCTGGAGAGCAGCCTGAAGCCGCGGCCGCACACCGAGCAGAGGAAGGGGTTCTCGCCCGAGTGGGCGCTCCAGCGGTGCTGGATGAGCGAGGCCTTCCGGCAGAAGCCGCGCCCGCACTCGGGGCACGCGAAGGGCTTCTTGTCCAGATGGGTGCGCTGGTGGAGGAGGAGGTCGATCTTCTGGCGGAAGCCGCGCCCGCACTCGGCGCACGCCAGGGGCCGCTCCCCGGAGTGAATGATCTTCTTGTGGTTGTTGAGCGAGGACACGTACATGAAGCCCCGCCCGCACTGCTCGCACACGTGCGGCTTCTCCCCCGAGTGCTTCCTCTGGTGCACGGTGAGCGAAGCCTTGTGGGTGAACTGGTGCCCGCACTCGGAGCACGAGTACGGCTTCTCCGCCCCGTGCAGCGGCTGGAGCTGCGTGACCTCTGGCCCCTGGCAGAAGCCCTGTCCGAAGTCAGGAAAGGCCGGGGGCAGCGGGAAGGCTCCTTGGAGGAGCACGCCGGTCTGTGACTCCTCGGGTCCCCTCCACACCGCGCCCGCCCTGTCGGGGAGCCCTGCCCGCGCCAGGCTGGGGCCCGTCTGCGTCCCGCTGCCCTCCACCCAGCAGGACCCGTGGGCCTGGCACGGGCTGGGGCTCGCCCTCTGCGGCAGGGCGTCACCGCTGTCTCCCTCCTCGCCTCCTCCACCGCTGGGGCAGCCCGGAGCTTCCGACTGCAGCCTGCTGCCTGCCAGTGGGCCTGGGCAGGTGCGAGGGGGCTGTCCACTCGGCACACACGCTCGGAGGACTTCCGGACTGGCAAAGGGTATCGGGCAGGGGACACGGGCCTCTAATTCCATCCTGGGTTCTGCCGGAGAGAGAGCACTGGTCAGAATCACACAGGTTCCCCAACAGCAAGTCCACGGGCGCGCACAGCAAACACCCCTTTACAGGCCTGTCTTCCAGACTGCGCTGCGAGCAGCCTTCGCTCAGCTCTGAATGCCAGGAAAACTAGAACACGGAAGAGCTTCAAGGGCAACGTCCGCTCTGTAAGCTGCTGCAATCAAGGTTGCTAACAGCATGAGCGTCCAAGAATACTTGTTCTTAGTGAGTTACCACAAGTCTCCCCAGTGATTTTTCTCTGCTCTGTAAGAAAGGGGCTATGTCTGAAGTCGTCTACCTAAAGGTTTCCTCCGGCGGGAGAGGCGGTGTAAGACAGTGTTAGAGATCCCTATGTCACATTAAGCTGAATGCTTCCTCATCCTCAAGAAAATGAGGTCAATAAGCTGTTTCTTTCACTCAGAAAACGCAGTAGTGTGGCGCCGTGGCCTCAGCTTACGAGCCTTAAAGGAATCTGGCTCCGGCGACCTAATTAATCCAAGACTCCCTTGGATTTTCTTCAAGTCCTAAAGGACAAACGTTTCCCTCTGATAACAGGACTAGCCTGGGAGATAACAAGTCAGTACACCTGTTCCACTACAATTGGTTCCTATCCACTTGGAGCTGATTATAAAAAATATCTGATGAGCTCTGACTGAGCACTCAGAGTCCAACCTCTCCAGACCCGCCTGATCCTTTCCAACAAATACAACCTGTTGGCGGCCCACGGTCAATTAATGTACCGCCTGAATCTCCTTCCACACCACATCCACAGTCTAAAACACAGCCTGTGAACCTTTTACCAGAGACGTTTGTTGAGCCCTGATTACACCGGTGATTCACTTGCCCTGATCTGAAAGAACACTGAGACATTTAGTAATAGTAACTGCCATGAAATTTTCTGCCTAACCCCTAAGTTCCTCTGTTCTCTCTCAAGAAGACTACTCACTAAGCTGCCTCTCTGGGTGTGTCTGCTGGCTTAACAGGCTCTGCATGGCAAGTACTAATGCGGCTCCTTGAGGCCTTGAACTGTGAAAGTTAACTTTCAGCCTTGGTACCCAGGTCTGGCCCCCAGAAGTCCTACCATGGTCAGTGTCTCATCAGGAAATGTGTTCTAATTCAGCTCACTAACTCATTGATTTTAATAAGCTAGTTTGCCCATACTAACATAACTCCTGGCATTTGTTTGCAATTCCAGCTATCAGCTATTTATAGCTAACCAGTAGGGCACATGTTTGACATACACAAGGCCCTGGGTTCAATGTTTAACATGGAACAACACACATACACACACAGTTTCTGTGATTCTGGAGTTTTTAACAGCTTTAAAAATATACTGCTGACTACCTGCCTGAGACTTCAAAGGAAGAAAAGGTTTCCCCTGCCTTGTCTTACCAATATTCCCACTTGGTCATAATGTTGTAACCCGCTTAACCTGCTTAAACTCTATAGCCCCTCCGGTGAGACCTCCTTTAGTTCTCAGCCTAACTGTAGCTCCTCTGTTAACACCTACTTTTGTCTTTGGCATAACAGAAGCCATTTTGTTTTTAAGTCTCCATTTTGATCATAAGGTGAAATTAAGTTCAGGTTCTCAGGCCCTAGGAACCTGACTGGAGTACAATTCAATAGTTCAATACTTGCTGCTTAGAACAAAACAATAGATGTAAACTCAAGTTCTGCTTGATTTAAAGATAAATATATGTTCTGTTAGAGTTAAGACTGCAACATCCTACTGTGTTCCTTCCTTCTGGAATGATGGGGAACTGGAAAGTCCCCAAGCCTATATCCTAGCCAATCAGCTTGAAATGTTTTGTCTAGCTATCTAGCTACAATGTACTTGAAAATGCTTTAAGTGGTCAAAATAATGTAATGCTGCCCCCCCCCCCACTTCCTACACCTGGTGACCTGTTAGCTATGGTTTTTCCTTAAAAACAAAAACTGTCTCCCAAGACCAAATGTGGCCCTAACTGGTCAGTTCTTTGTTCAGTGTTCATTAAACTTCCATCAATCTGGGTGTGAATAGTTAGTGTACACCTATTCCTGAACCCATAACAAATACTAGCCGTGTTCACTATTCATCTTTCTGTTCGTCTTCAGCAGCAGACTCTGCTGTTGTGAATTGTTGTGACTCTGGTGTTAATGTGGCCACTGCTCTAAACAGTTACCATCGCCCTTATGGGAGGCGTGGCTCCTAATACAGCTATCTGCCCTCATAGTTCACTTGGCAGTGTAGCAATGTGGCAAATTTAAACTGAGAGTGATGGGGCTTGCCCTCTTTAACATGAGTGACTCGGGAGCTAGAGCGATTGCTCAGAGGTTAACAGCACTGGCTGTTCTTCCAAAGGTCCCAAGTTCAATTCCCAGAATCACGTGGTGGCTCACAACCATCTATAATGAGCTCGCATACCCTCTTCTGGCCTGCAGGCAGAACACTGTATACATAATAAATGAGTGACTCTCATCCTGTCATGCACAGGTCTGAAGAGGACTAAATTCCCAATAAGGGAATTTTGCTCCTGAGTGCCTTCCTACTTGGAATAGTTTCTCATTTTCCCAACTCCAGCAAAAGTCCTGGCCCACAGTTCTCTGAGCTGCTTCACTCCTTGCAGAGCTCTAATTGGCTGACTCGAAATCCTGAGGACTGTCAAGTCTCCTTCACTGTGTGAGCCAATTCCAGCAGGTGGGAACACCTCCATCCTTCTGGAACTTGTGCTGTCTTTCTGAAGAAAAATAGAATTTTGGTACCAACAAGTAAATATTTCTGTCACATGGAAAAATGTGGCTTCAGAACCGGGTGACAGAGGTGAGGAGAGTCATGACATATATACACTAAAATGGGCCTAGAGGGAGTGTTGATAGGAGACAGGGAGAACAACTGTCTGACCTGTGTTCCAGTTTTTGTAGAAGAGTACCACTTAATGCACAGTGAAATTTCCTGAGCAAAGCATTACAGCTGCAGCTTGGGGATTGTCCTTACCACTTTAGTGGAAGACACAAGAAAGTAATTGAATTGTTAAAAGGAATCTTTTCAGCTTATGCAGAATGGAAAGACAAGAAGGCTTGTTCTGAAGAAAACAGCGAGTATCACTAGCCAGCCTTTTGTGTACCATGTAACCATCCACAGTGGCAGAAGCCTGCCACAGACATGGGGTCCCAGCCCAGAAACACTGCCAGGTGGGACCAAAAGAGAACAGGAAAACAGGATAAAGTGGAGGGAGGCTGCTGGACTTCTTGGAGTCTAAAGCTCTGGTCAGAAGAACTTGGGTTTTTAATATTTCAGATTTTCTAAGTTAGGGTTTTTCATCATATATGTATGTCATATATGTATGTCAGGACACCCCCTCGTTTCCTCCCCCACCATCTTCCCTACACCCCCTGATTTCTTATTACATATGTTCCATTACCTTCTCCACTTCCTTTGTCTCCTCCACTTTACAATTGATCCCATTAAGCTGTGTGACACACACAGAGGAGAAACAGAGAGTGTGTGTGTGTTTGTGTGTGTGTGCGCGTGCACACACACTCTGGCTTATTCTGTTTAACAATGACTCTCAGTCACCTTCCTCGGCCTGCAAATCCCTGTGGTATATACCTAGGAGTGATACAGCTGAGTCATAAAATAGTTCTACTTCTAGTTTCTTGAGGACCTGTCATACTGATTTCTGTAGAGGCTGCATTTGTTTATATTCTAACTGGCAGTACATAGGGGGTTCCTTTTCCCACATCCTCACTAGCATCTGTGTTTTGGTTTGTGTGTGTGTTTTTTTTCCTGATAATAACCATTCTGATGGAGGTGAAATGAAATCTCAGTGCAATTTTAATTTGCAACTCCCTGATGGCTAAAGATGTTGCCTACTTCTTCACACATTTACTGCTCACTTGTTTTTCTTCTTTTGACAACTGTCTATTCAACTCATATACTGATTTGGTTCTTTAGTAGTTCATTTTTAGCAGAGCTATTTTGATGTAAACATGCACTGTGCTTCAAAAAAAAAAAAAAAGTGGAGAATGGCCCCAAATCAAACCAATGTCATTTTCACTGCATAGATAGAGTCCACAAACTAGGCAAGCAGACTTCCACACTGGTTTCAAAGGGAAAGGTACCACAGTGGTTCTGAGAAGGCATTTGACCCCTGGCTGATGGCATGGGATGGGGCTTGGCAGAATTCTAGGAATGAAACCCCTGATACAAGTTGGTGGGGGACCTGGCCATTGCCCCTGTGAACCTGAGGGCAGAGCAAGTCCAAGAGAATTATCTGTGAGCCATAGGCATTAATGGTATTTGTCTTCCTAGTTTATGTTTTGCTTAGTGCCTATCGCCCCTCTCTTCCTTCCGTCAATGGTAGAAGAGAAATATCCTAACCCTAACACACAAGGCACAAAGAAAAGCCACAGAGGGAAGCTGCCCACAGAGGGAAGCTGCCCAGAGGGAAGCTGCCCAGAGGGAAGCTGCCCCAGTACATCTGTCAACATTTTACCACCTAAAGTAGAGAGTTACCTTTGTTTACATTTCATTATCTTCTGTACTCTCATTTATCATACTTTTTAAAGAAAATATAGTAAGGTAAAAACATGATTTAATTACCAATATAACTGCAAAAAACTTTAAAAGTAAAGGACATTCTACTGTGGTGCCATATTTGTACTCAAGATTTTTTTTTCTTCTTTCTAATGCTCAGGCTCCAGGACTTCTTTTTTTTTTTATGGGTTTTTTTTTTGTAGTGGTGATTTTGGGTTTGATTTTTGGTGTTAGGGATGAGAGCAGGATTACTTCTTTTACCATGTCCTTCTTTTTGAAGAATTTCCTTATCTATAGTTTAACATACCATATGTCACAAATTCTTTATTTCTATGAATATCAATGTATCATTTTCTTTTTATTTCTCAATAGTTTGAGATAGTTTTGCTAGGTATAGAATTTACAATCCTTTAGGCACTTGAAGAAAATTCCTGCCATGTCCTCACTGACCTCATTTGTACAAATGACAAATCCTCAATAGCCAAGACATTTTCCCCCACTGGAGCTTTCCAGATTTTTCTTCTATTTTTAGTTTCCAAAACTGTATTTATCATGTGTCTCAGTGTTTATGCATATATGTTTATTTAATGTTACTATGGCTTTTTGTGTCTGTATATTTATATATTTCAGTAAGTATCCAACCATGGTTTTCTCAGATATTTTTCAGTATTCTTTTTGGATTCTGGTGACACAGGTGCTCTCTTCTTGTTTTCATCCCAGAAGTCTCTGCAACCATTCTTTTTTCAGTCTATTTCCTCTCTTTGTTCATTTCTATGACATTTTATTGTTCTGGAATCAAGTTCACTGATTCCACTTGGATGTGGTAGTGCATATACTTAATCCTGCCACTCAACAGGCAAACAAGTGGATCTAGACAAGTCAGATCAAGGCCCCACAGGGCTACAGAGTCAGACCCTGTCTTAAAATAGACAAGTTCACTGATTCCATTCTATCATTCTAACTCTATAGCTAAGCCCATCCAGTGAGTTCACACTTTCTATTATATATTTCAGTAACGCAAACGCAGATGTATTTTTTGTGTAAAATATTTCTTTGCTGATATTTTTAAACTTTTTGTTTCAAGAGCACATTGTAAAAGGTGGAAAATCCTTAGATGCTTAATTTTTCAGAATTAGGGATGGTACTTAAGGCCTTGTGCATTCAAGGCAAGTGCTTTAACCATGAACTATGCCCCTTTTATTTTGAAGGTCTCCAGTTGTTCAGGCTGGCCTTGAACTCACTCTATAACCCAGGCTGCGATTCTTGGCATTCTTCTACCTCTGCCAAGTGCTAAATTCACAGTCATGCATCCACCAGGCCCTGGAAGATATCTCTAATCTCTGATTTCCCTACACACTCTGCCACTTCATCAGCTGAATGTCATTGTCATCTTCAGGTTGTAATTTCCTGGCTCTTGGTTATGATGGGTGATATTTTTATTCTATCCTGATTGGCTTTCATGGTAAGATAATCCAGTCCTTATTTCAATGTCATTTTAAAGAAATACACACCCTCTTTATGTCCAACACTCAGATATAAGTCAGTAAATAAATCAGGATATATCAATATGAGGTAATTCTATTTACTAATAAAAAATGAGTCATTGGTGTACACCACATAGATAAAATTCAAAGTAATTATGCTAAGTGTAGAAGACAGTCATATCCTATATGAATCAATTTACACAAATTCTAGAAAATTCAAAGAATAATCAAAAGGGAAATGGGTTAGAAAGGAGCATTTGATAGCTTCTCGGAAGGGTGTGAGTTTCCTTAAGGGTGTTTATTTAGAAGCAAAATAAAATAGAAAGTGTGGTGACACACCTTTAATCTCAACTCTCAGGAGGCAGAGGCAGGCAGAGCTCTCTGAATGCAAAGCTACCTGGTCTCCAAAGGGAGTCCCAGGCCAGCCGGTCCTACACAGTGAGCGCCTGTTTCAAAACCTTTTTAAAATGCCATTAAAAGCAAAAATAAACTAACGGAAAAAGACACAGATCACCAGAGGATATTCATTTTAGCCACCTATACCCCGATGAGATTCCAAAAAGATGGGGAATTGGAGTCAGACAGTATCAAATGTTGGTAAGGATGTGTCAAAAGAATTCCCACACTGCCACTGGAGTGTATTTCCTGCCCTTTTCAGGCAGTTTGGATACACATGTGTATGGACCAGCTACTTCGGTCCTAGCTATGGGTCTTTCCTTCTTCCAGTGTTTATACAAATGCAGAGTAGCATTATTTAATTGCCAGGAATTAGGGAGTGCATAGCAGGAGTGGATAAGTTTTAAAACGTGCAAAATAGCGTGCTATGCTGGGGGACCCATGGGGCAGGATAAAAAGGCAACTGGTGGTCATGGAAAGTAAACAGGGAAAGGAGCAGGGAAGCAGGACAGTCCGAGAAGCAGCAAGCCTGCCCCCTGGTGGACAATGCGCTCCTAGCCCACAGGGCTGCCAGAGTACTACAATTCTTTCGCTGTGATCCTAACTCAGCCATCATTAAGAAAACAAAGCTATGGGGATTTACAAGGTGGGTGTGATGTACAGCAGTGTCTGGGTCACGAACAGACACTGAGGAGCGTTCAGCAGGAGCAGGCTAGTCTGTCTCTAAGGGCAGGCACTGTTTTGAAGATCAAAAGCAAGACTGGCAAGGGCACCAGAGGAAGAAATCCAAAATGTGCCGCTGGAGCCAAGCAGAGAAATAAAGCTCCAGAGGGGCCCACTCCTGGCAAGAATGAGGGGGTGGGAGGAGAAGGCAATGTGCACAGCCCAACTGGAGCCCTGCTGGGGGGCTGCGGGGGTAGGGGGACAGGGGCGGGGCTTCCTTGCCTGCTTAGCTCCTCAACAACCTGCATCCTCATCCGCCCAGTCCTGCACTTACCCAGACAAAGGTCCAAAAGGCATCCACTGCCATCTCTCCAGGGTTCCGCCCCTTGCTCCAGCTGCGTGATGAGTTTCGGTTTGGAAAACACAATTCCTATGGACAAGAAACAAAACCAAGGTGACCTTAGGCTACAACAGAGCTCCAGGCCAAAGTAGGAAGTGTCACACACCCGGAAGGGCAGTATAGAGACGGGAAGGATTTCAGAATACTGAGAAAGAATGAGCCAGGGCAGGGGATCCTGGCTCAGAAGCAGGGTAATCATGCCCTGTGCTTGAGTAAATACAGTTCCTCCATACTTGAAGGGTGCAGCCTAGAAAGAAGCCTAAAAATACACCGTCAGTCATTGAATGTGCGCATGCGGGCACACACACACACAACTTCACTACCAAACATGGACATTCTGAAGAACAGAGCATGCTGGCTGCTATAGACAGCCCACAGGTAAACTCCAAGGCCTGCCACAGCCACCTTACCCAGGGAGACCAGGTGGCTGTAGTTCTCCAGCATCACCTCCCTGTACAGGGTCCTCTGAGCTGGACTCAACAGTTCCCACTCCATCTGGCTGAAGGCCACAGCCACATCATGGAAGGCCATTAATGCCTGCAACAAAAACACATTCCTGTTCATCAAAGCAGCCGAGCTAAAACCAGTAACCAGTTTCAGAACCAAGGCAGTAAGAAAGGGATGAGCCGGTACAACAGCATGACGTTTGCAGGTCCTGCTTTGAACCCTCAGCCTTACCTGTGTATGCTGAAGACAACATCCATGGATGGATGCGAGCTCCATACACAAAACCCAGAAATGCTGGCTTCCTATTTTGCTCTATTGTCCTAGGCATATGCAAGACCTTCAAAACCCACTTTTAATTGCTGCAGCTATAGACCAGGGCTTGAAATCAAGAAGACTGAATCCTTCCACTTTACTCTTTCGGTTTACTTATTTGAAGTGGTTCTTGCTGTGGCGTTGACATTGGCTCGACTCCAGACTGTCCTACCACAGCTTCCTGAGTAGCTGGGATTAGATCCGCACCACTTGTTCATTAAACTTCACTTACAAAATTACGTAGCTATTTTTAAAAACCCTGTTGCATCTTACACAAATTTCAGAGTAATCTTTTATGTACCAACAAACAACCACAAAAACTGTTATAACTTTACCAGAATTTCTGTTTGCCATTGTGTCTTAGGTTTTCTTTGAGCAATAAAACACCATGACCAAAAAGCAAGTTGAGTAGCGAACAGTTTATTGGGCTTACACTTCCACACTGTAGTCCATCACTGAAGGAAGCCAGGACAAAAACTCAAACAGAGCAGAAACCTGAGGCAGGAGCTGAGGCAGAGGCCATGGAGAAGTGCTGCTTACTGGCTTGCTCCTCATGGCTTGCTCAGCCTGCTTTCCTACAGAACCCAGGACTACCAACCCTGGCATGGTTCCACCCACAGTAGACTTAGCCCTCTCTATCAATCACTAACCAAGAAAATGTTAAACAGGCTGCCCACACGCCAACCCCATGGAGCCACTTTCTCAATCAAGGTCTCCTCCTCCCAGACAACTAAAGCTTACTTGTGTGAAATTGACACAAACCTACTCAACACACAATGTGTTTCTACATGGTGAAAACTGACCTCTTTACTATATCAAATCTTCCAGTCCTTACCATATGGATGTGTACGTTAGTTATGATTTCTTTCACAAAATGTACTTTCCAGCATAACAATCCTGCAAGTATTTCTATTGCATTACACTTCAGGATTTCTGTATGCATCGTGTGTGTGATTTTTAATGGCCTATACTTTGGATGCATATTCACTGCTACAATATACATGGGTATGTGATATAGCTGTTTGTATACAACCTGTCCGAACTCACTCACAAGCCCTAAGAAGATTTTCTGCTAAATTCCCTGAGATTTTCTACAGAGACCATCAGAAATTGTGGTACATTTACACAATGGAATACTACCCAACAATTAAAAACAAGGAAATCATGAAATTTGCAAGCCAATGGATGGAACCTGAAAAAAATCATCCTGAGGTAACCCAGAGGCAAAAAGACACATATGATATATACTCATTTATAAGTGGATATTAGCCATATAATATAAGATAAACATAATAAATCCTCATTCAGAATGACAAACAGGATAGATATCAGAAATAGGAGAAGACAAGGAACAGGACAGGAGCCTTCCACAGAGGACCTCTGAAAGACTCTGCCCATCAAAGTATTGAAGCAGATGCTGAGACTCATAGCCAAACTTTGGGCAGAATGCAGGGAATCTTATCGAAGAAGAGGGAGATAGAAAGACCTGGATGTGACAGGAGCTCCACAAGGAGAACAACAGAGCCAAAATACCTGGGCACAGGGGGCCCTGCAGAGACCAATACACTAACCAAGGACCATGCATGGAGAGGACCTAGACCCCCACCCCCCTGCTCAGATGAAGACCATAGGCTGCTCAATTTCCAGTGGGTTCCCTAGTGAGGGGAACAGGGACTGTCTCTGACACGAACTCAGTGGCTGGTTCTTTGATCACCTCTCCCTGTGTGGTGCAGCCATGCCACACTACAGAGGAGGACAATGCAGCCAGTCCTGATGAGACCTGATAGGCTAGGGTCAGATGGAAGGAGAGGAGGACCTCCCTATCAGTGGAATGGGGGAAAGACACAGGGGGAGAAGAGGGAGGGTGGATGGGACTAGGAGAAGAAGAGGGAAGGGGCTACAGCTGGGATACTAAGTGAATAAATTGTAATAAATAACAACTGAAAAAGAAAATAAGAACAATTTTAGTTTGTAGTTAATCATCTGTATGTTTTTACCTCTTTTTCCCTCCTTTTTTGCTCTAGCTAGGATTTGTAGCATTACATTGAGTGAACATAGGAAACAGACATTCTATGCTTGTCCTCAATCTTAAAAAAGAATAAATTCAGTTTTTCACCAATAACATGTAAACATCAGGATAGCTATTATCAAAAATCAAGGAAACAGGTCATCAAAGTGCACAGAGAAATTGAAACTTTGCACACTACTGGTGGGAAATGATGACATTTCTATAAAGAGGATTGATAGTACTTCAACAGTAATTCCATCTGTGTGTGCAAAGCCCCCAAAAACTTCAAAAGCACAAACTCAGACCACTGCAGAACAATGTTTGTAACAGCCCTGTTCACAGTGCTTAAAGCAGGAAACAACCCAGGAGCTAACAATGGATGGCAAATGAACTGTAGCACATACAGGCATTCAAAAGGAAATTCTGGTTTGTGTGTTTTAGAATATGCCTTGAAAATATTATGGCAAGCAAAATATGCCAATCACAAAAGGAGAAACACTGCTCTTCATTTATCTGATGGACGGAGGTGATGGTTCCCCAACAACCTGAGGGCACTGAATTGTTGGTTTAAAGCAGTACAAATGGTAAACTCTAGTGTGACAGCGCATATTAACCTCACAGCCTAACAAGCAGTGCAGGTGTAGGATTCAATGACATGATAGTCTTTAACCTTCTTTTGAACTGCATTTGTCTGGTTTGGGTTCCGGATAATACTTGCTCCATAAAGGGGATTTTAAAGGTGTTCCCTCCTCGTCTAGTTTTTGGGGGAAGGTGTAGCAATGAGGCTGTCTTTTAATGTGTGGTAGAATTCCACAATAAAGACACTGGCACCGATACAAATTGGGTTGAACCTTTGGATCTTCGGAGGTGGTGCTGCCAGCTAACCTCACGCATGGAAAGCCTTCCTCCCACCTCAGGACTGGCTTAGCTTCTCCAGTCAGTCTGGGATGGAGCACATTCAGGGCGCCATACCTGTAAACAAACAGCCTTTCTATTTCTTGAGCTCTTCTACTTTCTTTTTTTCCAGAAATGTTTTCACTCCCAGAAATGTTTTGGCTTCCTGGGTTAAATTTATTACCAAGAATTTTTTCAGTACCATTTTAAAGGAATTGTTTAATTTTTCTCATTCGGACAGATCAGTGGTAAGATACAGAGACTGAACTGGAGTTTGTGTGTTGATTGTATACACTGCCTATTATTTCATTATTTTGCTGAACTTGCCAACCCTAACCATCTTTTTGGCTGTGGGAAGGCTTGCAAGGCTCTCAGAAAATGCCTGAAATTTTTCTTTCTCACAGTGCTAGAGGCCAACTGGAAGCGCTGTCTATTCTGGGCTTCCATCTTCATAGGGAAGAGGAGACAGAAAGCAACGAAGGGTAAAGTTAATTCCCTCTAAGCCCTTTATTCGGTCACTCTTCAGTGAGGCTTCTGCCCCCCCCCCAATGACGTACTCTCCTCCCAAAGATCCTATCTTGATTCAACATGCATTTAGACTACAGAAAAGTATTCCACAGTTTTAATTGGATCAGGTTTCAAGTGAAGAGACAACTTTACTCTTCCTTACCAATTTGGTGGCTCACTGCCTGGTGTCGGCTTCAGATTAAGAGACAGCTTAGTCACACTGACGATCTCTTGTGGAAGATGGTTCACTCCCCATTTAACTGCTTCCAAAGTGCTGTCTTTGGTTATTAAAATCATCATGTGGATTTTTGTAATGTTCATCTCGCTTGGGTTATAAAGCTTCTTACGTGTACAGAACTTTGTTCACAGGCTTTCTATAAATCATTTCTTCACCTTCCATTCCCGCTGTATACATCAGTACACCTGATAGTGCCCACCTCTCTCTTAAGCTCTGGTTTTATTTATTACTCTGTTTTAAAGTCTTTGTTTGTCCTTTCGAATGGATACAGTTGACCTGTCTTCAGTCTTCAGTATGTCTACCCATTCTGTTGATCTTTGCTGAAATTTTCACCCAGTTATTACCCTTTACAGCTCCATAATTCCTGTATTGTTTCTTTTTATAATTTTTCTTTACTAAATTTTTTTATTTGTCGAAACATTGTATACTTCATTCTCTTGACTCCAGGTCTGGGGTTCCCTTAGCTCTTAGCCCTGAGTTTCCTCGTGGTCACTTAGCAGGCAGACAACACAAGGGTAGGTAGGCAGCTGAGAATATCACAGCACTGAACAACAGCTCTCTCCCTCAACAGCATCTTCCTGTTTCAACGAGACCCTATCATTCTACAGACACTGTTCTGACTGCTTCTGTCAGCTCACTGGTTGCTTGCTGGGAAGGACCGAGACGTGGCTTTCCCATCTATGATATTTTTAGTACACATTCTTTTTAACTGAATTATTCTGTGTATATGAAATGTCCACAAGTAAATCCACACAGCACAGAGCATGTTAGCAGTTGTCTTAGTTATTGTTCTATTGCTGTGAAGAGATACCATGACCATGGCAACTCTTAGGAAGGAAAACATTTCATTGATGGTGGCCTACAGTTTAGTCCATTATGATCATGACTGGAGGAATGGTGGCACACAGATGGACATGGTGCTGGAGAGGTAGCTGAGAGTTCTCCATCCAGATCAGCAAACAGCAAGAAGAGAGAAAGACTGGGCCTGCGTTGAGCACTTGACCTCAAAGCCCAACCCCAGTGACACACTTCCCATAGGAAGGCCACACCTCCTCCAACAAGGCCACACCCCTAATCTGTGTCAAGTAGCACCAACTCCTAATGACTAAGCATTCAAATACATGAGCCTATGAGGGCTTTTCTTATTCAAACACCAAAGTGGTTAGCAGGAGTTAGGAGAAGACAGTATGGGGTAGGATAACTCCTGTGAATACTGGATTTCTTTGGAAGTGATGGAAACATGGTAGTGAATGTTGTACAATTTAGTACATACTAGTTGATAGTAAGCTAAGGTCCACTGAAGTGCATTATTTCTTATGGGTGAACTTTATAGTATACAGATCATATCCAAATATATTTCAAAAGGTGCACTTATTTTATTTTCGTGTCTTGAGTGTTTTGCCCGTATGTATTACCTGTGCATCACATGCATGCCTGGCGCAAGGTTTAGAAGTGGAGGTTGGACTCCGCTGGAACTTGCTCAGTCTTTTAATCACGGAGCAGTCTCTCCAGGCCCATTCTTACAGTCAAAGTTCCAATGATGGGTCTTCTAATCAAATGGGGAACTTTGCAGTACTGGGGCCTGAAGTGTGGTTATTATTTTTTATAAAATATAGTACGGCTTGCAGCAGACTTTCAAGAAAACTTAAGATTCAATGACGGGCTGTTAATTGATTTCTGATTAACAAGTATCCTGCACCTAATATACATATATGTCAGATATTTCTATGCAAGTCATATTTGATACACAAAATAGTATCTGAATATAGAGTATCACAATATAGTAACTGAAAATAGAACTTTAAAAACCACCGTTGATCAAGAATGTTTCTCTAGGAGCCAGGTGTTGTTGAAGGACATTTGATCACACTGTGAACCCCAAGATTATATACTAGAAAACCTATTTCTAGTTGTGGTGTGGCTCAGCCCTAGCACACACTTCTAATCCAAGAGCTTTCTGTAAACAGGATTAAATAAAGTCAACCATAGGTCAAGAGGTGCAGCCAGCAACAAACTGACAGGGAGTAAACATAAGAAAAACCCATAGAGAGGGAGAGGAAGTCCGGAGGACAGCTAGAGAGACACACAGGAAACAGAAAGGAGAGACATCCAGTTTACAAAATGGATGGGTTTTTAAGACGGTGGAGAAGGAGAGGGGGCTTCTTCCTCTGAGACGTGGCTGAGTAGGAAGGTGCTTTCTCTGCCTCTCTGAGCTGGTAGGGTTTCAGCCCAGCATCTGGCTCCTGAGTCTTTATTGATAAAATCAAACATTTGGGATTTTGTTTAAAAACAGCAAGGTGCAGTGGTACAGCCCTTTGATCCCAGGACTTGGGAGGCAGAGGCAGGCAGATCCCTGTGAATTTGAGACCAGCCTGATCTACATGGTTAGTTCCAGGCCAGCCAGAGCTACATGGTAAAAGTCTGTCTCAAAACAAACAAACAAGCAAACAAACATTCTCTACACAGTATAAAAGACTTGACAAATGAGGAGCACACAGCTTTCAGTTTGTGATTATATCAAAACCAATAATTATCAACTTATTCAGGAATATGTAAATACCTACCATATGACCCCAGAAAAAGGATAATATCCAGATCTTTTCTCAAAAACATTCAGGGCCTGATGTATTTACAGCACAGAGCAAAACTCAATCAGCAAAAATGGCCAGAAACACCTGTGTAACTAACAGAATATGCACAAAGTGCCCTCCTTAGCAGCTAGGTGCTCCACCAGTTGATGAATATTAGCTTTACTTGAGCTGTATCAAGGCATTAGCTTGTCTGGTCGGTGTGGAATGATTTGTTGTCCAAGAAGCAGGTGGGTTCACACCACCGTGTATGCGCACGAGCATCATGTGACGAGGGTGCATGTGCATATGGCAGCCAGAGAGAAACCTCAACTGTCATTTCTCAAGAGCTGTCCAACGTGTTTTAGGAAACGAAGTCTGTCACTGGCCTGAGACTCATTAAGTGAGCGAGGCTGCCGGGGCAGTGACCCCCAAAGTCTGCCGTCTCTGCCAGCCCAGCACTGGGGCTGCCGGCACGCACCACCACGCCTGAATGCTTGTGTGAATGTACATGTGTGGGGACACGTATGGCATGGCACATGTGTACAGGTCAGAGGACAACTTGCAGGAACTGGGTCTCTCCTCCCACCTTGTGGATCACAGGATCAAGCTCAGGTCATGGGCAGCAGGTGCCTTTACCCACTTAGCTACCTTGCCTTCCCCTCACTTTTTGTATGTATACGCATGCCTAATATGTATGTGTGTGAACATGCATGCAGCTGCCCTGGGGAGGCCAGAGGAGGGGGTCAGAGTCCCTAGGGCTGGAGTTACAGGTGGCAGCGAGCCACCCAAGGTGAGTGCTAGAAAACAGACCCCAGCTCTCCAGAGAGCTTGCTTGTGTCAAGGCAGATGGAGTTTCTCTGCGTTGCTCCAGCTGCCCTGGAACAGGAGCTGTAGACCAGAATTTTTTTTTTTAATATGGATTCTGTGGACTCAGACTCAGGTCCTCAAACTTATAAGAAAAACTTTTCTCAGCTCTCCTATGACCCCAGCCCAATCCACACTTTAAGCATCATCTTCCAATTTTTCAAGCATGGATGATGGTTCCTCAACTTAAAATGGTCCAATATATACTCTTTTTTTTTTTGGTTGTTTTTGTTTGTTAGTTTTGTTTTGTTTTTTTGGTTTTTCAAGATGGGGTTTCTTTGGAACTCACTTTGCAGACCAGACTGTCCTTGAACTCATAGAGATCCCCCCGCCTCTGCTTTCCAAGCACTGGAACTAAGGGCGCACACCACCACCATCCGGCTCCCACATATACTCTTAATTTTACAGTAGTATAAAAGTTACATGCATTCACTCTGTAGAAAGTAGCCCCTGATTCTGAACTGTGATTTTTTTCCTGAGCACACAACACACAGTATTACCTGTGTACCATGCTAGTCGGGAGCAACAAGGTGCAGCGACTAGTGAGTCACGTGATCACGAAGGTAAGAAACGGGTGCTCTACTGTGCCCTGTAAGGCTAAGTTCCTATGTTTGGTACCAGAGTGTGCACTGAATCCACTTTCTTACAGCACATTCGAGTTATAACGGGCTTTTCAGGACATCGCCCCAGCATCAGTCAAGGACCATGTATATTTAGGAAAACTCAAACACACAGCATTGACAGCCACAAAACCAAAGCCATCCGTGTGCTGCATACAGACAGCAAGGACAGCATCTTTCTCTCCTCCACACAGAGAAATCGATGTGTCAAAGGCCCCTGACTAGGGTAAGTCTGCAGCATAGTCAAGGACAGCCTGCAATCAGTAGGTCTGAGAAGGGCTAACCTTCCTGGGACATTCCTGTAGGAATGGGTCACCCAACTCTCCAGTTTACGAAATCCATCTAAGGCCATCCTGGAAGCCAAGAAGGCAGCTGTTGGTAGAGCACGTGCCTTGATGCCATTAGCACTTGAGCCTGATACCCCGGCATTCATAAAAAGCCAGCTGAAATACCAGCTGGACCCCTGGAGCACATCAGCCTGGCCTATTCAGTGAGCTCCAGGTTCCAGTGAGAGTCTGTCTCAAAGGTTCAAAATGAATGACACCCAAGGCTGACTCCTGGCTTCCACACCCTCATGTGCAAACACACACACACACACACACACACACACAGCCTCCCTGTACATCTTTTAGGCCTTGAAAATCACCAGGTTGTGAGCCTGGGTATCCTGTGTTTTTATGTTAGCCCTGTGATAATCAGTTAACTATGTGGTGAATGCTTTTGTCCTGACCGAAACAAATTTTATAGAAAGCTCCAGGTAAGATCGGTTAGACCTCCCAGATTCGGGGGGGACAGGCCCTGCCTAGCGCCCACAAGGTAGACTACAGACAGGAAAAGAACAAAGGGTTATGGGAAATGTCAGGACTCACCTTGTCCCTGGTTGTCAGGAGCCCGGGGGCCATTTCCCACGCTCCGCAATAATCCCCCCGACGGAGTCTACTTTCAGAGTGCAATCTGAAGAAGAAGAAAAGTGAGGGCACTCAGGAAAGCCCTTCATGTCCCAGTGCCCCCCCCCCAGTAGAAAGTAGGGACATGATAGAGGTGAGGTGGGCAGGCTGGCAGAGAGCACCCCTGCAGCCCATTCTTAACCAGTAAAGAAAGCCCACAGATCTGCACCAAACCCCGTCGCTAGCTGAGTAACAGCCTCCATTCTCCAGCAGCCGAGAAAAACTCAGAGCGCCCACAGGGGCTCCCCAGCACCCTGAAAACACCCAGACCTGCTGGAGGCTAAAGGGCAGGGTCCAGGAGAAAGTAGAAGGAACAAGAATTGCCGATTACAGACCTGGGGACAACGGAAGCTGAGTGAGCCGGGGCCTGACCTCATGTGACCCTGGTACACCCACTCACAAATCCAAGATGAGGATCCCAAGATCTGAAACGTCACTTGGAAATTAGGTCATCTGCAACATGCGCTCCACTCCATAAAAAGTCAGTTTCCTAAACAGATTGTCTGAGGATGGAATAGAAGGAGCTCTTCTCTTAAATAAAGACAAGGAAAAAACCATTCCTCACATGATGTATGTGACACATCCTGGCTTACAGACATAAATGAGAAAAGGAGACTATACGGGAAAGTTAAATATAAATGGGACATGAGACAATGTCAGAAAATTCGAAGTATTATTAGGTGCAATTATGACATTTGGGGTAGAGGAAAATGACAGTCATTATTAAAAAATCAAAGGTTCTGAATGATGAATTGATATTTATAATTATTGTTAAATATGAGGCCCTCAACAAATAAAAGTATTAAAATATACAGGGAGGGACACTTTCAAGGAATAAAAAAGTACTTAAAAGACATGTATCATGGGAACCTTAGGCATATTGTAAGTACTCAATGAAAGAAAGAACTCCGATTTGGTCTATAGATGACATGACTGGAAAAAAACCCACGTAAAAGCAAAAAACCCCTAAAACAAGACGCTTTAACTAGTAGATACAAAGTTAAACTATTATAACTATATAATGTGTAGAAAAATACATTATATAATGTATAGTATATACAGTATGTAATGTATAGTAAATACAGTATATAATGTATAGTAAACTATACAAATGTATAGTAAATATTATGTTCCTATACATTAGTAGTGAACTACTGGAATTTGTGATCAAAACAACACACCACTTGCTATAACATCCAAACAAAGAAATACCAAGTATACGTTTTTGATTATGAGATGGCTATGAGGAAAACGACAAAACTCTGCTGAAAGAGATGAAAGATGTGAATAAATGAAGACATACACCAGATAATAAGTAGAAAAGCTCAGCACTGTGAAGGTGTCAATTCTCCCCAACCTGGGCCATAGATAAAACACATCCCCAATCAACATCTTGGGGAATTACTTTACAGATATTTTTAAAGTTCAAATATTCATATTAAAGGACAAAGGACACAAAAGAGTCCATTGGATCCTGAAGAGCAGAACCAAGCACTGCCAGAGCTCACGATGTACAAAGCA
The DNA here is from genome assembly GCA_028658305.1 of Pachyuromys duprasi. NCBI lineage: Eukaryota > Metazoa > Chordata > Mammalia > Rodentia > Muridae > Pachyuromys > Pachyuromys duprasi. The sequence continues at coordinate 68,502,163 of CM053760.1, forward strand.
GCAGTAATCATGACAACACAGCACTGGACAGAGGAGCAAACTTAGAACCTATCCACACAATGAGTCAAATGAACTCTGTTTCAAGAGATCAGAACTGCTCTGATGAAGATGGTGACTCCTATGCTCGGGGATAACGTTCTACAACAGCCCTGTTCAAAGTGACTAGGTGAAGAGACAAACCAGAACTGACACTGGCCTTGAGGGATGCAAGAACAGCTGGACCCACAAGCAGGCTCTGGCTTAGGCCTCTAGAAAAGAGCCAATTCCAAAGAAACATACACTTTGAGATGAAGACTGAATACAGGGCCATTTACTCATTTACAGACAACAAATGGAGGAACCCATGGAACTTTAGAGCTGTTACACTTCTTGAAATGTCTACAGTGTTTTCATACAGTAAAAGTTAAAAGTCCTGAGGCCAGGCAAAATGGGCGCACATACCTGTAATCCCAGAATTTAGAGAGGTAGGTGGATCTTTGTGAGTTTGAGGCTAGCCTGATCTACAAAGCAAGTCCAGGACAGCCAAGGCTACACAAAAAATAAAAAAATAAAAATAAAAACCAGAAAGAAAAAGCAAGAGAGAGAAATAAGTCCTGAGAGAGGGATAAGAACACTAAACTCCTTTTTGAAAAAAAGGATGTGAAAACCTACTACCATTGAAGTCTCAATGGTAGTGAAAGAGTTACAGTGTAGTTATCCTGTAAAAATATTCCCACTAGGCACCAGAGACTAACATATTAAAAGTCCATTGCTAGGACTGGGTTACCTCTTTTGGAGTTATTAGTCAGTGAGGCCCCAAAGCCGCTTCTCCAAACATTCTAGGCTATCGCCACTGTTCTTGGTTACCCTCCAAAACGTGATAGTAAGATCCTTTTGCTAAAGACACCACATATTTGAGTAATATAACATGAAGAAATCAAGCTGGTACTGACCTGGCAGCTTCATTTCTTCTGGCTAGCTTTCAAATGTTGAAAGGTGCTGTGCACGCTGCCAGAGCAAAACAGTCGTCAATTGTACCTAGCTATGACCTTGCAAACCACAATAATGACTGGCCTAGCAATACCCAGATAGGTCCCCTGGTGCAATAGTGGCAAAAACATTACGGAAAAACCAACCACTTTCTGATTGGATATGAGCGTCACTCCACAAGATGAAACCTGTGGAGAGCTGCTTGTTTGTCGGGCTGCTTTGTTATTGAGCTAGCAAAAAACATGTTTTCACCCTAGCCTTTACCTGGACACAGGGACAGGCCGGATGTTTTGCCAAGTTACTTCCTTTTTGTTTCTGCGAGGATCACACAGACAGGTGGTCCAGGTAAACAACTTTGACTTCTCGATGAACCCCTTCATTGTACTGAGGTGTTTTGCTCTGACTATAAAAAGGAATTTTGGAATAAGCCAGGTGAGACAGTTTCTACGGGCAGCCCTCTCAAGTGTGTAGTGTGTTATTTTTTATTTTCTTTCAATCCTCATTCCCCACTCAGGAACTGTTGGACTCTGCCGGTGGCAGAACCTATCTAGACATGCAATAGCTCCTGGAGGACAACCTCCTACCACTATTCTGCTAAATGGATATAGTAAAATTAAGCCAAATCCTAATGATTTATTGGTTTACCCATAGGTTAATGCATCTCTCTCCATCCTCATTTGAGACACTTCTATTTGCATAATGATTAACACTGAGACCCACAGCTAGCTAGGTGCAGAAAATAACATATATACTACAAATCCCCAGCTCAGGAATCATTGAGGAAGAGCTGCCAAAAAGGGCCAGAGGTGGTGGGCAACTACAAAGAAACAATGTATTAGGACCACAATAGGGCAGCTGTACATAAGAACTCACAGCAATTAAAACACCATGCCCAAGACCTGTGCAAGCATAAGCCAGAACAAATCTCAGCATCCAGATGGCACCAAATCCCTCGTATGGCACTCCTGGCAATTATTAGCTACTGGAAGAGGAGAAGACAATTTTCTCAAAGAGTATGGCCTATGGTAAGCCAATCACAATACAGTGAAATATCCAAGAATAACTGGGCAGCAGGTATTAGTCATAATGCTTTTTGGTTTTTTATTTTTTATTTTCTTAAACACTAAGATGACTGGGTAGAAAAAGCAGAAGGATCTGGGAAGATTTTGGGTGGTAAATAGGATCACAATGAGTTGTATGACTCACTCAAAGACCTAAACAGAAGAAAACGAAAAAGCCCTGGCCACACCTCCAGAAATTCAGCTAGCCAGCTGACAAGCCCTTGGACATGGGAAAAATGTCCCTTTCCTCAGCAGCACTCCAGGCTCTCAGAAGGTCCCAAAGCTCAAGGGAGCCACACAAGGTGAGAAGCCCACAGCATGGAAAAGGGCCAACATCCTCAGACCCTCTCCCTCCCTCTCCCCCACACACACTCCCCACATACACACACACACAACCTTGGCACACACCAGGGCTCCAAACTTCAAGGTTGGCCCCAGTCTCCTGGTCTTTGTTGGTCCCTTCAATCGGACAATTTTGTATGTTTTCCCCCCAAGGCAATCCTCCTGCATGAATACAGGTCCTGGTGAGCAAACTCTCCGAGACTATTACCCAAGATCCCCGTCAGGAGTCAGTTCCTGTGGAGGATGGCTCCCATCCCTCACCTCCCAGTCTCAGTGGCGGGTGGGAATAGAAAGATGACATCTGGGTGCCCCAGATCCAGTCTCCCTGGAAGCTCACAAACCCAGGGAACACAGCGTAGCCTGGGAAGCAGGTCTCGGGCCGGACTAACCTGCACCTTGTCTAGGACAAGGTACTGGACCCCAAATCCCATTCCCACATGGCCCCCTCCCCACCCGAGGGTCTTCGCCGAGACCCCCCTCTGAGATGGGCAGCGCAACTGACTCCGCTCCCAAAGACTCCACGCATCGAGAATGGAGCAGCCCCTGACGCCTGAACCTTGTGGGTGGCCCGCGCCAGCTCTCTGGAATCTTCTCCGCCTGGAGAGATCTGCAGGAGCCGGGGTGGTCCGCACACTCGCTCACCAGAACCGCAGGAGGACGGTGTACTCGCTCAGGTGACGACTGCAGGATGCGGAAGTACACCGGCCGGGATGACGCGCGCGCATTTCACTACCCACGCAGCTCTAGACATGGGGAACTACAATACCCAGAATGCTACGTGCAGCAGGACGCCCCAAACTGACTCCGAGGCTGCAATCTGAAGCTTCGGACGACTGAAAGGATCCCCCTGCCCGCGCAGGACAACAGGGTAGGATCTTGGAGAAACTGAAAACTTAGAAAAGCCAAACCGAAATAACCATCAGGTATTTTTTTAAGGAGGCTCACTGATCAATTATTTTAGAAAGATGTGTTATCTACATGACTTCATCCTGCCAACTCAGTTTTGTTTTTTACACATCTGTTTTAAATGACATGGTGTGTTTTAAACTGTAGCATGTATGGATGCACTTTTTTTTAATGCCAAAAATTCTTGAAAACAATTCTGATTTTTGTAATGATTACAAAAAGACGAGGGCAAACTATGTTTGAAGACATTTAAAGCTGTAATGTTTAAAATTATTTTACTCATACAAAAATCACTTATTGGTTGTAACAGGAAGACAAATCCTTTGCAAAAAGGAATTTGAGTGGAACTGAAATTAACTGATTTTGAATTTTGAATTGTATTTCTGGGAATTTGACGTGAGTAGTATTCTCAAAATATTTCCTATTTGCTTCTTAAAGTGAAGTAACAAGTAGCAGAATTCACAGGGACCAGATTCAGTCTTCCACATAAGTCTTGCTTTAAAGGGACAAACTGTGGATGTGGAAACACTACATCGAAACGGTGAAGGCAAACAGTGATGTGGATAATAAGTGGAGGGAGCAGGGAACGTCTCTGGTGGAGAACATTTTCTGTTCCCAGAGCACAGAAGGGGGTCCTGGGGGAACCAAAGCAGCTTGAGTACAAATGACAAACCCAGAGATGCGCACTGGCTTCCCTTCTTCACGCATGCATTAAACACAGACGGCAGGCGACACAAAGCTGCCCGGTCCAGGAGAAGACCACGGGGAAAATGTTAGCGGGAACACAGCGGGGGAGCGACAAGACATCACTGTGAAACAATGAAGCCTTCAGAGTTTTACATAATATCTGGAAATGGTTTCACCTCAACAGTAAGACAAATTTGGGCCTCCGAGCCTTTCCTGTTTCAGCTCAAAACCAAGCCTAGAAAAAGATGGAATTGTTTACAACTCATTTTATTTGTAAAGGTTCGAGAATACTTAGAACACGCACCTAAGTCACACTCAGTAAGGCAAAACTTGAAGGGTCAAATTTTTCAACCAAAATATGTCACACAAGAAAAATAGGATTACGGTGCTCAGATGAAGAAAAAATAAAATCAATAAAAATAAAATTAATAAATAGGCGGCGGAGGAGCAGGAGAGATAGTTCAACAGTTAGGAGCACTTGCTGTTCTTGTGGAGGTCAGTTTCCAGCGTCGACATGGTGGCTCACAACTGCTTGTGATTGCAGTTCCCAGGAATCAGATGTCCTCTTCCGGCCTCTGCAGACACTGCATGCACCTGATGAATTCATGCAGGCAAAGCACTGGTATAAGTCAAAGGAGAGTAAGTAACATCTTGGGGAGCTGGTGAGGCCTGCTCGGTGGATAATGTGCCTGGCGCTCAAGCAGGAAGATTTAGGTTTGGATGCTCAACAGCCTGTTTCAATTTTGGTGTTGTTGTTTTGTATTGTATTTTGAGACACGGTCTCTCTGGGTGTCCCTTGGCTGTCCAGGAAACTCACCATGTAGGCCAGGCTGACCGCAGACTCAAAGAGATCCATCTGCCCCGGCCTCCCAAATGCTGGGATTAAAGGTGTGTGGCACCATGCAATTTATATGATTTTGAGTGGCAGAAGAAAACACCTGACAAACACAGGCAAAAAGAAAAAGAGAAGTAAAGGGGGTGAGCCCAAAATAAAGCCAGCGGAGGAGCCCAGGTGTCTGTCCAGAAGTCCAGAACACCTCCAGAAACCGTTATCCAAGGTAATTAATTTTCTTTTCAATCTGTTAAAACGCCTAAGAAGTTTCTGTCCTGAAATTGCTATAATGCCTTTCAGTTCAAAAAATGTTTCTCAAAGGAGTGTGCATACTGAGACAGAAAAAAACAAAACAAACAACAAAAAAAAAAATGTCTGCTGTCTACCACTCCAGAGAAGGCGGGGCCTGGGGGATGGGGCCAAAACATGAGGCTAAAGAAAGCTTCATGCAATAGCCAGCTTTAGTCATGGCATCAGCCAACTTATACTGAGGATTAAGAAAAAAATCACCTGAGTAAAGTCGTTAGGCGATCAAGCCGAGGACAGGCCACATGTGGTAAAAACATGTTTTCCCAAAGAGGCATATAAACATTTTTTTTTTTTGAGACGGGGTTTCTCTGTACAGCCCTGGTGTCCTGAAGTCAAGAGATCCACCTGCCTCTGCCTCCCAGAGTGCTGGGATTACAGGTGTGCACCACCATGCCCAGTGCATATAAAGGTTTAATGTAATAACACAGGCAAGCACTAATGAGAAATAATCAGTAACCTGAAGTAACTCCTATCCATCACAAGTGGGAAGGGCACAAAAACACATTCCAGCAACAACTCTGTGTTTTAAAGAAACTGGGGTCATAAGACTCTTGGGTTTTTGTTTGTTTTTCTTTTTTAGTTTGTTCCATTCTCTTTTTTTTTCCTCACAAACACTCAGAATTCTCACATAGCTCCATTCTTGGGTCTTGTTCCAACAGTATGACAGATGGTGGAAACTAGACTTTTCCACCGTTGAAGAGGAAGGTCGTTGATAAGCAAGGGAGGAAAGATGCAGTCAGGATGTGGTAACCGTAGAATGAGACCCAGCATCATGCATTCTGGTTTATCCTAATAAAGATGCAGGGGGTAGCGATACATGGATAGCTGGTACACATGGCTTAGAAAATGCACACATACATGTTTCCTAGCTCTGTCATCTGAAAGAATCCAAAGACAATTACAGCAGCAGTGAGCACATCTTCCCACATCTGGTTCCTAAGCCTTTCTTTACCATAGGAATCAGAGCTCCCTGTGTGGGGTATACAGGGAATACACAGTATGAGCTTAGATTATCTCATAGTACCAAAAAGTTGAAAGAGTTAAAAACAAACTGATGAGATTGCTCAAAAGGACCCAGGAACCAACTCAAAAATCTCACAGAATCCAAGTCTGTCACAAATTGTTAAAAAAAAAACTGGGTCATAATCCAAACTATAAATATCCATTGAGTCAATATTAATGCAAATTATTAGATAAAGAAATAAATGAATGTGAAAAAAATTCAAATCTCCGAAATCAAAGAATGCCAAATAATTTATGTAGACATTCCATCCTGGAGAAGTTAAAGCACTAGGGAGGCGGAAGCAGGAGGATCTTAAATTCAAGGCCAATCTGATCCTAAAAGTCACCCCATGGTGACCTCCTTCTCTCCCATCTCTCCTCCTACTACATCTTCTGCTTCCTCTCCCTCCTCACCTAGTGATCCCTTTCAGACCTCAACCCAGGAACCTCAACTCCACCTACTTTTCCTCTGCCCAATTAACAGGATTCTAGCTATTTTATTAACCAATTAACATTCAAATTAGGTAGAGCAAAGTTTACACAGCAAAGACAAGTGTACATGAGGATGTACTGCAACCAGATTTGGGGGAGGGGTGGACAGTATTTGGCATTAGATTTCATAGCACCAGACAAACCCCTAATAGCCAAGAAGTACAGATTATGTGTTTGATTTTTCATCACAGGGTTATAAGTTCAGTCACAATTAGAAATTACAAACAGATCTTATCATCCCCATAGCTCCAATTTAAAGAATCTAAAGAATGTCATCTCTGATGCAAACACATTATATGACATCACGATTTTAGGCTGGCAGTGTACTATGAGAGCACTCCAGACAAACAGAACTATCTGAACCAGTCTTTTTATGAATAACAAATACTAATACCCAAGTTCTTTGGCTATATGCGTCATCTGCACTATAATGGGATACGTTTATTTTAGTCCATCTATCTTATTTACTGAGCTCTGCTCCTCCAGGGGTGTACCCTGTCCTTAAACTACGTTTTCAAAAAGCTCTGAGCATATAATAAAAATAGACTTTGAATCTATAACCTATTCTCCTTGTCAGTCAGAGTTTGTTGCCCTGCACTAATTCTACTATTTGAGTTAGCTCAGGGGCAGATACCCCAAGAAGACTCTTGGATTAATGACCTTTCTCGCTGTGTGCTTATCTATGCTTAATGATCTCCAGGTCATGAAGACTTTCAATAGTAGACAGATAAAGTTAATCTTGGTATTTTCCTAAAGAGACTTAGATATAACTTTCTCAGAAAAAGACATAAAATGAATCATAATGTAGAAAGTCCCCAAGGATGCAACACACGGAGACCAAAAACCAGAAGATAGATATAGAATAATAGAGTAGTAGCAATATATTATTCTGCTCAGCTTTGCTGAAGCTGTGTCAGCAGCTGTGCTGGCTTCATGACTCTCTCCATTTCCAGTGGATATGACTACGCCATATGAGCATAGCAGAATATTATTAGGGATTGTTTTATTAATACTTTTTTCGTTTGAGTTTGCTGTAGGTTTCTGGGATATCTAGTCTCTGGCTCTTGGTTACCCAGTGTCAGGTTCCTTCTTGTAGAGTGAGCCTTAAGCCAAATCAGAAATTAGTTGGCTGCTCCCACAAGTTCTCTGTGCCATCATTTGGTGGCATATTTTGCAGGCAGGACAGGACAAATTGAATATCTAAGGTTTTGTGGCTGGATTGGTTTCCACATTTTTTGTTTGTTTGTTTGTGTTGTTTTGGTAACCTGCATAGTAAGCATCTTCCCTCATCAAAGACACTAGAACATAGGGATGAAGGCTCCATGTAGTCGCCCAGCTCAACTTCTCCATAAAACCTTTTCTATATCTCTCTTCCAGGGAGATCCATGTGTCTCCCCTAGGCCCTTCCTATTTTTCTAATGTCTCAGGATCTACAGGTTACGTAGCATGGTTATCATTTACTTAAAGATAATATGTACTTACAAGTGAATGCATGCCATATTTATTTTTCTGGGTTTGGGTTACCTCACTCAGATTGATTTATTTTCCTAGTTCATCCATTAGCCTAAAATTTTCATGATGTCATTTTTTAACAGATGAATAATGCTCCATTGTGTAAAAATACCACATTTTCTTTATCTCTTCTTCTGTTGAGGGGCATCTAGATTGTTTCCAGTTTCTGGCTATTATGAATAAATCCTCAATAAACATGGTTGAGCATTTGTCCTTGTGATAAGATGGAGCATCCTTTGCACAAGAGTGGTATAGCTGGATCATGTGGTAGATCAATTCCCAGCTTTCTGAGGAACCAACCACACTGACTTCCATAGTGGCTGTAAAAGTTTGCACTCCCACCAGAAATGGAGGAGTGTTCGCCTTGCCCCACATCCTCACCAGCATGAGCTGTCACTTGTAATATCAATCTTGCCCATTCTGACAGGTGTAAGATGGAATCTCAAAGTGATTTTGATTTGTATTTCCCTGGTGGCTAAGGATGCTAAACATTTAAGTGTTTCTTACCTATTTGAGATTCCTCTATTGAGAATTCTCAGTTTAGCTCTGTATCACATTTTCAATTGGATTATTTGGGTTTTTTTTATTTAAGTTTCTTGAGTTCTTTATATATTTTGGGTATTACTCTTCTATCAGATGTGGAGGTGATAAAAATCTTTCCTCATCCTGAGGGCTGCTGCTTTGTCTGATTGACAGTGTCCTTTGCTTTACAGAAGCTTTTCAGTTTCATGAGGTCCCATTTACTACTTGTTGATCTTAGTGCCTGCACGATCAATGTTCTATTCAGGAAGCTAAACACATGTACCACTGTGAAGGTTATTCCCCATTTTCTCTTCTATCGGGTTCAGTGTGTCTGGTTTTATGTTGAGCTCTTTGATTCACTTGAACTTGAGTTTTGTGCAGGGTGACAGATATGGATCTATTTGCATTTTACATGCAGTTTGATCAGCACCATTTTGTTGAAGATGCAGTTTTCAGTGTGTATTTCTGGCCTCTTTATCAAAAATCAGGTATCCATGGGTGTGTGGCTTTATGTCTGAGTCTTCAGTTCAATTCCATTGGTCAACAAGTCTGGTTATGCCAATACCATATGGTTTTTATTCCTATAATTCTAGTACAGCTTGAAATCAGGAATGATACCTCCAGAAGTTCTTTTATTGTTCAATATTGTTTCAGCTATCCTGGGTTTTGTTTGTTTGTCCTTATGAAGTTGAAAATTGTCCTTTCAAGGTCTGTAAAGAATCATGTTGGAATTTTAATGGGGATTGCATTGAATCTATAGGTTGCTTTTGGTAAGATGGCCATTTTTACTATATTAATCCTACTGATCCATGAACATGGGAGATCTTTCCATCTTCTGATATCTTTTTTAATTTCTTTCTTCAAAGACTTGGAGTTTTTATCAGACAAGTTCTTCATTTGCTTGCTTAGAGTTACCCCAAGATAGTTCATATTATTTGGGGTTGTGGGTAAAGGTGTTATTCCCCTAATTTCTTTCTCAGTCTTTTTGTCATCTGTATATAGGAAGGCTACTGAATTTTTTTTTTAGTTAATCTTGTATCCAGCTATTTTGCCGTGTTTATCAATTGTGGGAGTTCCCTGGTGAAATTTTTAGAGTCATTTATCTGCAAATAATGATGCTTTTACATCTTCCTTTCCAGTTTGTATCCCCTTTGATTTCCTTCAGTTGCCTTACTGCTCTAGCTAAAATGTCAAGTACTATATTGAATAGATATGGAGAGAGTGGGCAACCTTGTCTTGTTCCTGATTTTAGAGAGATTGCTTTGAGTTTCTCTCCATTTAATTTGATGTCGGCTATCAGCTTGTTGTAGATTACCTTTATAATGTTGAGGTATGTCCCTTGTATCCCAAATTTCTCCGGGACTTTTATCACAAAGGCATGTTGAATTTTGTCACAAGCCTTTCTGCATCTAATGAGATGATTGTGTGTGTGTGTGTGTGTGTGTGTGTGTGTGTCTGTGTCTGTGTTTTCTTTCAGTTTGTTTATATGTTGGATTACACTTGATCTTTTTGATATGTCCTTGGATTTGGTTTTCATATTTAGATATTATTTATAATTAACCTTATATGGTATGGTCATAAATAGGATAAAGGTGCAAAACTATTACTTCCTAAATGTCATTTTTTCCTTTTTTGAGAGGTTCTACTATTATGAACAGGCTGGCCTGGAACTTGTGATCCTCCAACCTCCACCTCTCAAGGGCTAGGGTTACAGGCATGTGCCACCATGTGTATCTTACTAACAGTCTTACGCCAGCTCTTATCTCAAGTCAGATCCCAAGAAATCAGATCTGGCCAGGATCCCAGGAATTAAATGGAAAGGGTAATTATGAAAAAAAAAGAAATATAGTTAATAAACCTATATTGGAAAGATATCTTCAGAGGTGTTAACACAAGCTCCAAAATTTCATACAGAAGGGGACAAGAAGGTCTCATAGTCAGGTGGTCTCCATAAAATGGTTGATCATACACACTTTAACCATAGAAAGGTAGCATTTTCTCGGAATCCATGAGTGCTTATGCATGGAGGGAGGAGACAGTCCCTCATAGGGTTATCTGCCTGCAAGCCTCCACTGTTCCTACAAGGGTAAGGCAATGCGAAAAGGCTTCTCTCTGTACCACCCAAGGGTTTGGAACTGGGTGTCATAAGAGTTGGCAATCCTTGGAAAGAGCCTTACTCTTATCTTGGTATCTTAACCCTTAAAGAAGAAGGGCACTCGGCTCTGGTTAAATGTTCCTTAAATGACTAATATGTCCACAAGCACAGTTCAACAGGAATCTGACCCAAACTTTATGACAAAAAAAGAGGAATGGAAAATTAAGGCTGAGATGCCAAGCTTTTGACCTGCTTTTAATTAAACATCAAGCCCAAGTGAAAAGCCAGCAAACATAGCAGCGTCCCTGCTCTAGCCCTTCCCAATACTGATCGTGCTACCCCATTTGTTACTGTTCACTTGGTTTTTGAGAAATGTTTATGTGATGTAGCACAGGCTGGCCTTGGACTTTTGATCTTCCTACCTCAGCCTCTTGGGACTGTTACTGTGATATATTAATTTATCGCACTGTATTTTCTATGCCAAATTTCAAAGAGTGACATAAAAAAGCAAAAAGAAAAGGAAACCATTTGTAAAATGCAACATGATTTGTAAAACAGATAAACTGCATAATTAAGAAACAAAACCAACAGCAACAACAAAGAACACAAATTTGTTCAGATAGACCATCTACTGTTTTAAAAGGCAAATTTTCAAAATAAGTGCAGTCAAATAATCTAATTTGCCTTTATTTGCAATTCATGAACCAGGTAGCATTTCATCTAAAAATAGAGACGTGTTAAGCTGGGCATAGCAGACTGTCAGTTTTCTTATAAGGCAGCTTTAACAGGAGCCAGGAATCAGCTGAACACAAAAAGTTGATTAATGTCAGTAACGTTCCTTCTGAGAGTCAGAGCAGAAGGGACTTCCATAAGCCTGATAAAAGCAACCTGGTAGAGAGCGGCTGCCATGTTGAAGCAGAGTGAGATAGAAAAGAGCAGTTATTAGATTTTCTTAACCATTGCTCACTCCCAAACAGGACTTCACTTTGTCACTGGAACAGAATGACCTGGAGAAGCAGCTAAAACACAATGACTGTTGCCCTTAACAAGGTATCACAAAAGCTGACTTCTGTCAACTGTAACATATGGCTTTAAAGACAAAAGGCTGACTGCTGCACAGCTTCCGTAAAATCTCACCTGCCCGATCACCCCACTTGTGGGTTTGGAGTATAAAATGAAAATGCCAACTGGCCCCGGGGCCAAAGCCTTTCCGGAGCATCCTGGCCTCAGCCCAGCAGTGACAGCCCTCGTCCACTCTCAGCGTCCGAGAGTTTAGTCCAGAAAGACTTCCACAACAAAGTTCTTATTTCTCAGAAGGTCAAACAAATAACTTGGTGTTGGGCTGGTGAACTGGAACTTTTTGGCATGACTGGGTATGCTTTGGTTTGGTCATACCGAAGCTGAATGTGGGTGTTCAGTCCAATCTAATGGCTGTCCAATATGTTTTCCTTAACAGAACTCTTATAACTCTTCTAAAGAAAAGCATTTCATTAGGTATGGCATACATTGTCATGGTGATGGGAAGTGAGGGGGCCACACAAGCAGATGTGGTGCTGGAGAAGTAGCTAAGAGTTCTATGTCTGAATCCTCAGGCAGCAGGGAGACAGAGTGACACTGGGCGTGGCTTGAGTGTTTGAACCCTCAAAGCCCACCCCACCCAGTGGCACACTCCAACAAGGCCACACCTACTCCAACAAAGCCACACCTCCTAATAGTGCTACTCCCTATAGGCCTATGGGGGCCATTTTCATTCAGATCACTACAAGTCATAAACAGGAACTTCAAGTAGCTGGTCACCTTGCAATTAGAAATGGAGAATACAATTAGAAATGAAGATACTAGGTCCAGTGCTGTACACCTGTAATCCCAACAGAAGCAGAGGCAGAGGCAGGCAGATCTCTGTGAGTTTGAGGCACGACCTGCTCTACAAAGCAAGTCGAGGACAGCCAAGGCTACACAGAGAAACCCTGTCTCAAAAAAAAAAAAAAAAAAAGAAAGAAAGAAAGAAAGAAAGAAAGAAAGAAAGAAAGAAAGAAAGAAAAAAGAAATGGCAAAAGATGAATACAAAACTAGGACTAACTCTGTTTCTCCATGTAGTACAGCCTAGATTTCCCTGTCCAGGGAATGGTCTCACTCACATCAACTAACGAAATGAAGAGACTCCCTCACAAGGCCAAGCGGGGTGGTGAAGGCCTTTACCCCAGCACTCAGGAGGCAGAGGATCTCTGGGATTTTGAGGCCAGCCTGCACCAAGGGAGGACTATGCCATCAGGGCTATAGAGTAAGACCCTGTCTCAACTAAAAGGAAGGAAGGAGAAATGGAGAGAGGGAGGGAAGGAGGGAAGAAGGAATAGAGGAAGAGACAGACAGAGAGACAGTAAATGTAAGTACTTGCCAGAGAGAGGAAAGGGAATTAAAAGTTAACTGCTGAAGGCCATAGGGAATTTCTGAGTGATGGAAGTGGCATCGTGACTGTGTTGGTGGTTATATAACTGTAACCTTTGCCAAAATTCATCAAATTGTACATTTAAAACAGCAAATTTATTGTATGTGGATTATATCTAAATAAAACTGATTTTTTAGTTTCAAAAAATTATAGATGCACATACCATTGGCCCCAACAAATCCACTTACGAATCTAATTGTGAAACTGTACTATGAAGCTGGAGAGATAGATCAGTGTTAGGTCAGAGCACTTGCCACCCGAAAGGGCCTGAATTCAAATTCACAGCATCCAGGTGAAAATCTGCGGATGGCTGCACTTGCCTAGAGCCCTAACACAGGCTGAGAGGCGTGCAGGCTGGCAGCATAGTTCCAGTGTCACTGAGAAAGCCTATTTTAAAGAAAGAAGACAGAGGAGGGCTAGAACAGAACACACACACACACACACCACTATTCTACAAATAGACTTCCGCACATAAAGACAATATTCACTGGGTTACCACAGCTCTGCTTGTGATTCCTCACTAACAGGAAGCTAAGCAGTTAGGGGCTGGGGCTGGAAGAGACACTTGGGTCACACGAAGGGATGCATCAGTAAAGACAGAAAACTTTCAGGTGATTGCCACGGTCTAGGTGAGGGGTGTTGGTGGCCTCCCTGGGGATGGGGCTCCCGAAAGCTTGGCTCCCAGCAGATCTGTTCTCTTACCTCTGCATTTATAGAATGCCTCCTCATTCCTATAGCCTTCTCACAGGCAAGCCTCAGAAAACTGCAAATACTTTTGCTTCTGAGAAGTCGCTCCTCTCGTCTTAATTTTAAGTTAAAAGGGCACAAGCACAGGAAGGAAGTTTCTGAGAGAGGCAAGGACCACGCGGACCGTGGCGCCTCGATGCTATTTCACTAACGACCACCAGATGGCAGCACGGCTCTGTTCTCAGGAAGTCAAATCCAAAACTATCCAATAAGGAAGCCTTCAGCCACATCAACAGTTGAGCACTATTCCGAATTAAGGTTGCTTTCCACATAAAGCGCATGGTGTTTTGAAAACTGAGCATGAAAAAATACCTTAATACATCTAATTAGTGCTTAGTAGTGATTATATGTGAAAATTAATGTTTTATATATACAGTTAAAATTATTTTCACCTGCGTTCTGTGTACTTTTTACAAACGTAAAAGGCAACTACCAGAAAATCTAAATGTGCACGTGCAAGTACACTAATGAAACAGAGCTGGGTGAAGTGGTGCACACCTTTTATCCCAGCGCTTGGAAATCAGAGGCAGCCTGATCGCTGTGGGTTTAAGGCCAGCCTAGTCTACATCATGAGTTCTGGGACAGCCAGAGCTACATAGTGAGACCCTGTTTTGGGGAGGAGGGGTTGAGGAAACAGGAATGGAGAAGGGAAGGAACCACCCACTGGTCAAGAGGCTGTAACTCTGTCTGAACCTGTTTCTTACTCTGCCCGGCACATTGAGGCCCTATAGGAAAGAGAAGTATCTTCCAATATGCCTCCAGTGCCATAGGAAATTTAAACCAGTGGTCATCTGTTCTGTCAGGCAAGAGCTTAGTGCCCCGAGGGAGAGGACATAAAGAATAGGTGGGCTACCTCAAGGCTGACACCGGCTATGATAGCAGCAGCCGTCTATTCCAGATGAGCCAGCTCAAGGTCCCCAAAACAGTAATAGGCAGTGGTGGTCCTTGATAGACCGGCCAGACTGAACCATTTCAAGACTTCTCCAGGACAGCATGTGTTCAGTGTTACCGCCCCTTTCCCTCGTTAACTTTTCAACTTTAGGGGTATCTAACCCTAAAGAGTATATGTACACACACACACACAATTTCTAATGTGAGTGAGTGCGTGCATGCCTGTGGTATTTTTATTTCTGTAAGACAAGATCTCACTAACACCACCCAGATCAACCTAGTCTCAAATTTAAAATTCTCTTTCCTCAGCCTCCCAAGAACTGGGATCACAGGTGCATATTCATTTACTTAGCTATTTTATGTTAGATTGAGCAAAGCAATAGTGAGTGGACTCAACCCTGGCAGACATGAAGACTTATTTAACCCTAAAGAACATCTTATTATGGTTTATATATATTCTTTAGGGATATATATATATATTTATTTATTCCCGTATCTCCTATATAATACAATCTTGTACCTCATACTTTTATAATATATATCCTTTTACCTCATAGTTCTACTTTGACTGAATTCTGAGCAAAATGGGCTTCTGCTTCTCTGAGGGAAACACAAAGGTGGGAACAGGGAGTGGTACAGCCGAAGGTGCAGTCACTTTGGAGGTGTGTCACTGGGGGTAGGTTCTGAGGTTTCAAAAGCTTATGTCATTCCCAGTTAACTGTCTCATGGCTGTCGTCTCTCAGTAGCTGAGAGCGTCTCAGCTACTCTCAGCTACTGCCCAGCACCGTGCCGGCCTGCTGCCACGCTCCCTACCATGAAGGTCGTGGACTCACCCTTTCTTCCGTAAGTCGCCTTTCTTGGTCATGGTGCTTTATCACAGCAGTGGGAAAGTAAGATATACTGTGTGTTCTTTTCATCACTGAAATGTGTTTTACTCTAAGTGCTCATGCCTTAGTTTCAGGTAATTTGCTATTAGCATCTAGCAGTGCTATCAGTTTTTCTATATTTTCTATTCTTTAACAGGATCTTTGGGGATTTCTATCTATAACATCTTTGTCATCTCCAATAGTAACAATTTTACTTTCTCCTTTTCAATTCAGATGTTCTTCTTGCTTCAGTGTTCTGGACAGGAAGTACAGCATTTTCAATAAAGGTGGTAAAAATGGACTCTTGTCCTGTTCTTGATCTTCAAAGAGAAAGCTAGCAGTCCCATTTGGTGCATTATTAAGTTTGTTGTATATGCCATTATATTATAGTCCAATTCCTCCTATATTAGTTCATTCAGGATTTTAATTCTGAATGTTAAATTTTGTCAAATGCTATTTCTGAATATATCAAAAATAATCACATGGTTTTTGTCTTTCATTGATGTGCTTTGTTATACTAATTTGCATTGTTAAACCACCCTGAATCCCTGGAATGATTTCCACTTGGTTGTGGTGGAAAACCATTTAATGTGCTTTTGGATTTGGCTTTCTAGTTGTAGTGAGTAGTGAGTTCTGCATCTATGTTTATAAGCATATTGGTCACTGACTTGTGCCTTTGTATAGTTTTTCCTTAAATGTTTTTTATGTACATTAGTGTGAAGGTGTCAGATCCTTTGGAATTGATATTACAGACAGTTGTGAGCTGCCATGTGGGTGCTAGGAATTGAACCCAGGTCCTTTGGAAGAGTAGACAATGCTCTTAACCACTGAGCTATCTCTCCAGCCCACAGCCTTTGCAGTTTTACTATATTGATAATGCTGGTACTGGAGAATGAGTTTGGAAGGCCTTTTTCCTCTTTATATGCTTTTGAAAAAAATTAGTTGTTTTTCTCTAAATGCTTAATATATTTCAAGAATGAAGGTTTTGCTTTAGTGAGAACCTTTTACTGATTCAATTTATTGCTCTCTAGTCTTAGGTTTTCTACATCATTCTATCTCAGAAATTCTGTTCACTTCTAAGTTATCAACTATGTAGAGCTGTTCACAATTATCTCTATATTACTTTTAAAGATTTATTATAGTGTTCTGCCTGCAGGCCAGAAGAGGGCACCAGATCTCATTATAGATGGTTGTGAGCCACCAAGCAGTTGCTGGGAAATGAAAACAGGACCTTGGGAAGAACAGCTTCTGGGCCATCTCTCCATTTCTACAGTATCAGTTGTAACATCTATATTTCCTGATTCTGAGTACTGTTGTACTGGTTTGTTCTCCTTTAGCTCCTTTGAGATCTTCCTATTCTCATGATGTACATACTGGTCACTCTAAATTCCCTTTTAGCAGTACTTTAGTATGTGGTTCCCATTTTTGTTTCATGAAATTTAAAATCGTAATATTCTTATTGGTTACAGAATAAATTCTGTAATTGCCATGTGCTTGTAAAGTAACACTTATTTCTAGTTTTATTTCACTATAGTTGACAAAGAACAAGCAACTTTTACAGAAAATTTGTTGGCAATCTTGTTTTGTGAACTATGGAATCTACTCTGGATGTTTCATGCTCTAATGACAAGCATGTATGCTCAGCAGCTGTTGAATGGGGTATTCTGTAAATGTGTTGTCTGGTTTAGAATGTTTTAACACTATTCTCTGGTGAGTTTTGGTCCGGGTGGTGTAGATTACTAAAAGCTCCCCTATTTTAGTTGATGTATTTCTCTAATACTAATGTATATGGATATTCTGAAGCTCATTTACTTCCCTTTACAATTATCTGAGAGCTCGTTTATCAGTTGCTAAATGGTCATTTTCTGATGCCCATTTTATTCCTTATCAAAGCCATTCCAGAAAGCTCCTGATGTATATTGGCATTCAAAGCCTGTGGCTTTTATTTGCATTTTAACAATGTTATTTGTGCCCATCATTAAAAGAAAGGGGGGGGAGGCTATTATTCTAAATTTGTCGTCACTTCTGCCGTTTCAGCACTAGCTGGTACTTTCAGTAGTTTGCAGTCAGCTTTGTCTGATGCTAAAGACCACCTGATGCTCCTGTTTCAATGAGCAGTTACAGAAACATTCAGGTGACTGAATCAAGTGAATACCTGGAAAGGGGCAGGGGGGAGGGGGGAGAACACCTCACCACACCAACCCTTTCTCTGAGAGGCTAGTGGAAGCCAATGAGTGGTTATAGTCACTCACCTGTGATTAGGTTACCATTGATATCCCTTCTCTGGGCATTAGGTATAGAGATTAGCCCCAGCTCAACTTGCCTATTTTTCCTCCAAAGTAATTCATCTTGTTTTGTCAGGGATTGAGTCTAGGAGGGAAATCAAACAAGCCCATGGCCACCAACACAGCAGGAAGGCCAACACCAGTGCAAAAATAGCAAATGCCTGGTCCTGTGGCATATTCATAACCAAGGAATGACAGACACAGCAATGGAAGCCATAAAACACATCCAAGTAGCTGGGCATTGGGTCACCATACCATCTGGGGCAAGACACTGGGATGCATGTAAACCTTTCACTTGGGCTGTCTTGTGCTCACTTCCCTGTCTTACCTTTCCCAAAACATAAACACACCTCCAACAATCATATGAACGGTCATACTAAGTTGGGAACAGGTTATGGATTTTAAGTCTCTTGGCTCCCAATGATCGCATCATAACAAACCATGAGTCTCATAGCCACAGTAAAATAACAGGCTCCAGCTATAGCGAAGTTTCAAATATGAGTTCATTGCTACAGTGTAGCGTGTACAGCTCTTAGGCTAGGAAACTGTCAAGACTGGCCGGGGTACAGACTCTGAACACTGTAATGAAGGATTCACAGAACACAGGCACTGTGTTTCAAGGTAAAGCCATGTTTTTTTCCTGAGGTGAGGAGAGTCCCTTAGCCATCACGAGTGTAGAGGCCATTTGTGGGGTCCTCTGTAGATAGGGCAGTGATGCTTGACCCAGTAGTGGTTTTCAAGTTTGAGGTCTAAACCTAACTCATTCCCTCAAGTAATTCTCTAAACACTGCAAAATCTGGGGACACCTGCTGAGGACTTAGGTTAATAGCAGTAAAGGCAGTCAGACCTGATTTAACTCTTCTAAAATTGCTTCATCTATTAAAAGTTATGTTCCTATGGGGTAGTTTCTGGACTACCGTATCTCAGGAATCACCTTGCTCTGCTCCCATCTACCTTTGAGTTCACTGCTTACCAATTTGCCTGTGCACCTGATTATCTTGCTTTAACACATTAGGAATCAACTTTAGGTGACCCAAATTTTCAAAGTCTAGCACTAGAAACATCTGATCCTGTTTTTATCCTAGTCTGGCTGCCAGGTAATTGTGGTACAGCCTCTACCCAGTGCTGCTGTGCTCCTGCTCACATACTTACCACAACCAGCAGGCACCTATTCCATTTCTAGGTAAACCACAAAGCCTTTTCCTGAGAGCCTGTTGTCTTCACTATTCCCTCAGGGTTGAGAAAATTTTCAGGACTCCCCTAAAACACGAGACATTAAATTTCCTCTTCACGAAACTTATTGTAGGGTAGTACATTTCTCACATACACAAAAAATTCAACATTGAAAAAGTCACAGTAGTCCATCTTTAATTCCAGTACTCAGCAGAGGCAGGCAGGCAGGCCTCCAGAGTGACTTCCAAGACAGCCAATGAGAGCAGTAAATGCTAGACATCAAGGTTCTGCTTGATGTCTGAAGTCTAGATTACCTTTACTGACCAACCTACCATCAGTAAAACACATTTCTCCTGAAATTAAAAAAAAAAAAAAACATGAGACCCTCACAACTACATCTCATTGTTATCAGATCCTGTTTATATGTATACCCGGAATTCCCAATTGTTTTAGTTTTCTGTCAACTTGATACAAGGTATGTTGGAAGAGGCAGCCTCAATGAGAAAAAGCTACAAATTGGTCTGCAGGAAAATTTGAGGCATTAAACTGACTTGGAAGGTCCACACCCACCTAATTTTAAGGGTACCACCTCTAGGGAAGCTATCCTAGGTTGTATAGAAAGCAGCCCGAGGAAACTATGGAGAGCTATTCTATAGCCTGATTCAGTTCTTGCTTTCAGGTCCCTGCTAATTTTACTAAGTGGAGTATCATCAGAGTTTTAAGCGGAAATAAACCCTTTCCTCCTTAAGTATGATCATGGTCCATTATAGCAATAGAATGCAAATTAAGACCCCATTCAACCTTACCCCAATTTTTCATAGAACACATTACTATTAGGTAAAATTACCCTGGGATCCCAGGCTTGGCATCTTTCCTAACTTGGTAAATGTTTTAATCAGACTGAGAAAAGAGGGAACAGTATTTAAAAGGCAGTGTTTGCTTGTGCAAACTCAAAGACTCAAAGGTTTAACCAAATTTGTAATAACACATATAACACAGCTACACAAATATTTACAAAATAGGAAACACTGAATATTGAACTAGCCTTAGTAATATATTTGTGAATGAATAATGTAGTAGTCATTAGATCTTTAAAAAATAATTACACTTGTAATTCTAACATTTGAGAAGTGGAACAGAAGGATCTCAGGTTCAAGACCAGCCTATACTTTAATACTGGGTGAGGTAGACTCAGCACAAAATAGAAAAACACAAATTTTTAAGTATGTCATACTTTTATTGAAAATATTATTCCACTACCCTAGCAACCATTTTCACTTGTATTGTCAAGCTGCATGCTGTACTGAGCCACTTAATAAATTACCTCCCACACCACCGAAAACACACAAATCTTACGTATTTACAGTATTAAAGGCAAATATTCCAATAATCTTGTTAAATGCTTTATTTCCAACTTAACATAGGGATAGCTCCATAGTTCTCCATGTCACAGGGGGAAAAAAACTAAGTAAAAGATGAATATGAAAACTCTGCTTCCCAAAACCTGTGATCCCAAATATAAGAAACACGGGCAGCTAAGGTTACTCTGGAGAGCTCACATTCTCATTAGATGACTGTAGCTGATACTGGTGTGGCCACTTTACTAATCATTAATGCAAACACTGTCTTCAGGATGCTTGCAATGTTTCCACTTACAAAACCACCTGCAGAATTCTTGCTTACACCAAACCAATGTAGAAAGGAAACTGTACGCTGGTATAATAAGGCCCTAAGAAAGGCAGCAGGTCGTATAGTTAACTCCTTGTGGGCAAAATCTCTGCCCTAAAACTATGCAACCTACTACCTCTTCCTAGGAACCCATTTTACTCTTGCTGGTCTTCTACTTGGCAGATGTACTTCAAACACCTGTTAAATCAGGCCTGAATTATTTCAAATTCAAGCACTCTGAATTCTTTCACTGATGTTCTTAAAAGTTCTTGGCCACGTGATCTTGGCAAAAGCCAAAACACATTGATATAAAAAAAAAAACACTAAGTTACAAAGTTAAAAATTAATCCAATTACATAAGATTAAAAAAAAGTCTAACACTCTGTCCACTGCATACTTTATTTTTAAAACAATTATCAAAAATTCAATTATCAAGTCTCATGGGTTTTATTTTATTTATTTATTTTATTTATTTATTTTATAAATAAAATCTTGCTTATAATGTATCAATTGAAACAAATGAACTTAGAGCTTCTCCCATTTACAGGACACATGCTTCTCACTCATAATTAGCATATCCATTGGTCCCAGAAATTGCTTCAATTTTTGATGCCTAAATTAATAAAAGCAAATTCTGGTCATGACTTTTGTCAACGGCCAAAACCAGCTTTAAGAGATTACCACCAGTTTTCCAAATTCCATCTACTTGGTGTAATAAGGATGTTAGTCCTTGTGCAATTTAATAATTAAAATATGAATAAATGTCTCCAGGCCTCAGTAAAGGACATTTCAAAATTGCAAATTGGTAGATATTCGTGCTGAAAGAATAAAGGGCAGAAAACCACAAAATTCCTCGGCTACCTGCAACACATTCAACAGGTAGGTTATACATATTGCCAACTTTAAAAAGACTAAGCAAAAAGAATCTTAAGCATTTCTGCTATTCTTTGGTATTATTAAGTAAACCTCATAAGACCCCCTGTTCCTCAATGTTTTATATGGCCAACTTAGAACAAAAACCAATCTTGTAAAGTGTCCACCTATGCCAGATAGTAAATAGTTTAAATCTGGTTCATGTAAAGATCATACTGACTACAACATTGCATTGTAATTATAAATAAGATACAATTACCCTTGCCTTCCACATTCTGCCTTTCCCTTCTCCTTACTCCAAATAGTTTGAACAGCAAATACTTAATACCTAGAGCTTTTGGTCTTCCTTAAAATGTCCAACAGAAAGACAGTTTGACCACTAGGAAAAGTTGAAATACAAGTCTATTGATGATGCTAACATTCAAGCCACCTTTTCTAATATGCCTCTCATTTTTTACAAGGTGTCAATTATGAACTTTGTCCCCTGAGTTTTGGGTGATTGTTTTGTGGAAGAAACTGAGTCTCAGCAAAACCAAAACAGAAGCCAGAGGTCCCCTTTCCTTTTGTCTGTCCAAATCAACACAGCAATAAAGTAGTATTAATACTTACAGCATTTTAAGTATAATAAAATAATCAACCTGATTTCAATTTAGTCCAGCAGTGCCCTTCCAGTTGATATGTCCATTTACTTGAGCCATCTTTCTCTGGGCATGTACCAGAAATATAAAACAATGGAACTATTCATAATCCTAAAAGGCTTGGTCCTAGATACTTACTTTTCCCGTTCATATATTTGCCAAATTTCTTAAAACATGAACACTAAATATGTTATAACAATGTTTATTGTACTGCAAGGAAATGAACTGTAAAACAAAAGGTCAGAACTCACCTAAGTTCTATAATATCCTCTAGATAAAAACAATGCAGCAAGTCTACTCCTCAGGGAAGGCAATAGATTGTATAGTTATCTCCTGAACAGGGTAAAATCACTACCCCACAACTATACAATCTACTACCTCACTCTGACAGAGCAATTTTTTCTTCTGGAATAAATATCAAGCTCTTTCAAGAAAGGTTAACATTAAATTATCACCACCAATTAAAACTAAATCCTCATTTATACGGACACAGAACACAGCAAGTACAAACTTGCCCATTCCTATCATCTAAAATCACTAAAAGACATGCACACTATAAGCAAAAGCATTTTAAGGCAAGTTCCACTTTAAACACTGCAGTTACTTCTTGATTTTCTACGAGACCCCATGAATGCAGACTTTTCTATCACCTTAGGAAAGACAGTAGATTGTATAGTTATCTCCCAGTGGTGGGTGTGACCCTAAAACTATACAACCTACTACCTCATCCCACAGTGAAGAGAACATCAGTGGTGAATGTTGAAAGTAATCACAGCGGAGCACCACAGGAAGCCTTCTCCTTTGTAATCCTGGTTCCCTGTGTAATGAAAAGAAAACGTTAGATTTTAATTTCTTAACTTGAATATGAAGTTTAACTGAACACTGTCACATGCATTAGCCATGTTGTAATTTTATTATATGATACACTTGAGCTGCAAACCCCTAATTCAATGTAATATCCAGAAGTTGCATTCTTACCATTGTCTCATAACTGCATGAGCCCAATCCAAAGTTGCCAGAGCACTAATACGAGGTAACCAAACGTAAGTTTATAGCTGGCTACATGTGTGATATCACAGCCAAAATATGGGCACATTAAATATGCTACATAAAATCATATTCAACCAGCAGGTAAAGGCGTTCATGAGACATAAATGAGTTGGTTTTAAGATCTCAAGAGATATATTATGTATATAACGATACATATGCAAATAATCTTGAACACCTAAGTAATAGCCTAAGACCCTTCAAAGTCAAGTTTTCTAGATAAAGAACCTGTCTTATCTGTCTTAACATCTTATAACTGCTACCAAAAAAAAAGCAAATCGGGCTGGAGAGATGGCTCAGAGGTTAAGAGCAGTGCTTACTCTTCCAGAGGTCCTGAGTTCAATTCCCAGCAACCACATGGTGGCTTACAACCATCTATAATGAGAACTGGTGCCCTCTTCTGGCGTTTAGGTGTACATGCAGACAGAACATTGTTTACATAATAAAATCAATAAATCTTTAAAAAAAAAAAAAGCAAATCTATTTACTCCTTGATGATAAACAAGGCATTACAAAACAACCCAATCTTGCAATATCCAGTGACTTCAAAATCTAGAAGCTCGGTATGTCATACATAACCCATTACTAAATGCACCAATGAGCAAAGGAATGATGTTTGTTTAAAAGAAGACTGCTTATTCCATTAAACGAACACTTACTGGTCTCAGAAAAACAAAAATAGCTGAAGAGAAACAGCTGACAGTATTTCTACCAGGACCCTTCCTTTAGATAGACAGGTTTCATACAGATGGGAATCATAAAATCTATAATATTTAACTAAGTAACATGACCAGGATGACCTTACAATAAAAATCACAACACCCCAATTAGTCTAAACCATAATAGTCTTCAATTTTACAGGCTTCAATTCTTAAGTAGCTACCATTAAAATTTCAGAAGGCACTACATTAAGCACTGAAGATTTTGAAGCTTTTGTAGTGGACCTAGTAGCAAAGATACCCAATTATTACAAATAAAAGCAAAAACATATAACTCAAAGTCATAAAAGTTTAAAGTTCAGAAATAAAGCCATACACAGGTTCAACAGATTTTCAGTGAGAGTACCAAGGAGGCTAGGGCATGAGGCCCATAAATCTGAGGCCAAACAAGGTTACAAAACTAAACCCCATCTCAAGAACAAAAAGCCAGGCAAGATATTCAAAACTGTTTTGCAAGTGCTGGGACAGCTACCTTAAAAGCACAGAAATAATCTGCCAAGAATCTACTACCATGTACAGAAGTTAACAGCATTAAGTGATTTAATGAAAGTACAGTGTAATTATTGCAAAGATATGGCTCATAAACACAAATACCCAATAAGCACATGAAAAAATCTTAAATATCATTCATTAGTCATTAGAAAAATACCTATCCAAAACACAACACATCATCTCACATTAGCTACTACAAAAGGAAATGAGAACTAGATTATGTTCAGGGAATAAGACCTATCACCAAGCCTGAAGACCAAAGTTCAGTCCTCAGGATTCACATGGAGGAAGAACTGATTTCCATAAGCTATCCTCTGACCTCCACACACCATGGCTAGCACGCACACACAAATAAACATTTAAGGTATTAACAAATCCTAACAATGATGTACCCAAACTGGAATCTTACAGACTGCTATGTTAAGAACAGTGAAATAGCAAAGTTGCTTGTAAGTTTAACAATTTAGCAAAAATTTAACATGTCATCAAATGTAACAAATATAGGACGGTATTGGTCTCAAGATTGCAATCCTGAAATACTGTGCCTAGATCCCTCCCAATCTTCCAAGTGATGAATGTGATTCAATACCAAAAAGAGGATGGGTGACCAGAGGCCTCTAAAGTTTTAGGTTGAGGTCTATCACCAGAAAAACCATGGCCTTACAGAGCCAGAACTTTCAGCCTCACTTCTCAACCTACAAGAAAGTTATCACAAAATGGCCAGTGATGTAAACCAACCATGCTTTTAAGTAATGAAGACCCTTAAAAGGAATGACATGTTTTAGAAAGCTTTCAGTCTAGAAACATGCTCATGCAAGAATGGCTTCTGACCACCAGGACAAAGCTCTTAAGTTCAATCCTCAGGATCCACATAGTGGAAGAACGGATAAACTCCGGGAAATCACTGGGCCTCACTATAAATACCTCTTCAAATATACCAGTGATGGTTTATAACGTATCTTTCCTGAGTTCTAGGAACTATTCTAGCAAATTCCTGAATTGAGGTGTGGGAAGCCTGTGAATTTACAGCCACCGAGTTTACATTCAGGTAGCACCCTAACACTCTAAGTAGTTTCTAAAATAGACAGGCAATCTTATGGCACCCATGCTAACCACAACTTGTTTTCAGAGTTGGAGAGAATTGGTTGTTGGTGTCAAAAACAATGCCAAGTTGATCAGAACTGCTTTTTAAATGAGTAAAAACAGTTTAACATAAGACTTAGCAACTTTCTTCCTCAGTATACATCTACTCAAAAAAGTGAACACAAAAATTGCATACCAGTGCATTTGAAAGTTACACAGAAAACAAGTTCCAAAATTCTCATCAGTCACTTCAAACTGAAACCTTGTACAATTAATTCAGCCTTTCTAGGCTCTCCGTTTTCCCACTTGTAGTATCTATGAAAAGAGGGAAATATTTACAACACAGCAAACTTCTACCATTTCTAAGTAAAAATTGGTACTACGCTTAACAGCTTGCCCCAAATTGGAGGAAACAGCACAGGATCGCCAACATACTACACAAGAGCTGGAAATTCCACAATGCCAAGATATACACTGTCTCTAGAAAAGTCAAACCTAGGGCTGGAGAGATGGCTTAGTGCTAAAGACCATTTGCTGTTCTTCCAGAGGACAGCACCCATATTGTGTCTCACAACAACCTCTAACTCCAGCTCCAAGTAAATGGAGGACAAAAGGGGTTTATCTTGAGCATGTGTACACACATGCATACAAATAAATGCTAAAAAGGCCAAACCTCTGGAAAACAGAATCATCCAAGACTGAAAACTGCTCTCTGTTCCAAGTTCAACACCAACCTCCAGCCAAATTTCTCATTTAAAGCATGCTTATGTCTGGGGATGTAGTTCAGTGGTAGAATGCTTGCCTAGCATGTTTAAAATGCTGAGTTCAATCTCCAACACTGAACAAAAAAAAATGTTACAATCTTTTAAGGATTTAAGGTGTGTACATGTACAAATGATGCTGGAAAAAAAAAAAGCAACCCAGGACTTCATACATACGAGTGTTCTAGCATTTAGAAATACACTCAGTCCTTAGGATGCACTATTCTATCTTTGATGTATGACATGCTTCACATTGTTTCCTCAAGCCAATGATAGTTATCTCCACCTCTCCCAACCTAACAAGTAATTTTTCCATATTCTTTTTGTTTTGTGTGTGAGACAAGACCTTACTTTGTAGCCCAGGCCAGGCCCAAAATTCATCAATAATCCTCCTGATCCACATTTCCAGTGCTGAGATT
This sequence comes from Pachyuromys duprasi, assembly GCA_028658305.1. Lineage (NCBI taxonomy): Eukaryota > Metazoa > Chordata > Mammalia > Rodentia > Muridae > Pachyuromys > Pachyuromys duprasi. Next base: position 68,529,000 of record CM053760.1, read on the forward strand.
GATAGCAGGTCTGTGAGCCGCCACACTCAGTATCTGTAATTCTAACCAGATCTGACCTGTCTATACATGCCTAATACAAATACAAAAGATAATACTGTTCACAAATCAATACTAATCTTTAACTCCTGAATATAATTATATTCACAAACTGACTTTTGGTAATAGTTGCTCCTGGTCTTTTATTTAGTACTTGATTTAAAACATTAAAAACTAAAATCGAGGGCTGGAGAGATGGCCCAGAGGTTAAGAGCACTGGCTGCTCTTCCAAAGGTCCTGAGTTCAATTCCCACAACCATGGTGGCTTTACAACAAACTGAGATGAGATGTGTGCCCTCTTCTGGAGTGCGGGTGTATATGAAGGCAGAACACTGTTTACATAATAAATAAATCTTAAAAAAAAAAAAAAAAAACCAACCAAAATCTAAAAGCTGAGGGAAAGTAACCAAAGGTTAGAGAAACAGCCTGGAAAACACATCTACCTCCATTTAGAAATAATGACAACCAGCAACTGTGCAACACTTGGATAGTGAGAGTCAGAAGTAACTTCTCTTAGTACACATTATGCTTTTGGTATTCTGTGTCTATAGAGGAGCTCTGAATGCTACTTTTCTTTGGTATAAATTTTACTTGGGCCCAGCTTTCTTACAAGTAAAATGAAGTTTCCTCTAGCCTCACCTTTAGTTTCACTTGCTATCATATACAATTCAAAATTAGAATACCAGCCAATTACAATTTCCCTCTATCAAATACTCAATTGAATATCAATGAAATGTTGCTGCTTGCTCAATATTATAACATTATTAAACAAACTCTCCAATGGCATTTTTGCTTTTCTTTGATAAAGCATTTGCAGTATTTCTAGCAATGGTAATTTATGAGTAATTGACAAGATGCCATTTTCTAGATTCTCATTTCTCTAATCAAAGTTAGCCCAATTCCAAGATTTCTATTAGCCTACTTATTAAGCACACTGCACTAACCCTGAAGTTCATGTTAACTTTTAAATAGCAAAGTATTTTACTAGGTCACATTTCCCAAAAGGACCATTTCCTTTCTTAGGCATATGGCAGACAGTTAAAGACACTGTTTAGAAGGTAATCAATGCCAAGTCAATCCTCAGAGCTCCTTTTAAGTGTTTCAGTATAAACTGATTATGATAAGCAAGTTCTACACTATCCCCACATACCTAAATATACTCTGCTCTAAAGCATAAATAAGTGCAAACATTTAGGGCAAAGGCAGTGACTCCAACCTGGCTGACTTGTTCTGCTTATTTATCATTCTATATAGATTTTTTTCTGTACTCTAAAATCTTCTACCTTCCTTCTCTACACTCAAAAACCCTGAACATAACCCTTAACCTAAATCTAGTCACTTAATACAGATTGCACAACTTGCTAAAATTAACTATTCTTAACAGACAATTCTGTCTACGTTTCTTTCTAGGCATTAGCCAATCACACAAGCCAAAAGAAAACAAGATATGGGGCTGGGCATAGTGGCAAAGGCCTTTAATCCAAGCACTTGGGAGCAGAGGCAGAATCTTGAGTTCCAGACCAGCTAGGGATGCAGAGAGCCCTGTCTCAAAACATAAAAGAAAAAAAGGTATGCAAATGGGTTGAAGACTATGTCACTCCTTCCTTCCCAGGACTTCAATGTACCTTCATCTTAATGAAATAAAAAGGCAAAAGAGAAAAGGGTAACTAGTTACAACAAAATGTTCCCAAACCATATCCACCATACTTATCAATTTAAGGCAAGTTATCTAAAATGTCTCAAAATATTCCTAAAGTAATAATGGGATACCTTTGTAGAAAAAGCCTTATCTGAAATGAGGCTGCAGAGACGAAGAAAACAATTTGCCCACGTTTAGGACAAATATATCCAGCTATCAAATCTGATTTTTGAAAAGGAGCTAACAATTCATCACAGCTGCATTACTCATTTAAGAAACAATGACCAGGACTTAAGAGCTGACACCTGAGTAGCTCAAAATGGTACACACTCTAACTAAAATATACTGCTGCTGTAAATGAAAGATACTCTAGATTTCACTAGGTACCAAAAAAGACTCATTCACTCATCTAGTGAATGCAATCAGCCCACTCTTAATTGACACATAATGCACATGCAATGAACATGTAAGGTTCCCCCTCCAATTACTCTAGTCCCAAGGTAACATGAAGCAAAAAAAGAAAAACTAGTATTCTGAAAAAAGATTCTTCATAGTGTAAACAAGTTTCTAAAGGTATTGAAAGTTATTACGATTGAAACACATGCCAGCCTCAAGTGGCAAATATTTTTCAACTCATGCACTCTTTAATGGGGGGGGATACAAATGTCACAAAATATTACCTAGAATAATATTAATACTGTTTCTAATATTCCTTGGAGACCAGTGTTAAAAGGAAATGTGCCCTTCAGGTGGACATTAACCTTTTTTTGCCATTCACAAAATGGTACTTTGCAGGAATACAAATGCTGAATTAGCACATTATTTCATGTTTTTACACTTTTCTAAAGTTTCTGATCATCACACACATAAGCAACTCATGATTTGGAGCATCGGTGTGGTGTTCCCTTTCTTTTGAAACAGGGTCTTCTACAGCCCGGGCTGGCCTGGGACCCTCTACGCAGCTAAGGATAACAATGCTGGGATTACAGGCAGGTGCCACTACGCCTAACTACAGGGTACAGGGGACGGACCCATGGCTCCAGGCATGATTGGCAAGCACTCTACAAACTGAGCTCCAGCTTTGTGGTCTTTTAAAAAGATTTTTTTTAAAACAATTATTTTGTGTTGTGTCTGCACAAGTGTGGAGATCAAAGGACAACTTGCTGGAGTCTGTTTTCTCCTTCCACCATGTGGGTGAGTCCCTAGGATCCAAACTCAGGTCACTCTCAGGCTTCATAAGTGCATTTATTCACTGGCTGTCTCCAAGGCCCTGGATTTGTGTTAACACCAATCCACACTGTGAGTTCTACAATTCCAGTTACTAAAATAAAAGAACATGATATCCCGGGTGTTATTCTCTAAACCAATTAGTTTCCTTAGTGGGGAGGTTTATGGGGACATTCCCAGTAATAACTATTAAGAGCACATATTTTGTTAGTACTGGAAACCCAACCCACCAATTCAGGCATGTAAGAGAAGCTTTCTACCACTAAGCAACAACTTCAGCAAGACCATTTTTAATACTTTGCTCTTTGTGAAATGAATTACACCTTTTTTGAGTCAGGGTTTCACTGTGTAGCTTGGCTGTTCTGGAACTCACTCTGTAGACCAGGCTGGCCTTGAACTCTAGAGATCCACCTGCCTCTGCCTCCCGAGTGTTGGCGGGATTAAAGATGTGAGCCACCACCGCCCTCCGCTTTCTTTATAACCGCGTGTTTTGCATTTCTCTACTTTTCCAACTTGAAAAATTACTGAGTCTCTAATTCAGCACAACTTATAGTGGGGAAAGGCAAAGCCTGCTTCAAGACTACAAAACTATCCATTTCTACAGCAAAAGTACTCCTAAGGTGAAACACACACCCCATTTACACAACTTTAAAAATATTTTCACTTTATTCAAAATTGCTTTAGTTGACACGGAATATACTGAAAAGCCAGAAAAGTGTGTATTAAACTAATTTTCCTTATAAAATAGTTTAACTTGACGTTTAATTTTCTTCACAAGACTGTCAGGCAGTCAAAATGAGAACGCTAAAATGTTTTAACCCGAGAACAGGGTGCACAAGCGGCAATATTTTCAATACAGCTAAAATCTGTCATTATCTCCTTCGATTTTCTGAAGTTTTTCCTCCCCCCGCCACCTTGCCCTTTCATAACGGTACTTTTTCCGCGAAAAGTTGAGAACTACAGCACATACGACCACCTGACCAGAGCGCACACTAACAACTTGGATCCCCGAAGGACACCAGTGGCCAAGGACGTCAAGGTTACCACACTGCCTCCACTTAGAGCGCCGACAAGTTTACTCGCCAGCCTTCCGAGAGGCGCGCGGTGCCGAGAGTTCGCAGCCTCCCAGTCAGAAGGCCAGAGCCGCTTCCGGTGCCCCCGAGCTGCAAAGCTCCTGCCCCATCCCCGGGGATACAATTTCCTCCCGCTCTCGCGCTCCCCTCCCCCTTGCCAAGGACGGGCCGCCGCAGCGGACCGCCAGCGCCGGCAGCTGCTCCAGGCCCTCAGGCCGCAGTTGGCCGAGCGGAGCAGGGGCAGGCAGCCAGCGCTGGCTCCCCGTCCCTCCCTGCCAGCGCCTTCCCGCCCCGTCCCCCCCCCGCACTTCCTACCTTCCTCCATCCCAACCCCCAAAGCCAAGGTCTCCCCGGCCCACAAACCTGACGGCGGAAGTGACGTCACGGGCCCGGCTACATCCGCAGCCAGTCACGCCACAGCGGGAGGCAGCCCCGGCCAACCGGCGCTGGCCCGGGGGCGGGACTTCCGCCCGCCGCAAGTTTGATTGAAGCGGGGGGAGGGGCGGGGTGAGGAATGTGAAGAATGACCCCCTCCCCCGCCCGGTCGCCGAGGAGCTGGGCGGGAAGCAGAGGGGGCTGGGGCAGGCCAGCGGCCACGCGGCACCCCTCCCCCGCCCGCGCCCCGCAGCCCCGGCGCGCCGCCAGCGCCGGCGACACCCGCCTGCCCGGGGCGGCCGGGGCAGCCCACGGCTCCCGGGGCGCGGCGCGCCGGCCCACAAGTCTTCCCTCCTGCCCGCCCGCCGCCGCGGCGAGTCTGCGGGAGGGAAAATGGCGACGGCCCCGCGCCGGCCCTCACGCCCGCGGTACCCACCTCAGGCTGGCGGAGAAGGCGGCCTCCCGCTGCCGCCGCGGGGATCGGTCCGGCCTTTCCCACCGCGGCCCTCCGCCGCCGCGCCCGGAGAGCAGCGCGCGAGAACCCGGATGGAAGCGCGGGCGGGCGCCGCCTCGGCGGCCTGCGCGGAGGCTACGCGCGCGCCGGGAATCCGATGCGGGGGCGGGCGCCGCGGGCAGCGCGCGCGCCCATTGGCCGAGCGCCTTGACTGACGCGCGCCTCGCCCTCTCGCCTCGCCGGGTCGCCCCGCACGGGGAGGCCGCGGCGGAGGGGGCGGGTCCGACCCGCCCACCGTGACAGGCTCCTCTTTCCCCACTGGAGAACCGGGAGAATGGCGAGGACCGTCCTCCGGGCCCCGCCCTCCTCGGTGATGGACAAGCCGCGTCACGTGGCCGCTGTTCACTGGGCCGGCGGCAAGGCGGGAGGCGCTCGAGCGTTCGTGGCGGTTTTCACGTGGACGCGCGGTGCCGGGTCCCTTCTCAGAATCTTCCCTTCTCTCCCCAACCGCGGAGGCTGCTGTGTGCCTCGGTTCACCCATCTGGCACATAAGGACTTATGGCACCTATGGAGTAACTTTTATCGCTTGTGTTATTTTTTCCATCCCATGTATTGAATTGGGGGGGGGCTAAAACTTATTTTTCAAAGCAGTCCTTACTAATCGTAGTTTTAAATCAATGCAAACACATTTCTCCGTTTCTATTGAAACTTTACATACTAGGAGTCAGGAATCCCAAGACCTGTGCTCTAGGGTTTTTGTTTGGTTGGGGTTCCCCCCTCCCCAACTTAATTCTAACAGGTTTGCTCACAGTTTAAGAAACAAAAAGCAAGAAAAACTGTGTGTATTCGTCTGCACTGCAGCCAAGGGACAGAGTGTTGTATACTTAAGTGTTGTGCTCACTGAACTCTATAAACTGTCAACCATTATGTTCTCTGGCCAAAGTAAATGGCAAAGGAGTTTGGAAGATGGAAAGTTTTGGGCCAAAGTGAACAAGAAACTAGAGGAGAGGAATGAACTTGACCTATTGGGATGGCAAGAATGGGGAGGCTTCAACCCTCAGGGTATACTGTAATAAACATACATGACACGAAACCAGTTAATAGGTGGATATAATCACCCAAATTGCCTAAGTATAATCTTGTGACTGGAGATGGATGAGTGAAGTTTGTGGTATCTGTCCCAGGAGATACCCGATTGTCCTTCAGTTTTCTGAGGAGCGTTCCAAACTATGGGAATTGGGACTTAAAAATAGGAATAGCCCACAGAGAAGCAACCTACCCAATGAGCCCAGAAAGAATTGGGTGCATACTCAAATGGAAGATGAGCAAACTCCTGCAGTCGAGGTGCTTGGAGTAGCCAGCCATGTGTCCTTGAAGCTTTGAAACCTCACAGTTCCCACTCCAGCTTTCTCAAACAAATCAGCATTTATAAAGAGTGTCAAAATAAAGCATACGTGCTTCTAGAAATCTCCTCCGGCCTCTTTGCTTCAGCCCTTCCTGCAAAGACCTCCTTTATGATTTCTTTTCCCCTTTGTCCCTACATTCATTACAGGACTTCAAGATCAGTTTACCTCTTGATCTCCCTACTCTTCATAGGTTAAACTCTGTCTGCCCTGGGTGTGATGGGCCACTTTAATGTGTTAGTATGAGCCACCATGCACCAACATATCTTGTTAATAATTTCTGGGTATGTCTGTCAGAATGTGTAGATGCAACACCTGTCAATTAAAAAAACCTATATCCTGTGGCTGAGGCAGGTAATAAGTGGGACCATCTGGCAGGCAGAAGGGAATTGTGAGACAGAGCCAGACACTCAGCTGGCAAGATGTGAGGAGGATCTTCACATGGTGCCTGAGCTCAGGTAACCAGCCAGTTGCAGAATGTAAATTAATATAAATGGGTTGTTTTAAGTTATGAGCTAGTCAGAGAAGAGCCTAGCTGTATGGCCTAAGTATATGTAAAATAATAATGGAGTATCATGAGTCATTATTTCAAGAGCTAAGGGACAGGAAGAAAAACATCCCACAACAGGAATGTTTCTAGAAGAGATTTTCATTTAAATTGGTAAACTGAAGGAAAACAAATAGCCTTTTCCACTGTGAGTGGGCCTTGTTAAATCCATTCAGGCATTCAATAAACCAACATGGTACAGGGAGACAGGGTGGTTGATTCTTTCTGCTTTCTGACTCCTAGGCCCTCAGATCATACCAGCAGCAGCAGCTTTCCTAGGTCTATAGCTTCCATGTGGAAAACTGTGGGCCACACCCAGCTAGATGGCTCAATGGCTCAGCAGATTAATCTACTTGCCGCCAAGGCCTATGACTAAGTTCAGTTCCCAGAATCTGTACTGTAAAAGAGAACTAACCCCTGCCAAGTTGTCCTCTGACCTCCACCCAAACGCACTCATATATGCTGAATAAATGAAAATTTTTTCCAAGAAATTTGTAGGACTTCTTAGACCTCATAATCATTGAGGCAGTAATGCACATTCACACACAGGTGCTCCTTGGCTGTGATAAAGTTTGGACCCAATAACCAGTACTGTAAGACAGACAGTTATACATTGGGGGCCCTGTATATGGCACCAGTTCTGCTTTTCTGGTAAACACTGGCTAATACACTGGCTCGCCTTAGCAGTTGGCCTAGGCCCCATTATGGCATGGCATGGCTAACATGAGAATGATATGTGGCAGGGTCTTCTTCAACCTCACCTACTCCATGTGCCCATGACTCCAGAAAGGCCTTAAGTGCTTCTCCCTGAGGACTCACAACACAAAGAAATTGCGTAAGCAGAGACCACAGAGTGGGACACTTCCCTTCCCAGGATTATCCTTGGGGTGAGGTGGACGTAAGTTATGTTATCAATTTCTCACATTATCTTTCTGAACCAGTTTATAAACAGGTCATGGCCCAGGGTCCCACATAGTTCACAGATGTGCTTTGTTACTCTCAGGCAATGTTTTAAATCTATTTTAAATTTGTTGACAGCATTCACAAAGATCAACATATTTAATGTGAAAATATATGAATTTGGTTTTCTCAAAAAAAAAAAAAGGAATCTCTGCACTCAGCCCGCATTCCAACATGACAATATTGTCTCTGTGTGCAGCATGAGCTCTGCTATTTGTCAGTCTGCTTAATTTTTATCACAATCCTGGTCCCTGAAGTCACTGGATGAGTCCTCTGGACTTGAACACAACCTCCTCTTGAGGTGGAGGTCAGGGATGGCTTCTGACCTATTTCAATTGTGAGGTTTTGGTCTCAACTGTTATTACTGACACTTTCACCACAGGGTGAGCAGGCAGCACTTCAATGAGGTCAATTAGAGTGCCTTCCTAAGACTATGGTGAAAATGAACTAAGAGAAGAAGGCCCCCCCTGACCTCAGCCCCAAAGCTGCAATGACAGATGAGAAGAGGCTTGTCTGCAGAAGAGATACAAGCAAGAGTGGAGGAGCAAGGAGACTGGGAAAGCTCAGTATGGAAAATGCTTGTCACTCAAGCATGGGGACATTAGTTCAATCAGTCCCTGTGCACACATAAAAAGCCAAGAGCGGTAGTGTGCACCTAGCACTAGTGCTGTGAAGGAATAGACAAAGGATCCCTGGGGATTGCTGGCCAGCCAGCCCAGCAGAATCAGTGAGCATCAGGTTCAATGAGAAACCCTGCCTCAAAAATTAAGGTGAAGACACCTGATGCTGACCTCTGACCTCCACACATACACACATACATACACAAATAGGCATGGAGAAGAAGAGATGAAAAGCTGAGAGTAGGGGTTGTGACAGAAGTTGAGGCCCTCTGTTCTGGGATTCCTGAGGACACAGGGATGAACGAGCCTGCCTCCGTTTTAGGCTTAAAGCCATCTTACAGTAAAGACAAACTAGGTTCATTCCTCTTTATCATGAAATCGGTTTCTCAAGGATTAGCCTATGTCCTACCTGTAACCTTAACTACAAATGGTTCCGTACTGCCTGCTCCAGGAAACAACTATGCCTTTGTTTCAAAACCTTATGATGACCATCTGGCAACACTACCTTTGTTTTAAAAGGTTTTTATGAAGACCACCTTGTTATATTTTGCTCTTGTAACCCCACCTATTTTGTCTGCCAATTTTTTCCATTTGGACACCTCTTAACCCTGAGCTATAAAAATGTTGTCTCACATCCAATGCTGATCCCTTGAACCTCAATTTTAGGGAGAGACAGTCCATGTACACGAATAAAAAAGCTTTAATTAATTTGGCCATGATGATTTGGGTGGGTGGTCTTTTTCCTTGCACCTTTGTGATTAACGATAGCACCATTTCCCCAAGAAGTGCCAGTCACATTTCCCTCTCTCTGCAGGAACTCCGTGGTGTTTCTGTGAATTATGCTCAATGGTAAAGAAGTTAGGATAAGAATGGGCATAGAATAAGCTTAAGAGCCCATATTTTTACCATCTACTAACTGTGCAGTTTTGGATATATCATTGATTTCCTTAGACCTCAGGTACATTCATATGTGCTTATACATAATGGGGTTCCCAAAAAAATTGGTTGGTAGAGTGTTTACGTATCGAGTAGTAATGTGAATCAATCAATTTCCAGTACCCCATAAGCTGAACTAGATGGTGCACACCCATAATCCCAGTAGTTGGGAGCTGGAGGCAGGAGAATTATGAGTTTCAAGCCATCCTTGTTCAAGTTCAGGGCCATCCTGGGATACATAATGCAATGTGTGTGCGTAACGGGCACTTACAAAGTCTTCTGTTATATAGTTACTAAGCTTCCGAGTTTCATGGTGGATGTTTATTGAAAACCAGTAGACTGAAATTAAACCATGAACTCCTCTGGATAACTGTGGCAGTGTTCTTTAAGGGAACATTTTCAAGTAGAGATTCTGGAGTAGCCTAAAATGCAGGCCCAGGCCAGGCAGGTGTAGATTTGCATGTAGTTCACCACCTAAATAACTGTGTGATCTGAGGCCAGTCGTTTAAATTCACTGACCTCAGAGTTTGCTCCTAGAAGATAGAAATGTCTCAGCTCTTCCAGTTATTTCCAGAATTAAATTAAATCCTTAACGTAAGACTGGTGCATAAATAACATTCAATAAGCTGTAGTTATTATTGTTATTATTGGAGGAAGAACAGGTCAGGAGGGCTAGCCAAAGGCTTCCTTTCTAGGTTAGCACAGCTACCACAGTTCCTGTGTCTGTCACTCCATTGAGTTAAAGTTTGCATAGCAAGTAATCAGAGACCTCATAGTTGCCCCAAGAACTCACCTACACCACTACCAGGCCAAAAAACTTCCTTAAGAAGCAACAAGCAGCCCAGTGGTGGTGGCTCATGTCTTTAGTCCCAGCACTTGAGAGGCAGAGGTTGGTGGATCTCTGTGAGTTCAAGGCCAGCCTGGTCTACAGAGCAAGTTCCAGGCCATCCAGGGCTAAAGAACTCTTAAGTATCAGTTACCGGCTGGGAGACTCTATGGAGAGAGAAATCACAGAGCGGAAAGAATAATCTTTTTACCTCCAGAGACGTGAAATGTAGCTGCTTTCTGATTGCAGCCAAAATAATCAAAGTTGTTGACATTCTGGGGCCCGAGACAGGACTTCACACCATGGGCTCCATGGCGTCGAGCCTGCTTCCCTATGCAGAGGGCACCTTAGTGGAGGATACAGTAGAGAAGGCAGAAGGTGGGTCGGGTAAGCTTCCTCCGACTTTGGCAGAGAGCCGGGCAGACCGGCACAGAACTTCCTCCAGCGCTGTGTATTCCACGCCCCCACCCTCTCAGCCTGCTGCCCTCCTGGAGCCAAGCCCGGGTACTGGTGCTGCACATAATGGGACAGGACATAGTCAGTGATGTCTGACACTTGTGCCTCGGCGCAGATGCCCACCAGGGGCCTCCTCAAATCAGCCCTGTCCTAGTACAGAAAGTGCACTGTGTTCCGGTGCTTCCGCGCAGCCTCCTTGTCGGCTGCAGAGCTGGCGCCACGCCTGGAGGAGGCCCCGCTGGAGGCTCTCCAACGAGGAGGAGCGCTCCAGCCTCCACTCCTGCACGGCAGTCCTTGGCGCTGGAGCCAACTCTGCAGCCATTTTGCCTGCATCTCCAGTAGAGCACGTGTGGTGGTGGCCGGCTGGTGGAAAGTTCCTGTTTCCTGAGCAGGGAGCAAGAAGGGAGTATCTCCTTAGGAAAGCGATCCAGGGAGGTAGCAGGAGGCCACACACTTGCTTCCAGGACGGGAGGCCCAAGGCATGCCGGCGCTGCTGGCCATCTGCCCAGGATCCATTTGTCAACTCTTTCCTACCCAAAGAGCCCGATTCTTTGGGGGCAGCAGTGTGGGCCGCTAAAAATATGACATTCATTTCCTGTTTCCTTTGCAGTAGGGGTGCAATGGAAGCGGATGCAGACATCTGGGATGGAGCTTCTAGGAACGCTGCTGAAAAGCTGGTAGCACCTCTAAAGGAGAGAAGGGTGGACCCAGGTCCTTTCTGTCCACCTAGAGAGCCTGTGGACCTGTGGCCTGGATGGGCCAGTAGTCCTTCTAACCTGTGGGGCAATTACAGCATGCTGAGGCGTGAGGGAGGGGAGCACCAGAGTCCCTTTGCTACCCGGAGACATTAAGTCCGAACACCCCCCCCCACACACACCCCATTTTAGAGTCACTATCATCTACTTCCACTACAGCCAAATGCAGAGCTCCACTGAGAGAATACTTCAACAGAATGAAATATCAGATACTCCCCATGTAATAATCTGAAAAACATCCACAAAAAAACAAGGTCTTTCTTTCTGGACTGTCTAGAGCCAGCATCATCCTGCCGGATCCAGGGCACTTGTGGTCTGCAGTTCGTCCCTAGAGTCCAGAGATCAAGCCTTCCCTAACATGGGAAGGTGTAGGGGCAGGGGTACACTCAGGGCATGCCATGTAGAGTCCTAAGGGGTCTTGGCTCGTAGTATCTGTGAGCCCTTGCATTTCAGCTTCTTAGCTGGGGGGTGAGAGGGAGGTCCTTTTATCTGAAATATAATAAATGAGATGGTGAAAATGCAGAAGCAGGCACTAGGCCAGGCGTGTAGTAAGCCCTTTAATGAAGTCATCTCTTTACCCTTCTATCATAGCACTTCCCTTTAGGTAATAATGTTCGCTTCCATTTGTCAGCCAGGAGCTAAGTTCTACCATCCACAGTAGACGCTTGAAGCTGGGTATGGTACCTGACTCTATGTGTGCTATGCTTTTTTTTTCTGCATGTACTTCCCTATGATAAAGTTTTAATTAATAAATCAAGCACAATGAGATGAACAACAGCAATAAAGTAAGACAATTATAGCAATATGTACAAGTAACGAGAAGTTAGATCCTCTAGAAATGCCTTACTGTACTCATCTTTCCGGCTCTTGCGGTGCTGCTTAATTATCTCACAATGATGATTAAAGGAAGTACTTGCACCTTCACGTGGGGTCATCACTGAGTAAATCAAGGTTATTTGAACATAAGTACTGCAACACCATAAGAGTCCGATCTGATAGCTGAGATGCTACAAAGGGACTAACGGGCGGGGGTGGGGGGTGGTAGTGTACAGAGCATGTATGCAAGGGGCAAAGGGAAGGTTCACATGCAGGGATGGAATGCACCTACCTGCACGGTCTTCCTGTGACCCAGAGGGATGCCCAATTGAAAACTTATGAACTGTTTTAGGAATTATTCCCTTCCATATTTTTAGGTTGCAGTTGGCAACGGAGTCCTGACACCAATGAGAGCAAAACCGCAGAGAAAGGGAGATTTAATGTATATGCGCCCTGTTATCTTGCAAATACACTGTGGTTTCATTTGAGAGGAAGCTGAACCATAGTTCAGAACAGTGCGTCTAAGGATATTGTAATGTTGTGTGTAACTCTGACATAACCTGGGGAACATGGGACGGTCAGGATCTAAAACTGATGACTAGGCCCTCACTGGAGCTCGGCTGGAGATGAGGGGCCCCCGAGCAGCAGGGACAAGAGGTAGCTTCGGCAGTGTCTGTGTTGAAGCTGTCAGGACTCAGAGGGAACACGGTTGAGGGCCTGAACTGACTCAGCAGGAACTCTGTATTGCTCAGGAGTGCACTGAATTGCCGCCATAGAGTCTACCACCTGATAGGCCCCCACCAGGAAGGAAGGAAGGAAGGAAGAGAGAGAGGGAGGAAAAGAGAGAGGGAAGGAGGGAGGGAGGGAGGAAGGAAGAAAGGAAGAGGCAGAGGGAGGAAGAAAGGAAGGGAGGGAGAGAGGGAGGGAAAGAGAGAGGGAGGGAGGGGGGATATATTTCATTTACTGATAATTCCTGTGCTGGTTTAAGTGCAGTAAGCCTGATTCTTCATATCCTTTAAACTGTTTTTATAACAACCCTATTGAGTAGAAATGAGGCACAAAACCCAACAGTTTAAAAGCTCATCATGCTTTAAACTTATTTGATGTTTAGAAACTATCACCACAATAAAACTATCGACAGACATATCTTTCCCAAAAATGTCCACACGCCTTTTTTTTTTTAATTGTATAAATGCTTGCCTACAAGTATGTTTGTGTACCTCATGCATGCTTGAGGCCTGTGGAGGTCAGAAAATGTAAGATCTCCTGGAACTGCAGTTTTGAGTCGCAGTGTGTGTGCTGGGATCAAACCCGGATCTTCTGCAACAAATGCTCTTCTCCGCTGAGCCATCTCTCCACCAACCCCACCTTACCTTTTCCTTTTGCAACTTCCTCCTTTCAACCCGTTCTCCACCTCCTCTCCCCACGCATTCATTGATGTTCTTTCTTTAATTAAATGTTGCTTCACAGTTTCAGGAATTTATATTAATGGAAATTCCAGTCTTTTTTTTTTCGGTCTGGCCTTTTGTACCCAGAAATTTTAAGATTAGTGATAGGTTCTTGTAGACATCAGCTCATTTATCCATTTATCCAAATAGTTCTATTGTTTCCAGAGTGCATCTTTTATTATAAAACAACCAAACAAGTACTTGAGCCAGGCCCAGAGATGCAGGCCTGGTGGCCTTCCTTACTCAGAGGATGAGAGAGATCACAAGTTCAGTTCCTGCCTGGGACAGAGTGAATCTGCGGCCAGTCAGAGCAACTGAGTGAGACTCTGCCTCAAAGTGTGCAAGGTTATGAGAGAATGTAGTGCAGTGGTACAAGGTTTGCCCGATGTGCACAAGGCCCTGGATTTTTATCTCTAGCACAACAAACAAAACGAGCCTGCTTTGCTTTGATCAGACAGGGGGTTTCTGTGTTGTTATTTTGCTTGCTTGTTTGTTTTTTTCAGAAATGATGTCATTGAAGACCTTTCTAGTTCTGACTTCTCAAGCCATATTATTCTTTTTTTATGCCTGCCTGATTGTATTGACTAGACCTTCAGTGAAATGCTGACCGGCAGTGAGGAGAGAGCCAGCATCTCATTCGTCTTCCTGGTCTTAGACCAAAAAAAATTCACTGTTTTAAGAGTAAATGTGAAATTTCTCATTGGTTTCCCTGGATGCCTATCGTCATGTTTTCCTGTGTCAAAGGGAGAAATACATGTTTGACCTTTCTCCCTAGTTCCTGGTACAGAGCTCCTGAAAGCTTCAGGATCTCTTGAGTGACTACAGCATCTTTTGTTATGTATAACAATTACCTTCCCATTAAACCTGACTGGGCTATGAGGTGAGTTTTGGTGGGCCCTTGTCTTAGTCAGGGTTACTACTGCTGTGATGAAACACTATGATCAAAGCAACCTGGTGAGGAAGGGGTTTATCTGGCTTACACTTCCACAGTACTGTTCATCATTGAAGGAAGTCAGGAGAGGAGCTCAAACAGGGCAGGAGCTGATGCAGAGGCCATGGAGGGGTGCTCCCCATGGCTTGCTCAGCCCTCATTCTTATAGAACCAGGAAGACCACCAGCTCAGGGCTGGCTCCACCCACGATGGGCTGAGCCCTCCCTCATCATTACAAAAATGCCCTACAGCTGGATCTTATGGAGGCTTTTTCTTACTTGAGGTTCTCTCCTCTCAGACAGCTCTAGCTTGTATCAAGTTGACAAAACTATCCAGCACAGTGCCTCTATGGCTTACGGAACAAGGGCTGGTCACTAGAAAGCCACAACTGAAAGACGAACTGTCAGAACCACCACATAATGCCTGGAGGGAGAGCAGAGGGAGTTTATCACTAGAGGATAAAGATTTGATCAATCCGTCTTACACAGCAAAGCCTCCATACAGTTCCTATATAATCAGGCTTGGCAAACACATCATTTTTGAAAGGAAGCTGCATTTCTCTTCATTTTATATCTCCCCCTAATCTGTACCCTGAAACCTTAACGCTGGCCTTACAGGATGAGTTAGGAAATAATTCCACACCTTCTACTTTCTGCACATGCGTGTCTGTATAAATTTGCTATTGCTTCTTCCTAAATGTTTGGTTAGAATTAGCCAGTGAAATGACCTGGTTTTAATCGTAAAATCTTTGTTTTTTCAGGCATGGCCTCACTATGTAGTTCAGGCTGCCTGGAACTTGCTATGTAGACCAGGTTAGCTTAAAACTCACAAAGATCTGCCTGCCTCTGCCTCCTACTTGCTGGAATTAGAGGTGTGTGCTGCTGCATTCACCTATAAATAATTTTTACTACAAATTCAACTTGACTAGGTAAATGGCTGTTATGGTTATTTATTTCTTCATGGGAGAAAATTTTATAGTTTGCATCCTCCACGGGCTTTAATCTAAATTGTGGATTGTTGTTTGCATTTAGTGTATTTTTAAAGTGTGTTTTGAAATTTAAGTTTCCATTTATGTTATTGTTGCTGTTGTTAGTGGTAGCAGTCGTAGCAGGAGGGGGTGTAGGTACCAGCACGCGTGTGGCGGGTAGAAGACAGCCTTGTGGCATCCGCTCTCTCCCTCCTTCTGGAGGTGGAGCTCAGGTCACCTTTACCTGCTGAGTTACAGCCTGAGATGTGGTTTTGATCCTTAGGTCTTGATTTCTTATTCATTCTGACAGATGCAGCTTTCATAGGGGCTTCAGAACAAGGGTGATTTTGGTGTGATTTCTGGTCTGGCTGGTTTGAGTTCTGTCACCTTGCCATTTGTGCTGATGTGGCCAATGTCTCTTTGTTCCTTTTTCCTTTCTCAAATCTTCTTTAGGATTAGTCAAGTGTTTATTTTATTTCTGTATAATTCCATCGTGTCTCCAACTCGGGTTTAGTGGCTGTCACTCTGGTCATTTTAGCGGCTGCTCAGAGCCTGAGCGATGTACATCACTGGATTGCTGAGCTCTGAGTTTATTGAGAGACCCTGTCTCAAAAAATAAGGTGGGAAGTGATAGAGGAAGACAACCAGTGTCAACACACACACACACCCCACATACCATCATGAGAAAACATATTAGCATAAAACTGTTTGTCAGGTTTTACATTTGGAGAACTGTCGACCATAGTTTTCTTTCAATAATTTTCTGTCCAGGCTGTCTTTTCCTTTAGTGACGCTGCATGTTCAGATATTTGTTAAGAGGCAAAAAAAAAAAAAAAAAAAAAGTCACATGAAGACAAAGCAGTTTGTTTATACAACCATGTCATTTGGAACATCTCTAGTCTTTTCACACCTTACCAACGAACTCTCCCAACAAAAACAAAATCTTTGTTTTCCTTTGTTTCATCCTATGTAATTTCTGTGGTTAGTTCATTCTTCTTTTCTTTTACAATATCTGACCTGCTGTTAACTCCATCCAGCATGCTTTTCTTAACACGATAGTTTCTATTAAAAGAAAAAAACCTCAATCTGAATTTTGAGGAAGAAGAACTTGGTGTGTAGGTACAATGTGTGTGTCTGTGGTAGATGTGTGTGCAGGTGTACTTCCCTCTGTGTGTATGTGCAAGGCCGGACACATATTTGGAATCTTGGCCAGTCACTCTCCACCTTATTGTTTGAGACAGCGTCTCTTCCTCAGTATAGAGCTTTCTGTGCACAGCGAGCATGTTTTCTACTTCACAAGAATCTCTCTCCGGGCCTCCACCTAAATATTTCTTATCTTTCACATCTCCAGCTGTTTTGTATGTGATACAATTACAATAACTGTGTTATATTTCATTCGCTAACTGTGGGTATGCTTGCAGGGGGAGCACCTGTATGCCATGAACCTAGGCAGAGGTCAAGGGGAAACTTGGTATGTCTATCTGCTCTCTCTGTCATGTGGGTTCTGCTGATCGAACTCAGGCAGTCAGGCTTGACAAGTGCCTGCGAGGAGCTAGTGCCCCAGCCTCCAGTTATGATAATTTTTAATGTCTCTGCCTGCGAATTCTCCCATCTGTCTGCTCTGACTTGGCTGTGATTCTGTGGTTATTGTCCTCATGTTTTCCTACTTCATTGCCTGCCTGATTCTCTTTGATTAGATGCCAGACAATAAATTTTACTCTGTTGGGTGCTGGATATTTTTTTGCATTCTTCCAAACCTTACATTTTGCTCTGGGATGCAGTTGAATGACTTAGAAATAGTTTGTTATGGGCAGAGCAACTGTCAGTGTGGGGCTGATTCTTTTCGCTACTGAAACAAGACCCAGCAAGGACTTCCCAGTGTTTGTGGTTGCTGAGTTTTTCATTAACACTGGTGGTGAGGACAGAGGGACAGACATGGACAGGGATTATTCTAGACCTGCTCAGTCTCCCATGCTCTCGCTTTTCTTACACACCTGTGCTGGAGAGCTGTGCCAGGGCCGCAGGTGCTCTATGCAGCCTCATTTCTCTGGGTTTCTCCGATGTGCACTACTTGCTCTGGTCTGCTCAGACTTTCAGCTCTATCTCTGGAACTCAGGGAATCTGTTGCACCTTGCTTGAAACTCCCTCTGTCAGTGCCGAGGCTAGAAACCTCTCCCAAGGTAGCCAGGTGGAGAAAGTATACACTCACCTTGTTTGGATTCTATCTCAAGAATTGTCTTTGGTGGACAAAGATCCAGTGCCTTTAAAGTTGTTTGTAGCCAGGTGTGGTGGCACAGGCCTGTAATCCCAGCACTCAGGAAGGCAGAGGCATTTGGATCTCCGTGAGTTCAAAGCCAGCCTGATCTACAAAATAAGTCCAGGACAGGCAAGGCTACACAGAGAAACCCTGTCTCAATAAACAAACAAACAAACAAACAAACAAATAAATAGATAGATAGATAGGCCCTGTTGTTCGTTACGTTTTGTGTTTGCTATTGTTTCAAAAGGTGGAGTAAACCTAGCCCCTGTTATTTTATCTTGGCTGGAAGATGAGGTAATGTAACAGACCGGATTTCAACAGGCATTGTCTGGTATGGAAGGAAGTTATACAGAAGCTGACCAGATATCACCAGCTCAGATTTTCCTTCGAAGTTGGGCCTGCTGTCCTGCTGTGCTCTCATCAACTTCCAGCCACCAGATCATGCAGGCTTCCTCAGCTCATCCCTCCACAAGCCATTTTACACTCAGCACCTGGTCACTCCGGCCCCACACAGGTCCTCTTGTGGACAACGCTGGGTGATTTAGGTTTCTTGCAACCCAAATTCTCAATTTCGGCTTCCATAAAACCCAATGCATGCTGCCAACTCACAGATAGCCCACAGAGCCCAGTCAACAGCCTCAGGGCCTCTTTCTTCCCTGGCCACCCTATTAATGTCACTGTCTACAAGAA
>CM053760.1:68547918-68698957 GCA_028658305.1 Pachyuromys duprasi
GCCCAAACCTTGACAGTGAGCCAATGAGCTGAGCAAGAACTCCAGCAATGCCTTGCTGGAAACTTCCAGTAAGGAAAGAGCTGCATCTTTCTATCTTAAGGCACTAGTTCATTGGCAGTTCTACGGCTCCCTCTTGGCTGGTTCACAGGCTTTGTGGAGGACTTGGCATTTGAGCTGAACTTGAAGGATGGGCCATGTTTGGACATGCAGATGTGAAGGAGAAGGCGCAGATTCCAGAAGAGCGGTCATTAGTGTGGACTCCAGGCCCACGTGTGATCCGCCGGGAGGTCCCATTAAAGTTGTTAGTCCAGAAGAGAGTCTTGCAAAGGCAAGCGGTCAGGGATGGACGCTTGTCTCAAAGACCCAAGCCCGCCAGCCCACAATGACAGTGAGGACAATCCCTTTTATAAAAATATGGATCCCAGGAGAAGCCTTGGCTCACGTCTGAATGGCTTCACACTTACTGCCCACCTCCACACTCAGTATGTCCCCACACTCCCTAGGGCCTTTTGATCAGTCTGGGGCTGGATCACAAGGCAACAGGGTGAAAGCTGAGCTCCGCATTCTTTGTCCCCAGCCTGCTATGAAGCAGCCCAGGGCCTGAGGAGAACTGCTTCGCAGGCCGTGTGGGAGCTTTTGGGCTCATATGGATACTCAGGTATAGAGCTGGATTTGCAGTCCAGCTTAGATCAGGGCTTTTCAAACTGTCCATAGTAAAAGGCTGGTTTAAAACAAAAATCTAACATGACCTACATCGATACATTTTAATTGTGTGTGTGTGTGCATGCATATATGCAGGTATATGCCCTGGAGGTCACAGGTCCATGTTGGATGTCTTCTATCTCTCCTCAGCTTATGTTTTGAGACAGGTGCTCACTTAAAGCCCAAGAGCTGGCTTTAGCCAACTTTAACTACAGAGGCTTCTCTCCAGCTACTCTTGTTTTCTTTGGTTTGGTATTTGAGCTAGGGTCTTGCTATCTCACCCAGGATAGAGTGAAACTTCCCATCTTCCTGTCTCAGCATCCCAAGTTCTGGGATTAATGTGCACACCACAACTCCAGATCAATGTTTTCTAAAACATGATAAAAATAAATGAGCGTGCGTGTGTCCAATATACAATGTACACTCATGCAAAGGTACCTTTATGCAGCACAGTACCATGCAAAATGAATATACTCAATAAAATTTCAAAATAAAACAAAATACTGTGAAATAAAAAACAAACAAGAAGGACAACAAGAATACAAACCCAACTTTGAAGTTGTTCTATCCCTCAACACTATGAGATTGGTGCTGTTTCTAAATTCACACTTTCTACACCCAATCTTCCCAAGAGCGCTTCCTTGGAGCTGTGCTAGCCTGGCCTGTCCTGGCTGCCCCTTGCTTCCTCTGTGGGAGACCAGTCACGCGGCATTGGAATAGAGGCAACGGAGTTAGCCTGGACTCTGCCCCTACTCAAATGATCCCTCCAAGAGGGAAAGATAGATTGTGTTTTGTTTTGTGACGGGTTTCCTCTATGTAGCCCAAGCTAGCCCTGAACTCATAGTCTCTTTGCCCCAGCGTCCGGAGTGCTAGAGTTTCAGGAACGTCCCACGGTGCCCAGCAGGATTGCACCGTGGACTAGGGCATGTCTAGCTGGGAGCTGGAGGGCTGTGATGGAGGATTTTGACAGTCTGTGGAAGTCAAGCTAAACTCTCCTTCAGTGTTCCTCCTACAGCGTCCTACTCACCCCAGGCTTACCACACAGAACTGGCACGGATTTCCTTTCACTACAGAAGACGGGCCAAGGGTTCTGCTAATGTAAGGAACCAGGATAGTGGCTCTGGCTGGTGAAGGGGAACAGGGCTCTGACCAGAGTCTGATTTGGTACTTTCCAGGCAGCTGTGGAAAGACTCTGAGTCGTGGAGTGGGGAAGAGGCATGCTGAGAATTCAGCCTGTACACCAGCTGTGCATGGAGGGAACCAGGAAGAGGGCTGGGCGCGAGGGGGTGGTGTAGCTCAGTTAGAGTGCTTGCCTAGCAAACATGAAAGCTTGCATACACTAGGAATGTAGCATATCTCTGTAATTCTAACGCTTACCAGGTAGAGACAGGAAGATCAGAAGTTCAAGGTCATCCTCAGCTACATAGTAACTGCAAGGCCAGTGGGAGATAAATGAATCCTTGTTTCAAAGGTGGTAGGGGTGAGGGTGTTGGGTAGAAAGAGACCCCAAGGCTTTCACGAGCCCTGGAACTACCTGCCAGAGAATACGCTGATACATCAGATGGTCTTCACTTATTAAAGAGCTTAGGACTTTTAAGGAATTGATATGTGTACGTTCCGACTATGCTGGAGGTCTCTGCCTGAGCCCAGGTGAGCAACAGAGGAGGGCTGAGGGAGAGGAAGTGAGCCAGTGTTCAGAACCACAGACCCAGGCTTGGTGCTTTGTGGGAGACCAAGGCATTTCACAGCCTGGAGGACAGCGGCAGTGCCGAGAGCACCAGCTCAATCGTGGCTTGACTTAAACACGGAGATTAAAGAATTCTGACCCTGGGTTAACAACAAGGCCCGGGTTAGTGACACACAGCTGAGTGACACATGCCAGCATTCAGGAGGCAGAAACAGGAAGGTCTCTGGGAGTCTGAGGCTAGCCAGGAGTGCACAGTAAAATT
The DNA here is from genome assembly GCA_028658305.1 of Pachyuromys duprasi. Taxonomy (NCBI): domain Eukaryota; kingdom Metazoa; phylum Chordata; class Mammalia; order Rodentia; family Muridae; genus Pachyuromys; species Pachyuromys duprasi. The sequence continues at coordinate 68,550,570 of CM053760.1, forward strand.
CTGTCTCAAAACAAAAACATGGGAAGTATGGCTCTTAGAAATTTGTCACTTGGGTGACCCTCTGGCTTAGTTTTCTTCTGAACCTTGTCTTCCTGTGGACGGAAAGAGAATGATTTGGTCTTCTCAGAAGGAAGGAATAACAGAGCTCACATTTAGAGGTCCTGCATCTAGACAGCTGGTCTTCCTGCCAGGTGAGCACTGCGGCCCTGTGCCCTTTCCAGCCTTTACAGGACTTGGCTTGGCGTGTCCTTCGGTAAGGACCCATCCTGCCTCGAGCTGCTGTCTGTTCCCAAGTTCACCTCTACTTCACTGTGGGCTGCTCAAGGGGTCCCTAACCCAGAGTGGGGTTGGGGTTGGGAGAATCCAAAGTATTTCTAGTGAGGCCTGAATGAAGGCATGGCTGCTGAGTTCAAACCTCTAATCCGCAGCTCTGACAAAGGGCCTTCTAAAGCAACATTCCTCATTAGCCCAAAGGTTTATTTTGCAAGCAGCTTTTCCCCATGACTCAGTTTCTGGCCCACAGCCAGGAGGCCTTGTGTCAGAATTCCTGTGGAGGAGGCCTGGGGCCCTGGCCTGACCTCCCTTCTGGCCCTGCAGAAGACAGTTTGCCTGTTTCCTTTCCTAAACGGGGTCAGGAAATCGGCATTCTCGTGCCTTCCAGTTAAAATGATGTCAACATTTTAAATCAGTGACCCTAAGAAGAAAATAAAAAATGATATGGCGATCACAGCTATATCTCCTTTCTGTGTTTTAAATATAGAAAGCAGGAAGCCAAACATCTGGCAAAAGAGGTTGTGTGCTGAATGTGTGGTGGCCAAAAAAACCAAGAAGGGGGAAAAAAAAGCATTAGTCAGAGTCTAGAAAAATGATGGTTTACTTTTACAGAGTAATATTTAGAGACAGGACTGAGGAAGGATGTAAGACAGCTGTTACAACACAGACTGCTTTTTTCCAAACTCCATCTTTCAAAAATTCTTGAGGAAAAAAAAAACCCTTAAGAAATAAATTTCAATTTATTTAAAGACATTTTAGAATATAAAATAAAATAACTCAGGTCTCCTATTTAAAAAATACAACAAATCTCTGAGGCTCACTGGAGAGCCAGAATCAATGGACATCATAATTCAGTTAGAAGGTCCGCTTCTTTTTGATTAAAATAATAATAATGGCTGGAGGAGATGACTCAGTCAGGAACATTCTTGCCATGAAAGCATGAAGACTCAAGTTCGGATCTCCTAGCACACACACTAAGGAAAAACCAAAACCCAAACCAAACAAACAACTCTCCCCCCCCCCCCCCCCGCCCCAGGCTTGGCACTGTGCGACTGTAACCCCATTGCTTGCAGGCAGAGACGGTAGATTCTGGGGACTTGGTGGAGTTTTAAGTTCAATGAGAGACCCACCCTGTCTTAGCAATGAGAGTGGAGAGAGATTGAGGAAGACACCTGGGTATCCACTTCTCACCTCCAAGGGCACACACTTGGGGATGTGCACACATAGGAGGAAAATCAAGCAGGATTGACCAAAGCAGGTGTGATTGAAGATATAGAGACCTGAATTCAATGGCCCAATCACTCTGGAACACAGTTTTAAAAGACATTAAGGGAGCTGGAAAGATGGCTCAGAGGTTAAGAGCACTGGTTATTCTTCAAAGGTCCTGAGTTCAGTTCCCAGCAACCGCATGGTGGCTCCCAACCATCTATTCTGGGATCTGATGCCCTCTTCTGGCCTGCAGGTGTAGATGCAGATAGAGTTCTCATATACCTAAAATAAATTCATAACAATCTTTTAAAAAAATGTTCCTTCAAAAAAATAGACATTAAAGCTCTTAGGTAGGGAGCCACTATGCAATCTAACTGTTCCCAGATATCTATCCTAGAAGAAAACAAACAGAACATGTGCCTACAAATACTTGAACACAAGCATGCACAGCATCTAGGGATTCTGGAAGCAATGCCAATGCCATGAGCAGGTGAGTGGATAGGCAGTTGAGGAAAAAGCTGGGCGTGGTGGTACACAACTTCATCCCCAGTACTTGAGAGACAGAGACAGGAACGCCCCTGAGAGTTGTGGGCCAGCCTGGTCTACAAAATGAGTTTTAGGGCAGCCAGTGCTATGTAGAGAGAGTATTTCAAAAAACTGGAAAAAAAGGTGGACTATCCACTGGGGACAATATTATTCATCAATAAAAGTAATAAACTGTAGGTACCTATGATAACAGGAATGAACTTTAGCTAAACGATGCTAAGAGGGAAACTGACAGCCAATCACAGTCACCCAAGCAGCAGAAGGCAGGTCTGTGGCTGCCTGGGCTGGAGAGGCAGGACCTGCAAAGGTGCGTCCTGAATCGCTTCGGGTCCTGGAGACACCCATATGCTGACTGTGGTATTGGTTGCAAGGGTGTGTACGTGTGTCAAAGCTCACAGAACCCAGGCTAGACATGCACCGCCTTGAAAGAACACACGCTCAGTGTGCTCCAGGCCCTGAGCTGGATGCCTGTTGACATACACACACACACACACACACACAGAGAGAGAGAGAGAGAGAGAGACAGAGAGACAGAGAGAGACAGAGAGAGAGACAGAGAGAGAGACAGAGAGAGAGACAGAGAGAGACAGAGAGACAGAGAGAGACAGAGAGAGGGAGAACTTTACCAAATTGCCAAAACATTGTGTATTAATACTGTTTCACCAAAGCTGTTAAAAATTTATAATATTTATAAACGAGGAAGAAAGATGTTTTATCCCAGGACCCATACACACTCACATTCTGGAAGGAGGATCATTCAAGTAGCTATGGTAGGGGCTGTTTGTCAAAGTTGTCTTAAACTGTGGCTGGTCTTTTGCCTTCTCATATACATTTCAAAGTCAGTTTTTCAACTTTTATAAGAAAGACTGTAAGAAAAGTCTGCTGGATTTTGCTTAGCACTATATTGAAATATAAATCAGCGAGCGTATAACGCTTTGAGAGTCTTCCCACTTTAAATAAGGCATGTCTTTCACTTAGCCAATAGCTGTCTAATTTGTGCTACAGTCTATCATAGTTTCCAGTTGCAGTCAGAGTAAATGAACCTCACCAAAACATGCCATCCTAACTTCATCTCCAGGACTTGGATGTGACTTCATCTGAAAAAAGAGGGGGGGGCACTCTGCAGATAGAATTAAGCATCTTGGGAGCTTCATTCTGGGTTAGCCAGATTGACTGTCCAGCCATAAAGCTCATGTATAAGGAAGAAGGGAAGAGGCCGGGAGGGGGACAGGGCCATGGAGAGGTGTGAAGGCTGTGACTATGGAGAGAAAAACTGGAGCTAATCAGTGTTTTAGCAACAAGCCAAGCACCAGGAACTGGTGTGTGTGTGTGTGTGTGTGTGTGTGTGTGTGTGTGTGTGGTGCCAATGAAGGTGAAAGAGTGTCTGAAGGGGCCACAGCCCTCTAACATGCCGCGCACACTCCTGGGCTGAACAGAGCCATGACAGAATTCATTCCTGGTAAGTCACCAAGTTTGATGACTTGTTGCAGCTGCTCTGAGGCTCACACACAGCTGGTTTTGGCTCCTGGGGCTCATGTGCTAGCCTCTTGTCTTTTAGAGGCTAGGACAAATGGCATTGCCTTTGCAATTTCAAGTTCGGATTGCTGGTGTTTGTAAAGTCTAGCATAGGATGATTCAGAATGTATGAGGCTTAGGAAGTTTCAGGCCACCCTGGACTATACAGGGATACTCTCTAAAAGTCAGGAAAAGGAGGAGGAAAAGAGAAGGTCAGAGAGATAGGAGGAAGAAGGAAGGCAGAAGACAACTGAGTTTTACATATTACTTCCTGTTTGCTAAACTCATTAAAATTTTGTTGATAAAATACAGATTCTTTTCTCATAAAATGTATCTTTTTAATCATTTATTTGTTTGGTTTTTGAGACAGGGTTTGTCTGTGTCGCCCTGTCTATCCTGGAACTCACCCTGCAGACCAGGCTGGCCTCGAACTCAGATCTACCTGAGTGCTGGGGTTAAAGATGTACACCACAATATCTTGGCTACAGTTTTCTCTTACTCTATATACATTTTAAAAACAAAAACTACAGCGCTTCCCTTGGCATCACCACATCTCCTGTGCGCATCGCCATAACCAATTTATGATGGTTTGTTCATGTCAGGATCAAAACCAGGTCTCTATGGGTTCTTTTCAATCTACAGATTCCTCTCTAGTTTTCTCTTTTGACTTATTGAAATAGGTCCTTAATCTTGTGGTTTCCCATTGGATGGCTATCTATACATTGTCTCCAATACAATTTCCTGTACACTGATAAACTTAGTTAAGTATGACTCAGGTACAGGACCTTCAGGAATCCATAATGTCTTTTTTGCATATGTTTGTGTGTGGTGTTTGTGAACGGGTGTGCATGCATGTGTGAATGCATGTATGTGAGGGCTTGACGATATATTGGGTCACTCAACCGTATATGTTAAGGCAAGGGCTCTTGCTTAATACACAATACACAATACATACATACACAGATATACACACAAAAACCTAGCAAGATGCTCACTTCTGGCATGGATTGCTTTCAGCAAGTCTGATAGCTGTCTGGCTTTGTTGTCCTTGTAAATCTTGGCCTTTTTGTATGGTCGTCCAAAATTGTTTTTTCTCTCTTTAAAAATCCAGTATTTTGTCTAGAATATTTCTCATTGTTAGCCAAATGGGTTGATTTTTTAAAATATGGGTGGAGTGATTTTTTTTAAAAAGAATATAACATTTTATTTCACTGGATAAGAATTTTTTAAAGTTAACTTGCTTTGTGCATGGTGTAATGGTGTGTGAGTCTGTGAGTGTGCACACAGGTGATGGTGTGTACATGGAGGTCAGAGGACAACCTTTGGGAGTTTTTTCTCTCTTTTTACTGCGGGTTCAAGGATGGAGCTGAGGGTGTCAGACTTGTGTGGCCAATGCTTTTATCCAATGCACTATCTCACTGGCCTGTAAGTTTATTGTTTTTTTTTCATTTCTTCCTTTTTAGCAAAGCAGTTAACTTATAAAAATTTTAAATCTTACATTTTGCTGGGCTTTTATAGAAGTTTCACATTACCTGTAAGTTTATTAGTTGAAAAATATATTCTGATTACTTACAGAGATATTATTCTGCACACTAAGCTGTTCAATGTTTTATTCCTAAGTTTATATGGGATTAAAGTGAGGGTCTCTATTGTTACTTATCTATTTTGGTTTTGAGTTTTTATTTACTTTGATTTTTGTGTATTTCACGTGTACACGTGTTTTTGCTGTATGTGTGTCCGTGCATTGCATTTGTGCTTAGTGACCATAGGGTCCGGAAGAGGGCATTGGATCCTCAGGAACTGGAAAGTGGACTTTCGTGAGCCACCACGTGGCTGATGGGAACTGAAGCTGGGTCTTCTGTAAAAGCAACAAGTGCTCTTAACTGCGCTGAGCTGTCCCCTTTCTCCCTTCTCACCAGCTGAATCTACTCCTAGCACCACCTCCTTGGTGGAAGGTTTATTAGTTTTGAAAATTTATAGAGACCTTTCCTGTTATGGATATCTGAGACTTGTGTGTTTTGTGTGTGCGCATGCATATATACGCATATATATGATGATCAGGGGATAATCTCTGGTGTTGTTCTTCAGGCACTGTCTACCTTTTGTCTGAGATAGTCTCTCCCTGGCTTGGAGTCACTGATCAGGCTAAATTGGCTGGCCATTGAGACCCAGGGATCTGCCCATCTCTGCCTCCCCAGCACAGGACTGAATGCACACACCGACACGCCCAGCCTTTTGAGGTAGGTTTGGGAAAATAAGCTCAGGTCCTTATGGCTGTAAAGCCAACACTAAACAGAGCTGTCTCCCAAGCCCCATACCCAGGACTTCACACCCCCAGGGTATCCGTAAGGCTAAAGCTGTTTTCAGAATACTAAGATACCATGTGCACTTTTCCTTCTCACGAACGTACCGTGGAACTCTCCAGATGCAGCGTGGCATGTGACACTATAACAGATTGCAAGAAAAGGCAGCTAACTCTGAGAACCCAGCTGGCTTCTTAAATAAGATACTTGGAAAATTTTAAAGTGATGCTGTTATCAGCATTCCATTGCTGGGAAAAGAAAATAGCTGACAGAATCATGTTAAAGAAAGAAAGATTTATGGACCAAAAGGTCCATAGTTCAAAGCTTCAGTCCCTGGGGGCTTGGCCCCACTGGTTGGATCTGTCACACACAGTCCCCTGGTGGGAGTGGCAGAAGGGGAAGATGCAGACAGTCTGGAGTCCCAGTTATCTCTTCCGGAGAAGTGGCCCCAATGACCTACCTTCCTTCCGCCAAAGCGCACCTCTTGGAAGTCCTGCCAGCCCCCAACAGCGCCTCCTCTGGGGAGGAAGGCTTTAACAGATGGCATTGCTGCAGCCCTAACCAGTGAGGTTGCAGAACATAGGCTGGAGGCGAGCAGCAGGCATCCGGTTCCTTTCCAAACTAGTCTTCCTCCCCAGGCCTGGGACAGCACAGCTGCTGAAGAGCCTCCAGGCTGTTCTCCCTCGGTTCTTATGACTGGTACCAGGCTTCCTTTTGGCCGCACTGAGCTTATCAAAGGTGCCTGGTTTGAAGTTATGTGCTCTGCTTCGCCCTCATAAGTTCTGTTCTAAGGAATTCCTTCTCTTGCCTGGCATGTGCGCAGGCCTGGGTCTGCTCCCGTGTACCAGGCATAGAGCTCTCTGCCTCTCTTCTCAGCACTTGGGAGGTGTGAATGAGAATTCCCGGAGAGAAGCTGTGTCTGCAGAGACAGCTGATGAGAACGGCAACACTGTGGAGGGATTGGAACATTGCCCATCCAGGGGCTAAGCTTGGCCCTCTGGAACAGCTAGCTGTCCTTGCACACACCCATGTTGGAACTTAAATCTTACGACTAATAGATAAAAGCCTGTTTTTGAAGTCTATTAATTTGCCCCAACCCAGAAGCTAAGAATGTCACTGCACAGCAGTGGGCTTACAGAAAAGCTCCCCCATCTTGCTGTCCCTGAGTCTCTGACGTACCACCAATGTGTTTTAAAACTCGACCCACCGCTTCCTTTGTTCTTTAAAACTTCATGGAATTGCTTCCACACCAGACCACAGAACTTGGGGTAACCCAGGTCTGCGCTCCCGGGCCATCGTGGTCCCTCATAAATGCTCCAGGATAAACCATATCTTTCATTCCTTTGAGGTGGGAGCTGTCTCTTTCCATGACAGAGGTGAAGGCAGGGTCACTGAAAGTCTATCCTCAGCAAGGCAAAGTTCAAAGCCATGCAGGAATGCTGGGGTCTCTCTCCCACCCACCCATCTGTCCGTTTATTAGGAGAACAAACCCAGAGACAAACTGCAACCTAATGGTTAGGTTATGTAAGCAATGAGTTAAGCAAGCATGAGTCACTGGGGATACCTAAAACTTAATGACAAGAGGTGTCAGGGTCTTTCAGTCTTATTGGCCCTCCTCACCTTCTTGCCCTCTGGAAGCCAGACCACAGGGGAGATATGGCATGCCTCCAGGCCCTACTGTGTATCCCCAAGAAACCGCCTCCTTTCCTGTAATGATCCCTGTGCCTCTGGACAATTCATTGTAAACTAGCACAGGGTCCTGGAAGCATCAGCCTCTGCCCTCTGCACTGTATCTGTGCCTGAAACACGGTATGGTCACATCACATTGGGAAGCTGGCTGAAGATATGACTAAGTAAACCAGAACAGAATCTGAGTTATGCAAAACATATTTTGCAGCAGAAGCAGCAATTCTTCCCAGAGGGCAGTTGGCCAGGCTTGGAAGCAGGGAAAACGGACAGTGGCAAGAATCACCCACTTCGCATCATGACCGTGGTATGCTGGATGGAGGTCTGAGCTATTTCCACTTTAGTTATGGGAAATAGCCCCTCTCTAATGGAATCCAGTGCTCGAGGGGGCTCTGGTGTCATCAGAGTACTTGAGACTCGGAAGGCCACCTGGTCAAGAGCCTGCAGGCGGCAGTGTGGGCAGAGTGCCTAATAACTTGGTGCCTTCATCCCTCAGTGCCTGCGCGCTCTTCAGGTGCCGCGGGGAGGGCGGCAGTCCCTGTGCACAGCGAGAAGAGCACACAGTACCGTGTGTTCTCCACTGCTTTTCCTTAAGCAGCATTCGCAACCTTCTCCAATATGTGAAATTTTCATCCTTCTGGCTGGAAAGAACTCCTGACTCATTTACAAAGAGGAAGGCTAGAATCTTGTCCACCTGGATTTTTTTTTTTAACCATCCCTCTTAGAACCTACTTTCCATCACGGTCATTGCAACTGGAGGTGGGTGTGGCTCGCTCAATCGGCTCAATCGGTTAAGAGCAAACCCTCACAAGCATCCCCGAGCATGCACAAACCCAAGAGCCCTCTACTGAAGGACCACAAGACCGGGCCACTGGTTGGTTCTTTTCACCTTTATTCAGATAAACACAACACCTGAGCGGAGCTGGTGTGTTTGCATTTTCTGACATGCGAGTGGCGTCACCACGGGACTGTTCCAGGTTCACAGGCGCAGCTGGCTTTGACGAGGGAGGGTGGCAAAGTTCCATGGTGTCACTTGCCCATTCGAGGCTGACAGAGATGAAGAGGAGCATTGCCCTTGAACATCAGCTTTTGGAGTGTGCACAGGAGACAGCATGCAAGCGCCTCCCGTTAGGCACTTAAGAAGGTATTTCAACACTGGGTAAGCTGGCTCATTAACAACTATCATATTTCATTTCCCAGGAAGAAATTTCGGAGTGAAGAAAATGGCACTTACCCTTGGTCATCAGAGTTGGTGAGACTAGTGATTAAAATAGTTTTTGATATACTAGACTGTAATTTGAGAATTAGAGAATTTCATTTGTTGCATCTTTCCTAAACTTCTGAGAACCAAAGAGTGACTTGTTTAGTTTAAATTGGTCTAGTTATCACTTTTCTAAAGAAAACTATTATGACATGGGTTCTGCTACTCCTGTACATTAATTTAATTTAAATAAGTTAAGGCCCCAATTACTGACTAATAGTTTAATCTGAAGGAACAAGTCTGTCCTTATTTGAAGCCAGTTAGAGTAAATGGAACCTGGGGTTGAATTCAATTTAAAAATTATAATCCTTACATCAAAAAAGCAGCTAGCATGTGAGGCCAAGGCAAGTGGGTTTGTGTAAGGGCAGCTTTGGGGGTGGGGGTGGGAAGCACAGACCAGGCAGCAAGGCCAAGAATCCTGACTTGCTCCAGCTCTAAGCTTCCTGTGCAGAATGGCCATACTGCCCCCAAGAGAGCAGGCCTGGCAAGAAGCCTTCTCTCGGCACTACTGTCCCTTCTGACAGTTCCTGGGAGGACAAAGGCCAGTTCTGCTCCCTAGCAACTGCCCACACTGGCTGCTTCTGGTCTTTTTTCTGTAAAGCAGTGAACTGGCTCAGCAGCAGAATAAGGCTTCTGAGTTGAGCTGCTCCCTCCCCTGACAGCCAGGGGAGAGGTTGTCTGGAGGCCTGACAAAGAGCAAGGCTACTTTCTACAAAGTATAAAATCCCAACCACTCCAGTCAGTCTATTACAGTGAACTGAATCGCTAAAAAACAATGTACTTTGAAAGCCTTTGCCACATCTGTAAAAAAAGAAAACAAAAAAATCCTCAAAGTTTTAAAAAGTCCTTTAAAATGTATCAATATCCTTCTTAGTTAACAAATATAAAACCGTTTAAGACAGGTGGTGACTTTCTTAGGTTGTATCTCTGAGGGAGGGAGTACATATATATATTTGGGGGCTACATAGTGAGGTTTTACTACTAAAATAATCTATTTGGTAAAAACTCCAGAAAGAGTTCTGTCAAGAAAATAACTGTTTTGGAATGAAGAATTATTTTTTTTCTCCAAAATGTCAAGAAGAGTAAGGACACAAATATAACATACTTAAAATTTCAACACAACAATATTATTTCAGTAAATAAATAAAAGTGGCACCAACTTTATGGCGATTTTTCAAGACCCAGCTCAAAGATATTCTAAAATAAATAACTACTCCGCAAAAGAGCCATCATTTCAGCACAGGAGACACAGCGCTGACAATGCAGTGTGGCGAGGAAGGGCACTGCGGCAGGCCGCGCCCACGAGGGAGCACAAGTCCCACCCTAGGTGGGATGGACCCTTGGTCAGATACTGGTCCAGAGAAGAAGGCTTCAGGAGAGGCCAGGCCTGGGGCTGTCTTTTGCCATTTTTCTCTTTTCTTCCAAGGTGTGCTTAAATATTTTCTTCAGGGTGTTGTAAACCATTGGTCCATTTTCAGAATCAAAATTAACCTGATGAGAAAGAAAAATTTCTATTTAAGACACTGCAGCAAAAATTTTAACCAGTTTCTATTTATAAAGAAAAGAAGGATTTGGGGAAAAAAAACAATAAAGATTTATGTAAAACTACATATGGTTAAAAAGCACATATGATACGTTTCATACATGTTAGCTGAGAGACTATGTTGGAGCTGTCAACTAGCCAATCCCAAGCCTTTGAGTGAACACTCATATAGTCTAGAGCCTAGATTTCAAAGAGTCCAAGCAGCGGGCCACCAGGGAGGTCAGCAGAGAGGGTGAAGCTCAGAGACTAGCCACTGATGCTGCCATGGAGTTCCCTTTTGAAGGAAGCACACCAGCGGTTACGGGTCACCTTCAGAAGCCTTAGGGCAACCTGAACTAAGTCTGAAGACCTAAACATGTGGCTTTTCATCTGAGGCTGAGTAGCTGTGTCTTTTATCTAAGGTTTCCCACCTTCCTAACACTGCAACCCTTTAATACAGTTCCTCATGTTGTGGTGACCCCAACCATAAACTTAGCTCGTTGCTACTTCTTAACTATAATTTTGCTACTGTTATAAATCGTAATATAAGTATCTGATCCACAAGATGAGAACCACTGGTCTATGGGCTTCAATTTCCTCATGTGAAAATATTAAACCCAATACCCACCGCCTTAAGATTTCTGTGAGTTTAAATGAAATCTAGGACCCGTGAGAGCTTTGTACACATAAAAACCTCAGCGAGACTGAAGGTCCCCTCTCCTTGTTGGGCCATGCCTGTCACTCTCTGCTGAGGAATGATGGTGACAGGACAGAGAACCCCACACTATTCCCAAAGTACGGTATATCCCACAGAGAAGGAGCCAGGATCCTGGACACAGCTTCTTCCATTCACAGATCGCTCCTTTTGGACAAGCTCTAAGAGGGCCAGGCTGCTCGCTTCATCAGCAGTGCAGGGGTCCAGATGCTGCTCTGCTTGTTTGTCAGTGTCCCGTCCATGGTGCCATAGGTCAGAAACAAACAACTGCCTTTCTCCTTGAAGCATGTGTTTCATATTTCTGTGGGTACCAACCTGACAGTTTTGGACATCTAACTCTGCTTAGATGATTCTTGTTTAAACCCAAAGTGGAACTAGCTGAACATGCAGATACCCCTGGCTCCTTTGAGGTACAGGATTTAAAAAGACGTGTTGAATGCCCAGTTGTTTCTCTCTTTGCCCATATAAAAAGCTCTCTGTTCCCATAACATGACAGGTCAGCTTTGTCTTGACACCACGGTTGGCAACTCTGTAACTACTTATAAAACACATTTGCATTTCAGGGCAACAGATGAAAGCTTTACTTGAGGAGGGAAGGTCAGGTGTGGGACCCAGACTTACAGAGGCGGTGTGCCTGCTGCAAAGGGCACAGGGCTCACCTTGGTGAAAGCTTTGACGGCGTGTGAAAGGCAAGCATCCTCCACTTCCACAGGAAGTGTCTGAAGGCTCACTATGCAGTGCAGTACACACAAGATGGTCTGGTGTTGCCCCTGTTTTGTTTTCCCAGAAATAAAAGAACGTTATCTCAAGAAGTCAACTCAAATAAGCATACATGAGCTGCTGACTATGAGCTAGTACTCCAAGCATGCTGTCACATGTTTACTGTACTGTATTAATGCAAGGTGGAAAGTGTCAGGAGATGGGTCTGAGCTAGCGGCTTTGTCACAAAGTCAGGGTCAGGGAAACCTGAAGACGGGTGTGGCTTTAAGCCACATGCTTCTCCTGCAGTGCACTGTATGAACCTTTCTCTCCTACTGCTATGGATGTGATCCCTTCCACTGGGTCAGCTGATGCTGCAGTCCGGGAGTAGAGCTCACTCGGGTGCCAGCAGTCAGTTGTGTGCCCAGGTCATTGCAAGCGTTATCTGGGGTGGTGGGCAGATGAAGCCCCAGCAACAACTCAAACATAAGGAGGCCTGAGTTGAGTAGGGTAGGTAGACGTTGTAAGAAGGGTCCACTGGCTTGAGTGCTAGGGGCCGTCTACCTCAGCAAAGAAAAAAGCTGCATCACCGTGAACGACATATACATTAAATATGTGTGTGTGTGGCTCACTGAGATCCGGTACTAACATCTCTTCGGAAAATCTATTCTAAGAGAATAATCTGAAATATAGTAAAGCCTGTGAACACAGATTATCATCACAGATAGCCTGACGCGATAGGAGCTTTGTCGGTAAGAGCCAAGTCTGCGTCCTGCTTAGACACCGGCCATAGCCTGGAGCCAGCTTCTAGCTTGCCCTAGCTGCAGAAGGGGTCCGTCTTCTCCAAGCACTGTCAAGATGGACGGGAGAAACTGGAATTACTTCCTGACGCAGCTGTCCACAGCTGCCCAGCAGAGCCAATCTACCGCCTCCTGCTCATCTCTGACATTTGAGGCTATGGAGCTTAAAGGCTGGAATTCATGTTTCTAGAACCCATGAAGAAAGCCTGGTGGGTACGATGGGCTGTAAGAACAGCCAGGGAGGCGGGGATGGGATTCCTAGGCAAGCTGGCTGGCTGGCCTAGCCAGATACACAGGTGACACCAGCCTTAGGCCTTCACGTGCACGTACAAATTTGTGCTCACATAAGTGCGCAAGCAGACACAGACAGCACTACACCACTATATGTCTCTCTGTCTCGATATACATTTATGTGAGGGGATTTCCCACATGTGTGTTTGTGAATGTACTGTGTTTGTAGTTTGTGGGCAGACACAGGTGGATCACTGTGAGTTTGAGGCCAGCCTGATCTCTAAAGCAACTCCAGGACAGCCAAGGCTACAGAGAAAAACCGTGTTCTGAAAAAAACCAAACCGAACCAAACCAATAAAGCCAAAAAACCAAGCAACAAAAAAATCCCAACCAAACAAACAAATAAAAAATCACTCCGCACTCAACACACACACACACACACACACACACACACACACACACACCTAAATTGTATCCTAGAAGGTATAATGAAAAATAATTTGCCTTTTGCTACATCCATAGTATCCTTCCCTGAAGGCAAAACCAGAAGCAGTTTATAGCTCCCAATATTTTTTTCTACTTCATACGTATATAAGTAAGCTATATAGACTTATGCACCCATACACATCCCTTCCTTTTTAGCCATTCTAAGGAGTGCACATTTCAATCTGCTTTTTTAGTTTGTACAGATCCATGCTCACAGTGGGTGGAAACAAACACTCTGACGAGAAAAGGTGGTTAGTTATGATACAATCCCACTTTGGCATCACACCATCTGAGATGCTCCTCTATTTATGGAAAAACTCTTTTTTTTTTTTTTTTTTTTTTTTTTTTGCTGACCACTCACAATTTCCAGTGTGTAGGTATTCAGGTCTATTAGGCACAGAGCGTGTCATTCTGTTCAGCTTGAGGCAGGATCATCACCCAGCCCACGATGGCCTGTAACTCGCAGCGATCCGTTTGGGATTAAAAGCGCGCGCCACTACACCCTCCTGGGTTTTCAGTTCAGTGTAGTTTAAGCTGGTGAGACCGGTAGGAATAGTTGCACCGTGTTTTTATGCCATTGAATAAGGCAGTGTCTTGCCAGCTCTTAAAGACAAACGGTTCTCGTCTTGACGAATGCTAAGCTACGGGTAGCGAGGTCGGGACTGTGGCAATAACTGCTGCCGACGGGGGAGACCGTGTACTTCATCGTGTCGGTAGTGGTGCTTTACAACGTGGAGGAGCAGCTGCAGAGGCACTACCGAAAAACTGTTTCTTTTTGTTTGGTTTGTTTTGGGGGGACAGAGTCTCACTATGTGGCCCTGGCTGGCCTGGAAATCACTACATAGACCAGGCTGTTCTCAAACTCACAGAGCCTCTGATTCCCGAGTGCTGGAATTAAAGGTGTGCACTACCACACCTGGAAAAATACCATGCTTTTAAGCCAAAATAAATTCTAAAATTCAATAATACTTACTATGTTAAAATGTATGTTGAAAAGATTAAAAAGGAAAGATTGGAAGAATTTAATGTGACTCTCCAGGATGTACACTGCAGAAACGGTCCCTGAAAGTGTGGTCACCTCAGTCTCCCAGGGCATGGATATCTTCCTTTGAGGGGTGGGCATCAAACCAGGGCCCCTGTACATGCTACTCAAATGACCTACTGTGGAGCTGCTTCCCAGCTTGTTTTTTTGAGACATTCTTGCTGTATACCACAAGATGTCCTTGAATCCAGCTTGTAGTCCAGGTTGGCTTCAAATTTGTAATCCTACCTCCTGTAATCCTATCTCCTGAGTGCTGAGATTACAAGCACTCACGGCCATTTTTGTATTTTCTAAATGCTTATGCTGCATATCAATTTTGTTATATCTACAGTACTGCAGATCAAACCTGAGCTCTTGCATACACTGGGCTAGTCCTCTACCACCGAGCTACATCCCCAACCCCAATCTCTTCTCTTAGAAAAATAACTAAATTAGGGGAGTGGAGAGATGGCTCAGTGGTTAGGAACAAGCCCCACTCTTGCAGAGGACCCACACCATGTGGCTCACAAAGTCCTGCAATTTCAGCATTAGGGGACTTGGATGCCCTCTCCTGTCCTCTGTGAGCATTGCACTCTCGTACAAACAGACCATACACACAAAATTTGGAGAAAAAAGAAAAGCCACTTAATTAGACCGACGTAAACAATTCATTCTTTTGGTAATGGATTTGTTTGCACAAGTGTGAAACTTACATTGAGGGCCTTAATTAAATTCATTAGCTGATCCAACTGCTACTTTACCTTCTCTAGTAAAAACAAGGCGTCACCAGCATCTGCTTGTCTGTCAACCAACATGTCCACATCCTCTTTGGTGATTACAGGCTCTTTCAGTTGCTCAACCCAAGACCACATCAAACTGCACAAGATGAAAGGGTCTCTCTCACCACATATTCTTTCCCAAGCTCCCTCTCGGGAATTTAGTTCTTTCTACAAACGAAGGAAAGAGAGATGAACATGGGTGAGAGGCATATTGGCCCCAGGCGAGGGATCCACAAGCAGCTGAAGAGCTAAGGCTGGGCTCCAGGGTGCAGCCTGGACCTTCCCCAGGGCCTGCAGCTCCGGACAGGAGCTTCCCCAAGCCCAGTCTCATCCCTGCCACAGGGCTAACTAACTCCTGAGGGAAGGGCCACTGCAGCCCTGCCTCTGATTCAGAGGCCAGAGAAGCAGTTCAAGATGGAGTCTTCTTTCTCCAGCATCTGGTAAACAAAGCAGAAATGCTGACTGCAAATGAGATAAAATGGTAGATTAAAATTAGGAGACCATTTATAAGTTAATTTGGTATCTCTGCTAAACCTTTTAAACAAAACTTCAAAGTACACACACACAGAGAAAATTGCATTAAAGTTGGTAAATAGGGTGTGTGTTTTTCCAAGTGCCTTTTAGAATCCTATAGACCAACCGAGTAACAAGTCAGCTCGCTGAAATCTGGGAAGTTAAAAACAAGTAGAAAGCCTTGTGAACACTCCCAAATCTCTGCAGACAATTTAAACATGAGTTTAATTATTTGTGTATGTTCTTGTATGTGCGTATGTATGTATGTGTGGAGACCGGAAGACCACTTTGTGGAGCTGGTTTTCTCGTTCTATTATGTGGGTCCAGGAGAACAGACTCAAGCTCGGAGGCATTTGTCTTTAATGAATCATACTGCCAGCCTCACACGAGACTCTAAGACTCCATCTTACAAAAATGAGTTAAGAAATTCTTGACAGGGCCTGGGTACAGCGGCACACACCTGTAATCCCAGCACTCTTTGAGTTCAAGGCCAGCCTGGTCTACAAAGTAAGTTCAGGATAGCTAATACAGAGAAACCCTGTCTCAAAAAACAAACAAACAAAAACAAAAAAAATCTGGCAGAATCAGATTTATGTTTTGGTAAATCCAATACAAAATTTCAGTTGTAAAAACCAAGTAGTTTTTAACATTCATTAGCCACCCAGTAAATACTTATAGCATGTACTATAATTTGATAGAAGTGGTAACACATTTCTAACTTTCAGAGCAACCTCCCAGGGAGGCTCCTCACATATCCTCACCACTAAGGGGAATACAGTAACTTGTGCATAGCTCAATGCTTGGAAATGGGGAGTATTCCACTAGCTTGCCTTACTGCATGGGCCATGGCGCAAGGACCCTCCCACGCTGGGCTTTTCGTTCTCTTATAAAGAAGCCCATACTTGGAGTTGTCTGTATTTCTGCCTATCTCACATATTGCGTATAGAACAGAACGGCTTTTTCTTTAACCTTACAGACACACGAGGAGATAAACTGGTCAGAACAAGGACTGTCTTGGTGAAATGAATACTGCGTCATGAGGTTCGCTGGAGCTTCCCGGTGAGGCAGAACTATGGGGAACGCTGACTTTACTACCTGGACTCTAGCTCTGCCACGAGAACCATGGCCTCAAGTGAGCCACATGACCTCTGGAGTCCTTCGTTCCTCACCGACGCACTGCACTCGTGAGCGTAAGAAACGTCCATAGTCTACACATCTAGGCTTACCATGAAAAGCACATGGCATATTCAAGCAAGGGCTTAGCACAGGCATACACAGCGCCACACTATTCAAGTCATGTTTGTTTTACCTTTTTCCCTGAGTACAATTGGCTCTTTTAGTTACTCAAAGTTCTGAAAGAGGGTAAAAGGTTTGTGGCTCCAGAAAATGCTTTTATACATGCTGTATGTCGAAACAGCCTGACCCAAACCAAACCTGCATCTTTCGGTTGTTGTTTAAAGCAGGGTCTCTATGAAGCCCTGGCTGTCCTGAAACTCCCTATGTAGATCAGGCTGGTCTTGAACTTGCAAAAATTTGACTGCTCTTGCTTCAACTGCTTTGACTAAAGGTATGACCAACAGCGCCTGGCCCAAGCCCATCTTTATCAGCTCATGTGGGCACTTGGCTGACCCAGGAGTGGCATCAGGACATTCTTAACACAAAATTCCTCTTACTTGCTAGCTCTCAACATACAGTAACGCATGGGAAATATTTGTTGACTGGATACGTTTTTTCCAGTTTATATTGGGGAATATAGAAAGTGTATTTGGAAGGAAAACAATGTTTGAGTTTCATTAAAAGCATTTATTCAGTTCTCACCTATGCCAACACTGTAAGTTGGCATGAGCTCCAAACTTCATTTCCTGCCTCTGAAGATACCCTAGCTCCTTGGCTCAATGAATGAAAGAACATGGAAGAGCAGTGATCACTTTAACAGCACGGTCTGAAGGACCGGCTCTCAGCTAGGAGTGTGTACTCCCAGAGAACTCGGGTTCAGTTCCCAGCACCCCACCAGCTATCTTATGATGCCTGTAACTTCAGCTCCAGGGATGTCAGACACTGTCTTCCTGTCTCTGGAGCCACCTATGTGTCACTGTACATGCCTACTCCCATAAAAATGTGCATAATTAACAATGAAAAGTAAATAAAATCTTTCCAATAATCCACAGAAGAGTATGGCTGCCAATTCAGGATTTCTCCAAGTCAAAAAGCCCAAGTCAGTCCTGTGCTGGGGCAGGCTCTGTTGCTGCTGAGTTCCCATTTTTTCTCTAAACAAGGTGTTCACCCAAGCCAAGCAACTACAACTAAAGACTGTCTTCCCACTAAAAGTAAAACACAAAGAAGGAGTTAAAATTTAAAATTCACATTCTCTATATATTTATTTAAATGAAACAAATACCTGCCACATTTCCACTCTTCTTTTTACTTCCTCCTTCTCCACAAACTCCTCTAAGTTCGCCAGGGCTTTGGCTGCCAGTACTCTCCTTGCTTCGGCACTTAGCTCAGACTGCAGGCTGGCGTATGGCATTGCCTCAGACAGGTATGTGCTGTCTTGGGTGTGCTGTCTGGGTAGGAACTGGGCCTTAGGATTGGAGCCACAGTTGAGAAGGCTGCCTGGAATACAACCACCAGGAGCTTCACACCCACAGCGGGTGACTTGCTCTGGATCCTTGTGAATACTAGCAAAGCTGGGTGGCGCTGGTTCTCCAGGATTGTTAGAACAAGAAATGCCCACAGAGAAGGTCCTGCTCCGCTGCACTTCCTTTGGAATATCCTTCTTATAGAAGAGTGGTGATCCATCATTGTTGAATCCTTCCATGACTCCACACTTGGACTGAGTCCAGAAAGAAAATGTACTGTGAACTAAGGCATCCTTCTCTAAACCTAGCTCCGGAGTTGGCGGTATGTAACAAGGGCTGGTGGGCTTCTGATGCAGGCTGTGGTCCAGCAAGTCCTCGGCAGGCACTGTCCAAGGCGTCTCCCCTTGCTCCAGGATAGCTTTGACTCTCTTTAAATCTGAGTCACTGTAGCTGAGCTGCCTTTTCAGATGTGTCAGAGGCTGAAGACACTCAACATTCCTCCTCTTCCAGAGGGGGTCAAACTCAGGCTCATTGGAAAGAATCACATCCTGGTTCTCAAACTCGGCCTCCACTGCAGTGGGGTTGAACGGGTCAGGCACGTCACTGTTTTGCCTCAGTAGCTTTTGATCTAGTTGCATTGTGACCATCTCAGACACAGTCTTTTCGATTTCTGCAGAGAGTTCAGGTCCTTCTAACATGCTCTTCACCACTACTGGCCTGTTCTCAGCCAAGTCAAGCAGCAGCTTGCAAACTAGGTGGATGATCTTTGGCACGTATTTCAGAAGTCGTGCTTCGTAACCATGAAGCAGATGACGCTGGCGAATCAGATACTGGGCTAAGGTAACAGCGTGTGCTTTGGGGTCACAGCAAGAGAATATATTACGGAGCGGAGCCAGGAACTGAGTGAATTCCCGCACACAGAGCAGCTGTCCTCTGGTCTGAATGGAATTGGGGCGTTTTGCTCTCACAAATATAATTGCTTGGTCGGCAGTCATCCTTGTTGCAAAAACTAAATAGCATGCTATTAGAACACCTAAATGGTAAAGAATATTTGTATGAGAAAAGGCTCCGTGATATACGAGTCTTTGATGATTTAAAACTTCAGTATTGTTAAGAAATCATGTAAGCATGAACAAATCTGAAGGGCAATAATGATACCTGCCAGTTTATTTTAAAGATCCATTTAGATATGTGTATGAGTACTCTACCTGCATGGACACCTGCATGACAGAAGATGGCATAAATCCCATTACAGATGGTTACAAGCTACCATGTAGTTACTGGGAATTGAACTCAGGACCTCTGGAAGAGCAGCCAGTGCTCTTAACTGCTGGGCTATCTCTCCAGCCCCAGCTGCCAGTTTTTTGTTGCTGTTTTTTTTTCCTACTGGACCTCATATAATCTAGGCTGGCCTTAAACTCTGTATCTAGGCAAGGATGACCTTGAAGTAATGATGCCCTGGCCTCCACCTTCCAAGTGCTAGCATTATAAGTGTACACCAATAGGCCAGTTCTGTGCAATCCTGGGTATCAAAACCCAGGGTCTCATGTATACTAGGCAAGCACCCTACCACCTGACCTCAAGCATTATGACTGCAGAGATTTTAACACATGTCTGTGGCAGTTCCTTCGTGTGACTGAGTCAGCTTTGCATCCCAGAGATGGGCTAGACACAGCTGGCAGGTAAAGGAGGGCGGAAGGGAGGAGGGGTATAACAAGTGAGCTACAGATCCACTCTGGCCTTCTGGTATAGAAGGAAGCCAAATCCTGATTCTGTGCTCTTGGTCAACAGCTCTTGATGTTTCCATCCACCCACCACACACACTCTGCGCTGCGCCTGGGACTCTGGCTCTGTCATCTCTGCCAGGACATTCTTGCTGAGTCCTCTCCCAGGTTAGAAAGGTTATGATCTGGGGATTATCTACAGTCATATAATACTTCTTTGCCTGGAATTTCCTCCAAATTATGCCTACATTAATCTGTGTTTTTCTCCAAACCATGACATTAACTCCCTTACATAGGCAAATACTATTAAAGATGTCAGCTGCAACAGAATAATGACTGCTACCTGCATTAGTCACTTATTGGTAAGAATTCATAACCAGTTAGTTATAATACGGCAGCTAACAAATCGTACTGTAAAAGGCAAGTCATAAACACCCACACAATTCATGAACTTGTAGACATCTAGTCATACATGATAATCAGAACCTCCAAGAGCTGCCTGTCCACAAGTTCTCAGTGAGTGCAAGAGAGCTTTCTCATGAGGACACAGCAGATCTCTAGCATAAAGATAAGTACCTGCAGAGCTATAACATGCAATGTCTAGGAATAAAGACATTTTGGCTCTACCCTCACAGTTACCAATGCTTGCCTAAGTTGAATACTAGCCTAGAATGTTTCCATGCAGGGAGGAAATCCCATGGCGGGGGCTATACACTGGACTGGTTTTGTCTGACTGAATCAGATGACAGTGAAGCTCTCGACCCCATGCCCTTTATTTTCGCTATCAGACCAGCAATGTAATTGTTGTTTGCTGAGTGTTTATGTAAAACCACTGGCTTTTACATAGAACTCTACATGCAAATGGTTGCCTTCAAGTATGCAATCCTTATACATGTCAAAGTAGACAGCACATGAAAGACAGAGCCAGTCAACCACAGATATAATACTGACCTTACCACTCAATACATGTTTTTCTTAAACTGCAATCTATCCAACTCCTATTGTTGCTAACAACTTCAAAGATAGCAAATGTAAAACACTTAGAACATAGAAGGCCAAGAGTACTTGCTTTTTTAGTTGTTCTTTCATTTAAGAAAAATAGTTGGGGGGCTGGAGAGATGGCTGGGTGGCTAAGAGCATTTGCTGCTCTTGCACAGGGTTCCCAGCTGCTACCTGTTGCTTGCGACAGTCTGTGGATGGAGCCCCAGGCGACTCTGACACCCTCTCCTGACCTCAGTGGGCACCAACCATGCACATGATGCAGGCAAACATTCACAGACATAAATAAAATCAATCCTTAAGAGAAATAATACTTCATTTATTTATTAGATAAATAAGTACCATTTATTAAAATGAGGTGCTCCATTTAAATTAGTTTTAGATGACTGCTTAAACATGATGAGTTTTCAGCTCTAAGTTACTCTGAAATACTCTTATTAATATATGGTTATTATACAGGCTTAAGAGACTTCAATATCTTTTATTTCTTTAATTTAAAATTTTTGTTATGTTATTTTAAAAAATATCTTTAGAATTATAAAATCTTATTCCTACATATTTTATTATACCCACAGGACAATAATATGACTTCCTAGAACTCACCTGTTCGCCCAAGCCCTGCATGGCAGTGGACAGCTACTTTTCCTTCCTGTAAGGCAAACGTCATCACCTTTACCATGTCTAAGATGGAGGTAAGAGATGCCACACCATAATCCTTCCACCCGAAGTTGTAGAAATAAACTACACAGTGAAAGGAAAAAGAAAAGCAAAATTAACATGCATACTTGCAAGGACCGGGGAGAAAATGAGTTTCAAGGCATGGAGACATCACTGAACAAGCAGACCTATCATAGAAGCTTTCATTTTGGTTGTTGTTTTTTGTTTTTTGAGACAGGGTCTCACATTGTAACCCTGATTGGCCTGGTGCTTTATATTCAAACCAGGATGGTTTTGAACTCACAGGGATCCTCCTGCCTCTGCTTCTTGAATGCTGGGATTAAGGGTGTGAAGCACAATGTTCATCTAATAGTATTTTTATATTTCTAGTAAGTTTAACTTAAAATTTCTTACAAGCACATTTATCATTACCTAATGCATTTTCTGTTGAAACTCAGCTGGAAAGAATTATAACAGTAGAATTAAAAATTAAGATGGAGGCAAATAATATGTATTTTTGTTTAAGATCAGTACTTCTCTAAAAGGCTAACAGATGGCTAGATACACACACATATACATATTTTTATAATTATATATAATATATATATATTCTACTTAGGGTGGAAAAAAGCTAGACAAATAAGCCCCTTAAGAACACCTCCCCAGACTGCATGCTCATCCTCATCAGCCCGGTTTGAACGGCCATGCTGGGGAGACTTCTATGATGAGCTCTGGGCTAGCCATGAGCACATGTTCTTGGGAAGGCAAAAATTATTCAACTTCCAATCCTCATTGGAATCTTTAGGCTATGTGATGTCAGACTAGTTGATAACTCTAAGCCTAAGCTGTGTGGCACAATTTCTGTACGGAAAAAATGAGGTTGTCATGTCTGACACGGTTCAGACACTAACTGAAAGGAAGCCTTTTTACTGCGGGGTCTCCTCCCAGGCCCTCTCTTGGAGAAAAGAAACCCTGAACTCACAAAAGCAACATCAAAGCAAGCTAGCATCCTTTAAAGTCAAATTAGAAGCCACCCTACTCTGCAGACTCTACTGACAGGTATTACCTAACAGCCTGGAAGACAAACGCATTGTCCCACCAGAGCGGGGTAATTCAGCATGGGAAGGAACTTACTGCCGGCCTCCATAAAAGCTTCAGGAAGGTAAGTGAAACCACTTTCTTGTTCCAGAGAATTCCCACAGCTGGCGTGCTCACCAGGACGCTGAAGGTTGATTATTGTTTTTATGCCATGACTGAAAAGAAAAAGCAATCAGTTAGAAGGACCTGGAGTGGGGAAAACAACAAATTTTAGCATTACTAAAACATTACTAATTGCTCTTAAACTCTTCTTGGAAATCAGCTCCTTACTGCCTGTTTGTAAGTGAAGTCCTTTTCATGTGTTGCCATCATCAGTGAAAGAAAAGCATGTTGAATTTGTTCACTGCAGCGCTGGGCAATGCTGCACTTACCTGAGGAACTGCTCGATGATGCGATACTTCTGCAGCAGCTCAGAGGATGGGCGAGCCATGGCCAGGATGTTGTCAGTGACCCTGAAGATGGGCATGGCATGATGAGAAGCACAGAACTCAGGACACTCTACAGTATAGGATTAGTAACTTTTTTCTTCTATGACTTCAACAACTTCTATATTCTTACATAAATCTAACTTCAATTAGAACAATTAGAACTCTGAGAAACTCTTTAGCTCCTTAAATCTCTGAGAAAAAATTCCAGGACCTAAGTTATTTATGGATTCTGACAAAATGTCTCCAAGGACTCTCACAAGATTCTAGTGGACATAAAAGGGAATTCACCTTGTGACAAAGTGGTCAGTCAACTAAATGGAGGACTACTGGGAGGCTGTTACTGGACAGCAGTTACCTGAGGTGTGAGATGGGGTAGTGATGCTGGACATATGTAGGGTTGGGGTGAGAATTCAATATGATGTGTATGTACAGTAATCTTTAGTACAAATCCTGGACTGTGGCTATAAATACTGAGGTGCTATAATTTAGCTAAGAAACAGGTATGGAGGGGTCCAGAGTCAATTGTGCCTGACCTCAAATGCTGTTCTGTGTTTCTGCTTTCTATCTGTGAAGCAAATTAATTAATTTCTCTGGACTACCAATAAAATGGCATTAACAACTCATAGGTTTTATGAAAACGGGTGATAATTTGAAAGCATCTAGTAGCACTGTTCCTTGTCTTACAATCAAATCAGTATTTATGAATGAATCAATGAACAAATGGAATGAGTCAATGAACAGTTGGCCATAAAAAGCCTGTTCTCATGTTAGACCTCCAGTTTTATTCTGTTTTGTCCAAATTTGTCATCAGGAAGCTGGTAAATGATATGAAAGGTAGTCTATTGCAAGTTGTGGCTCATGTGAATCTCAGAGTAACAGAGCCACAAGATTGGCAGGTCAGTATCCAAAAGACATCTCTCTGTTGGGAGCAATGTGTACAACTTAACATGGACTCCAGAGACCGAGATGCCCCAAACTCAGCAGCTGTTAGTGAGATGGAAGCTGATGTGAGGGCAGCAGCGATGGTAAAGGCTAGCCCTGATTGGCTGACAACTGAGCCAAGTGTTCCTGGGAGTAATGCTATATTAGACATTTGCTTGTCTGACTCTGACTCAGGAACATTTGTTTCTTCACACCATTAGTGTCAGACTTGAATATGAAATGTACAGAACAACACAATACCTGGGCTGTGTCACCACAGGCATTCCAAGAAATCCAACAGAAGAAAGTAGAGATAGCAAGTCAAATAAGGTGGTCAACAAATGCCTGATCTTATAATGAATTCTTGCTGTATAAAATAAATCACAGGTACAACTCTCTTTTAAACAATAAATTCTTCTAATTTTCTGCATGTTTCAAATATGAATTTGAGTTTTTCGAGGCAGGGTGTCACTGTGTAGTCCTGGAGCTCACTATGAAAACTAGGCTAGCCTTGCACTCATAGAGACCTATGTGTGTGCTCCCTGGGTGCTGGAATTATGCACCACCATATTTTCCAGATCAGAAATACACCCGACCAGCTGACTGTTAGGAAGTGTGTATGGCTGCACTTACACACAAGAAGCAATTCCACCCTCTTCTGAGTTGCCTGCTGAACCAGCAGCCTCTGCCACTCCAGTCAAGGAAGACTAATTATACTTCATAATAACACACAAATGACGTGAACGCTGACCCGTACAAATCTGAGGATTACACATGGACCATGGAATTTTCTCAAACTTATAGGTGTACATTTTTACTATTTCCAGCAATTTCTGAAATGTAAAAACTATCAAACTACCCATTAACCTAAGACACTTCATACATATCATTTCACTTAATATAAAAGCTTTGGGCTTAATTATTTACATTTTGCAAATGAGAAACTAAGGTTGAATGAACCAGTGTCCCACAGCTGGCCTACTGGCAAACCCAGGGAAGTGTGCAAGGTCCCCAATTCCAGGCCCCTGTCTCCTCCACATTGCACCTCCTGGCTCACAGTATCCCTGCTTCTTTCACCCTACACAGCTGTGCAAGACCCTAGGCCGCACTTACCAGGATGAGTAAACGCCCTTAATAGCTTGTTCCTGCTCACTCCAGCGGGCTGGGTTCTCATATTTACACGCTCTCCCACCACACGCCATGGAGCACGCCATGTGTCCAGGGATGACATGCCGCAAACGCTCTCCCACCTTTGTATATTTTGGTGTTGGGCGTTCTGAACTTTCTAGAATATACAAGGAAGGTAAGAGTTAAGATGCTAGCTTCCCAATAGTATGCTAATACGGGAAACAGTTTCATTTTACCTCAGGATTATATGAGCTGGTGTAAATCCCTTCATCTAACATTTAAAAAGCTTTCACACACAATATTTCTACATATTATACTGATAATGAGAATGTTCATCTTTTTCAAGAGGGTGAATTTTATCCAAAACTACACTAATGACATCACCAAAAAAAATCCATAAATCATTCCATCATTTTATCTCCTCTTACATATCCATTCAGTCTTACCATAAGCAGAGTAAAAAACATAAACAGAATTAACTGTCAACATTCTAAAAGTACAGACACAACTACAGCTGATACACGTCCCTTACACAAAGGGCAGAAATTATAAGAAAGAGTTTTACTTTTTCTCTCCGGGAAAGTGGGATTCCCGTCTGTACGGTTGACAGAAGACACAGCCACCATGACCTGGAGGGAAGACGAGGACAGCAGCTTGGTGGCAGAGCCAGAGCCACGCCGGGCTTGCTGCAGCCTCAGGACCGGGTCAGAGGTAGAGTGCCGACGGCCCTGCAGAAAGGCAGTGAGGAAGTGCACAGCCGAGGGCCTGCGGGATGGGTCCTGCGCCTGCATGGCACCGGCTCCAGGAGGGCAAGAGTTGGAGGCAGGCAGGAGCCAGCTCTGGTTTGCTCAGTGAGGAGCTACACTGAGACACAGGCATCGTTCTGTATGATCTAAGAGCCTCTCAGGATAGGCTGACTCGTTTCCATAGTGACCAACAAAGAAACTACTGATTCCCACTTAGATCTGAACAGGCAAAAATCCTACACGAACGGATTGTGTTCTGGACAAATTGTTCAAATACTGGGAAGAATAATATGCATTTAAAGTAGATTGTTCCTAAATCTAGATTATTTTGTTTCTCAAATGCACTTAAAGATCTGACTTCTCAGAGAATCACTTTCAAACCACTTTAATGAATTTCAAAATGCTTTTATGATAAAACACTGTCTTTTATACACATTAAAAAGTTTAAATTTTGTTATGCTTTTCATAGTTGGCCTCCAGGTATTTTAAAAGAAAATCCTGCTTTTCTTTGAAATAGGATAGAAAAGAAAGTTTATTGTAATACAGAGGTATATGCTAGATCCTACAACATTATTAAAGGGTCATTCAGTTTTTCAGAACAAAGTGCCTTCCTGTATTTTCTTGATAGAACTACCAAAGAAACACTTGGATGGAATAAAGACATTTTAGAGCTAAGAAGACAGGGTTTTTTTTGTTTGTTTGTTTTTTACTTTCAGAAATGAAAACCTGATTCTTAGTTATATGCTGTTGGAAACAACTTAGGAGTGAGCAAGAGTAACCATGAGCCATGCCTTTTCAAAGTTTGAAACTGTAATTCTCTGCTTTTCGTTGCTATGGGAGAAAAACGGCTTCTAAGTCTCAGTAGAGGCATTTGAATAAAATGCACTAAAGTATCACATTTTTAAAGGAACGGGGTGAGGGGGAGGCAGCAGTTTGAGAATAAAGGATATAAAGAAAACAGAAACTCAACAACTGCAATGCACTTCTTGTCCGCCTCCTCTCTCGTTAATGTCAGGCTGTGCCCGCGCTTTCTCTCCTGGGCTCGCTGCACAAATGGTGTTTCAGTGGTATGCGGAAGGAAGCATAACTATTGCTATAGACTGGGCTCTAATCAATGCTTTTAACATTCCACCCTCATATCCCTGGCATCATGTACCTTTTGTGAAACAAGATGGAGGCAGAGAAGCCTAATTTGATGCTCCAATTGCTACTTTATCTATAGCATCATACAAAATTAGAAAAGGATTCTCACCCTCCCACCTCAATTCAGAAAGCAGTTACTCTGCCGGAAAGAATGACCTGAGAAATATTCCAGACAAGGCCTACTTGACCCTTACAATCAATCGTATAGGGCAGTTCCAGAAGGGTTTACATGAGAGGAAAGCATAGAAGATACTGGAAGACGGCAAAGGAGACTTAGAGCAGGAGGCCCTAAGAACTGCACTTGCTACTCTGGTGACAGGTCTGAGAGGACTGCTGAGCAAGTCCCTGGGTTCTGAGCACACAGCACAGTCTGAAGGGGGCAAGTATGGGAAGCTCACTGTGGCCTGGGAAGGATGGGAATTGAAGACGGGGACACTTCAAGGGCCACTGAGATGCCACTGTGGAACGGGGAGTCCAGCTCAGGTGAGCAGCAGATCTGTCAGCTGCTTCACATGGAACCAAGCACAGGCAGTGTGAGGACCCCAAAAGCTCCTGTTGAGGGCACTGTTATTTAAGGCAGCAGGGAGGAGGTGCCAGCCAGAGAGTGATGGTAGAAAGCGGGCACTGAAGGATGTCCTCAGAGGGAACTCAAAAGTGGCCCTGCTCCACACTGTACTAACATCCACGGGATCTGATGTGGGAGACTCACAGGGACTAAGCTCAGGACGGGGTGGTTTATGTATTACCTCAACAATAATTTCTGCAACTCACACTCAAAAAGGTCAAGAAACAAAGCCATCTTTGTGTTGTACCTGTAATTTTCCTGTGGGTTTGAGATTCCTTCAAGATGAAAACCAATCCTCTAAATGTTAATAAACGGTTGAAACTCAAGGGTCTGTGTTCTGCAGTGCTCAGCAAATAGAACTGTAGAGTTTACTTTAAAGGGGTCATCAGAGACCCCAGGAAGAAAAATTTTCAGTGCACACCAGAGGAAGAGGCCTCGCTGACATGGCCAGCAACAGCGATGGCTGTTACAGTCAGCAGGGTTTTTCATAAAGATTTAGCTGTGACAGGAAGAGAAGGGCCTCAGAAGAATTATACTGAGAGACCTAGAAACAGTCAACTATGGTAGGAATACTAGGGGGAAAACAGGTGTAGTTAAAATTAGGAAAATCTGGGCTGAAGGGATGGCTCAGCAGATAAGAACACTCACTGTTCTTCCAGAAGACCCGAGTTCAAATCCCAGCACCACATAGTAGCTGACCACTGTCTGCAGCTCCAGGATTTGACACTCTCACATGCAGGCAAACCACCAATGTATATAAAATAAATAATTAAAAAATTAGTTAAAGTCTTGGAGAAGTTCTGTTTTTAGATATCTGAAAACATTTCAAGTTCGAGGGATGCTTTTGCAGGAGGTGGTGGAGGGGAAATTAGAATTAGTGCTGATAGAGAAAGTTCCAACGTTAGCAAACATTTTGGACCAATAGCTGAATAGCTAGCTGGCATGCAGAAAGTGAGCCTCTTATCACAGCAGAGGAACACAAAGCTGGAAAGTCAGCACGACAGCCAGCCTCCTATATGTAGCTCCATGTGTGGACCTAAGAACGCCAGCAGGTGGACCTCCGCTCTCCCTGGACCTCCTAGAAGGCTTCCTGTCACAGATTTGTCTGAACAGGAAATAGCCCTTGCTGAAACCCTGAGCCCAAGAGAAAATGCCCAGTCCTTGGAGCGCCAGGCCTGCCTGGGGTACTTGGGGTTTGAACCACCTACAGGAACAAAGAGGAGCAAGCCAAGTACTCACTTGGTACTGCTTAATTGCCATGTTTTCATTGTGCTTATCAAGAGAATGTATAATTATGCATTTTCTATGTGGTGCCTCTTTTTTCTCCTTAAGCATTACTCTAAGCTTGGTTCTGCATAGCTGTGAAAAGTGGGCACAAAGGCATCTTAGCTGGCAACGCACCTGCCACCTCCACATTCTGATGCAGTGATGGTAGGAGTCCAGAGGCACAGGGTGACCCTGTGGATTTTTATCTGGTATAGCTTTCCTGGTGTTTCTTGTAGCATGCCTTCTTTTTCTAACAGTAGCATGTTTAGAAGTAGAGAGAAGGAGACAGAAGCTGAGCCCAGTGTCCTGTGAGTTTATGTGCATGAAGTAAAGAAAACCGACCGCTCTTTCCTGTGCGCTTGTTTGAACAACATGTTTCAGAGGAGGAAAACACCATGCTAGCTGTTAAGAGTAAGCGAGGTGTTGACAGTAGTGTTGGTTCTGGTGATCTGCACAGAAATTCTAATAACGAGGAGGAGGGAAGACACTCAAGGATGAGCAGACTTTGTACCTGGTAACTTGCTACAGATTTTTTCCATAAAAACCTCTTCCCCTGTTAAGTGTCTGTGGAAAAGCACGGCCCTGCAAAATATTCTCATACTAAAATATTTCCATGTTATGTAAGATATGAAGGGGGAACTGAAATGACTTTCTGATTCTGTCACGTAAAAACATGGCTTTTGGGTAAATGATGTTGGCGTGGCCCTAACATCATTTTTTGCATGTGAATAAGCCAGTGTTTCTGTTATCCTTTATTGAAAAGGCTGTCATTGCCATGTTGAAGAGTCTTGCCACACTTGTTGAAAATCATTTGAGAGCTGGGAGTGTAGCTGAGTGGCAGAGCATTTGCCTAGCACAATTGAGGTTCTGAGTCCAGTCCCCACCACAATTGAGTAAAAGAGGCTGGAAGATGGATGGCTCAGCAAGTAAAGGTACTTCCACACCAAGCCTGATGACCTCAGTTTGATCCCTGGGACCCACCTAGGAAGAGAACCACTGGGCACAAGTTGTCTTCTGACCTCCAAGTATGATGAATACACAGAATAAAGAAATGTTTTACAGAAAAAGATAATCGTGCAGAGATTATTTCTGGGCTCTTCATTCTATTCTGTTAGTGATTCTGTTTTAAGATTGTGTGTTGCTATTTTCTCTTAAGCAAACTAATACCCAAATAACTGAGACTGGACTCTATTATATTTGTTTAATACACTTTACGGCACAATACTGAGCAGTCAATACTCTACTCTAATCCTATCAACTAGTCTGGCTTCCCCTTTGACCAAGTCCCCGCGGTGTCTGCATTGACGGCTTTCCCCGCTCCAGCTGCTCTTCCTCATGGTGTCTCCTGGGCTTCTGCCTGTGGCTGAACCCCCCTTCCCTCTCTTCCCACACCCCGGCTGGCAGGAGGTCCGTCCCCGGTCTCTCCCCTCCTCAGTGATTGGTTGTTCAGCTGCTTGACTGATGTACCAGGGGACAATTGGGGAACAAAGTTGAGACAGGGGATTCTCAGAACAAGGATTGCAAGCAGATCATGGGGTGCAGAAATAAGCATTTGAATTTTTCTTTACGCAGTGCACAATAACATTATGCTTACATATTACACTACATATTTGTCTTCATTTGGATTAATGATTACTCAGTCACAAAAAGGATAAAGCGCTATTTTGCATACATGAGATTGAACATTGACAGTACTTTAAATGTAGATATGAAAAAGCACATGCTACATTATTTCATTTATCTTAAATGCAAAAAATCTATTGGCAAATCTATACGGATAGAAACATTAGTGCATCAGGGACCAGGGAGAGAGTGGTACGGGAATCGCCTTGTAGTTCCTACCAGATTTCCTTCTGGTCTGATGAAATGTTCTGGATTAACACAGTGGTGAACGTTGCCCAGCTTTATATTTATAATAACATCCAATGACTTCTTTAAAAGGGTGAAGTTTTGATGTGTAAATTCTATATATTAAGAATTTTAATAGCAAGTAATTTGAATAGGAATTTCTCTCAAACATATGTAGAAATTATCAATAAATAGATGAAAAGATGTTCAATACCACCAGTCACGTTTATAAAAACCACAATGAAGTCTGTCTTTACACCTTCTAGGACAGCCATGACTCAACAGTCAGGTCAGTTCTGAGTGCTTTTTGATGAGACACACAGGGAGCCTCCCTCACTGCTGGTGGGGACGAACAAATTCTTTGGAGAACAGTCTGGCAGCTCCTTACATAATAAAGCCAAGTAAATGAAAACACAGTCCACAGCCATGTACATGGTCAGTACTTACATCAGCCAAAACATGGGAACAACCTAAGTACTCCTCAACTGGCCCATTTAAAGTATGGCATTACCTCTGCGACTGACCCATTTAAAGTATGGCATTACCTCTGCGACTGAAGGTCAGAAGTATTGACACACGTAGCACAAATGAGCCAAGGAAATTATTAAACCACTAGATCACACACTGTATGGACAATGTTGCAGCCCTCCTGGCAAGCTGTGTCTTGGGGTCCACACTCACTCTGCAGCAGCAAGTCCTAATGAAAGCCTGGGGGCACAGCTAGTCCAGACCAGGCTTGCCACCCTCCCACATCTGTTCCTCATCTAAGCCTCCATTCTCACCCAGCATCATGGGGATTAAAGAAAGCAGTGTAGTTATGGCTGGCGAGCATTCTACTTTCCCCAAACTTCGATCTAAGTGAGGCCCAGTAGGGAGACACAGCCACATATTCCCCTGACAGAAACCAGACTGGACAATGAAGCCTGAAACAAGGCTCATTCACACTGCTGCCTTCAGGATCAGGGAGCCCAGGGAACCTGAGTCTCGCCACCCTAACTTTCCAGCAATGAGAAGAAAGGCCGTGTGACAGATGGTAGTCTATATTCCCTTTCCTATCCCCTGGGGTTAGTGGGTACAGTGGGGAGCTGAGCCCTCAGCTCCACTTGCCGGCCAGGAGGAGAGACAGGCGGGAGGGGGAAAGTCGGCAGGACCTCCCACCTCCTCTTCTCTTGAGACCCCAGGGCACAGCAGGGAAAGAGTTAAACCAGGACTGCAACACAGCACATGAGTTGCCTCCCACCTACCCTGGATGGCAGTGGGGCAGAGCATCGCCTCACTGCTCAAGTTGCTAATCTTGCCGACTCAAAGGCAACCTGACCATGCAAGGCACTGTTCCACCTCTACCATGACAGTGTAAGCGGGCAGTGGAAAGCTGCACTTCCTGCCCACCCACATGCCACGGGCTGTTTGGGCAGCCGTGCCCTGTGGGAGGCTGAGCCACAGCTCACTGGAATCTGTAGCTGACTGCCCACAAGGAGACTGCCTGCTAAGTAAGAAAAAAAACAAAAAAGCAGCGTCCAAAAATCTGTTGTAAATCATTTGTCACATCAAGAATTAAGAAAATCACAACTTGACTGAGAAGAAATCGATCAGCAGATGTGTTACACTGAAATTATTCAATAAGGACTATAATTACAACATACCGTGACATTAACTTTTGAAAGAGTGGGAAGCTTAGAATGTTCTCTGAATTTAAAACAAAACAAAACAAAACAAAAAAACAGGGAAAAGACTCAGAAATTAAATACCAAAGGTATAAATTAATTTGTGGGTTAAAGAGAAAGTCTCAAAGGAAATCAACATAACACAGAATTAAGTCAAAATAAAATGGAATGTACTGAACTACACAGGACAGTACTGAAGGAAATCTATACCACTTTAACGAAGAAAGGTCTCCAATCAACAACCCAAGATCCAACCCTAGTCACTAGGCAGGTATGAAGAAAAAAGACAAAACCAAAACCACAAAGCAAGCATTGGAAGGGTAAGAATAAGGACAGAAATTATGAAAAAGTTTACAATGAGAAAGCAGCAGCAGCTTTCTACTGTCTCTAAGAAAAAATTAGTGTAATAGATAAGCTTCCAGAGAAGCTGACATGAAGTATAAAAATAAAAAGACACAAGTGAGTTTTCTCTTCAATCTGATACTCATTCACATGTGTCCAGCCTTCTGACACTGTGAGACAAAGTCATATAAAAATTCACAGTTCCAACTCAAGAATCATGCAGTCAAGTTACAGCACGTGTCCGTGCGTGCACAACACACATGCACACTCAAAACTTAAGTTTACAGTGTTGTGTTAGGCCATATTCTTAGCTATTCTTGGCTACATTTAGCCTGTGAGTCACGGGCTGGACACACCTGAAAGAATAATATGGAACTGGTAAGAACAACTTTATGCTCATAAATCTGACAACTCAGAAGAAATGTACAATTTCTTGAAGACTGTTCAAGACTTTTAAAAAGACTGTTAAAGCCTGATGAAGGAAGAAGGCAGCAGGCTGTGTGGCTGCTGCCTGGGGTAATACTGAGGGGAAATATTCTGCGCAGGGAGCACAGGGCAGACACTGTCACCCTGCATTTTTATTTTTTATTTTTTAGCACGTTTAAGACCAAGGAAATTAACAGGGAAGAGGCCTGGCACATAGCGACCACAAATGGCAGTTTGCAGTATCAGCAACTCCAGAGCCAGACTCAGCAGACAGGAGGAGCAGCAGCAAGGCCTTGGGATTCAGCCATGGGGGAAACACTGTTTCTCTTGATGTGAGGGGGCCCTCTTAGAGTGGATGGATTCCAGTACCAACACAATAAACTGAGAGCTGATTGTCCCAGCAAGCACTGAAGGCAACAGTGTGGTCCTCGCCTCCTCCTCTATCTCCCTTCCTATCATCTAATCCACACTGTCAGAAGAAACCCTGCAATGTCTCTTGTTCAACAGCACTAATGTGAGCTTGCATAGTTAGAAAATCCTGGAGTACTGCCAAGAAAGTGCCCAGCATCTCTCCTGGCCATCACTTAATGGCAATAGGGACCACGTTTTGGTTGGGATAGCAAATGTCCCTCACAGGCCCCTATGCGCAAAGCTTGTTTATCAGTCTGTGGAGCTACTGAAGGGGAGTAGAACCTTGAAGAGATGGGATCTAGTGGAAATTAGCCACCATGAGCATGCTCGTCATGGAAACACTGGGGCTCTGACCCCCCTGTCTTTGCTCCCCAGTCCAGTGAGCAGTTTTCTCTGCCGTGTATTTCTGCCGTGACGCTTGGCTTCACACAGGCTTAAACAGAAAGGGCCAGCTGAGCATGGACTGAAATGTTTGAAACTATGACCAAAAATAATTATTCTCTTTCAAATTAATTACAATTTTTATTATATATTACATTTACTTATTTGGGGTGGTATACAAAAGTACAGAGCTCAAAAGACAGTTTGTAGGATTGGTTCTCTCTTTCTACCAGGTGGGTCTGGGGTCAGGCTCAGGTACTCAGGCCTGGTGGCAAGTATCTTTCCCACTGAGCCATCATCTCACTGACCCCTAAATGGATTTATTGGGTATTTCAATACAGCAATGGAAAGCACACACGGCCAGAGCAGAGCCATGCCATCCATTCTCTTGCTCAGAACTTAAAAGGATGAGAGTTAAGTACAGCAACAGGAAGATAGGTTATGACATGCTTCCTTGCCTGGGTACCATAGAAAAACCCACACAAAAAACACTGGCAGAGCGGGCCCTGAGTATTTCTGAATATGCTCTTTAAGTGACGCTTACATGTAACTGAAGGAGAAAGAAACGAATGGCTGGTTCACAAGTAGGCGTTTGATGACAGGAACAAATGTGTGATCTCAGTCTACACTAATGCAGGAGAGGAACACTGCAACATCTCTTTTTTGGAAAGCCAGGAGCACAATTCAGGGTTTCGTAAAGGAATTCTAGGCCAAGCGGTGAGGCAGCAAGAAAAGGTATAAACAACACCTGGACCTGGGCTTCTGAAGTGAAGAATAGAGCGTTTTATTTCAGAACATTTTAATTAATTACTTTTATTAAGTATAAATTTCCACAAAGAGACAGTTATTACCATCCATGTTTGCAGCATACTGACTGTTATTCACCAAAGTGGAATATGGTTTTTCATTCTGCGGCAAGACTCCTGCAGCCATAGTGGTCTGTTAGAAAATTAAAACAACAAAAAAAAGATCATTACTTAACTAATCATGTTAGACATTTGCAGCCCAATATAGCAGTCATTAACTACATGGCCCTTTCTTTTGTTCTCTGCTGTGTGGCTGAACTCAGGGCATCACAAATGCTAAGCAAGCCTTCTACTACGGAGGAGCACCCCTAGAGCCTGACACTTGGAAAATAGCTAGTCAAGGTTCAGATGTACTATTTGAAAATAGGACAAGGAACAGTAAACCAATGTTGAGCATGGTGGCACATTCCCTTAATCCCTTAATCTGCTCTGGGGAGGCAGAGGCAGGCAGATCTATCTTTTTTGGTTTGAGGGCAGCCTGAGATCCAGTCCAGTCAGGGCTATGTAGAGAGACCCTATCTAAAAATTTAAAAAGGGATAAACTATCTTAAATATCTTTTTTTATAATCAGGGTTGTCCTTTGACCTCTACGTGTGCCATGACATGCATACATCTATGTGCATCTCTAAGAGAGAGACAGAGAAAGAGATAACACACATCAAACACTGACACCAAAAAAAAAAAAATTAAAGGCAAATCTAGACGCTGATATTGTACAGAAATTCTTACATTTTTATTCACAATTAGTATAACGTTAAACAGCTGAAGCCTTTTGTCACATTTAGACTTAATGCTTTATGTTCCTGAATTTATACCAAAAATTCATATAAAAAATGAAAATTCAAAACTGCCCATATCTGATTTTTGTGCCCTATTACTTTCACTCACGATCATAACTTGGGTACACTTTGATTCCTTACAAAGAAAAAAAAATACTCTACCAAGAAGAATACAGGTTTTGTTTGCGTGTTTCAGAACGACATATCTCCTCCCTGACGGCTTCTGAAGCAGGCTCTATCTTCTCCGCATGTTCAGGGTGCTAGCTACATGTCTCTGGTTGGCATCAGTGTTACGTGTGTGGCTGGGATAGCACAGATTGGTATCCTCAAAAGGGCCAACCTCACAAGGGAGGCAGGCAGGAGGATCTCAAAGTTGAGACTACAAAGTGGGGCACTATCTCAAAATAAACAAAACTCTTTCGTGCCACACAGCACTAATTGCTGAGCTCTGGTTCCTTTGACACAGGAGAAACAACTCTGTGCTACAGCACTTGCCCTGCATGCCAGAGTGAGGCCTGGGTTTAACACCTCCCACTGAAAAAGCTTCCCCCAAAACAAAACAATGTAGAAGAATACAAAGGTCCACTGTTTTAATTACCTGTATAGTTACTTGAGTTACACTGTCAACTTTCACAGACCTGATACATGTCATAAAAAGTCATGTTGAGAAATAGATTGTGAGACAGACCTTCAATATCTGAGAGCAGAAAATCAGCTCTGCTTGTATCTGCACAGTTGTACAGTACACCATAAAGACTTTTTTTTCACTGTGTGGCTTACCTGGGTATCTGTTTGCCTCAGTTTCACTGCTTTGCAAATTTAAGTTTTCCTCATTGCCGAATACCTGTAATTTCCTTCATTTTCCCCCTTTAAACACTTTCTCCACCTTCCTCAAGGAAATCCTGGTTGCTTTCCCATCAGCTCTTAACTATCTACTTCTTTTTTCTTACTACGGGAGTTAACTGGTTCCTGTGGACATTTCTTTATGTTTGTGTTAGGGCTGCTCCCTGGCCTTGACTTTGGGCTACTGTGGATGCACTGCTAAGGCTAACTTTGCAAGGATCTGCTGCTAGGTATACTAAGGCCTTCCCACACCGGCTGGAGAGAAGAACTACTTGCAGCCAGTTGACTTTATTTTCCTGGCCTCTGATGGTTTGTACAGATCGGTACTCAACAAATGGCAATTCACAAAGCTCTGAGCCTCTCTGGGGGTGGGGGGCCCTCCCTTCTCTCTGAGCCTCTCTGGGGGTGGGGGCCCCTCCCTTCTGACACCGTAACTATGCAAATCCTAGCTGCATTGGCTCCACTGCTTTCACCCTCTGTGCACCCCTGTGCAGGCCTGGTCTCATCCCTAAACTCAAGTCTGGACGCTGCTCCAGGGAGGCAGCTGGTGCAACCATAAACTCAGCATGTGTGCATCTCTTCTCTAAGAGACTGAAGCCCTGGGCTGTCTACATTCCAACCACTTTTTATAAGGTTGTCTAGAATTTTAGCTAAGGTAAGAAGAACACATCTGTCTTATTCATTAGGAGCGGAAATCTCTCCACTCATCTGTGAAAGCCAAATCTTAGATCTCTGAAACAATGTCTACTGTATACTACCACTGCATAGAAACAGTACAATTATAGAAAACTCCTGATCAGAAAAATCATGATTCAAATATATTACAGAGTCAAGGTTCTGTTTAAATCTTAGTTATTCAACTGCCATCTATATGAACTGGTTTGAGCTTTGATTTCTTTTACAAAATGAAGATTATATATCTACTTTCAAATGTTGTAAGGATGAGAAAGATTGTGTGCATGTGTAAACACATCTAAAGCAATGCCTGACACAAAGTAAATGCTGATTATTTTACTTTGCAATACTGTGATTTTTTTTTCTATTCCTTTCCTAGGCTACAGTCAATTCATTTTGCTCCTACCTTAAACAGTTTGTAAGAGATCCTGTGCATTATCGATCTGTCTAATTGTCCTGCTAGTAGTAACTGCTGCGCTTCCAAGAAGTCTTAACATTAGCTCCATTCACAAGTAGATTTATTCACATGTCTACCTACAGAACAAGGAGAATTTCAGTTTTAATCCTGACTTTCACGCTGTGATCACACATTATATAACTTCACTTCCTGACTCAATGACAAGTGTTTTGCTCACCCTCTCCTACAGTTCTTTTATCCCTAAAATCCCCACAAATGACTCAGCTGTTCATATTAGTCACACATTTCACTAATTAGTACCTACTACTTCAACGCCGAGCGCAGCAGTGAACTGTTACTCACACAGTTAAGGAGAACAGTCACGAAGCAACTGTCTGCTGGACAGAACTGTTTTGCACAGTTTAGAAAATCTGTGAGGTGTTGCGTGGAGCAAGTGCTCTGACCTTTCCTCGCTGCCCCAGCTTCAGCACCCTGCCCTGGGAATGCATCAGATTACCCCTGGGCCCCTGGGCATGCAGATCTCATGGCCCCACTTGCATGTGTCTACATTTGGAGGAGCACCATACTCACTGATTACTGGTTTAGCCTCACCATCATTCTGATCTGTGAGGTTTGTGCCCACTCTGTCAATATGGTAAGATTCTAGACAATAATCACAGCTCAGGAGTGTGAAGTCATTTACCCAAGCTGTGTAAACATTATGATGCTCAAATGAAAGCATAGTTTATGCTCATTCATAATATGACAATAATCAACTGATAGTAGCTCCATGTCAGGAACTATTGCTGACATATATTCCTTTATATATCTTTATCTCATGTAATCCTTATTATACCCTATTACATACAATAGCACAGTTATTCCTACTTTTAGTAAACTGTTCCATATTTATTTAGTGTGTATGCACAGGTCACCACACACACATAGAGGTCAGAGAACAACTTTGTAGTGTTGGCTCTTTCCTTCTATCATGTGAATACCAGGGAGTAAACTTAGGTTGTCAACTTTAGTAGCAACTGCCTTTACCCTTGAACCAGCTTGCCAGCCCCCTGGACTTAGTTTTTTTCAGATTTATTTATTTTAAATTTTATGTAATCTATTTGTGGCTGAGTATATGTGTACCACATGCACACAGGTGCCCACAGAGGCCGGATGAAGGTTTTAGACCCTCTGGAAATGGAGTTGTGGGGAATTGTGAGCTGCCATGTGGGTGCTAGGAACTAAACCCTGATCCTCCACAAGAACAGTGTGTGCTCTTAACTGCTGAGCTCTATCTCCAGCCCTGACAATGTTTTCAGTGTAGTTTCAGACATAGAAAAACAGAGGTAAACTAACAGAGTTCCCACCTGCCCTTTGGGTCTTCTCCCAATACAGCCTCTTATATGACCAAACATCATCAGGAGTAAAGTGGTTATGACAGCTGATGAGCTTAAACTGACACAGCACTCTCACTCAAAGTCCTTAGCTCACACTACCCTTCTCTTTTGTAGGCTTAGAAAACGCCGCCCTTATCGTGCCATACAGGGTAGTTTACACTTTTAAAAATCCCCGTATTTCTCCTTTCCTTCCCTTTCCTAGCTTCTGGCAACCACTGGCCTTCTTACTACTCTCCAGTTTTGCCTCTTCCAAAATGCTGGGCTCACACAGTCGGAAGCCTTTGCAGGCACACTCTCCCGCTTATAAATGCGCACTAAGGTTCTTCCATTTCTTTTCATGGTCTGGTGATTCAATTATTCTGATCATCAAATAATACATTAGTTATCTTCCCACTGCTTTGATAAAACACCAAGATTAAGGTGACTTAGAGAAGACTCTGACTTAAAGTTTCAGAGGGTTAAGAGTTGGTGAGGGCAGAGCTTCAGCATGGCAGCAGAAGCAGAAAGCTGAGATCTAAGCCTTGAACCTCAAGCAGAAAGCAGAGAGAACTTGAAATGGGATCTGCCTCCAGAGGCAGACTTTCTCCAGGAAGGCCAAACCTCCTAAACCTGCCAGCTGGGGACCACCATTCAGACATCTGAGCTATAGGGGATATTCTCATTCAAAACCATCACATTCCACTTCATGACCCCCTGGCTCCTGGCCACATCACAACTA
This sequence comes from Pachyuromys duprasi, assembly GCA_028658305.1. Taxonomy (NCBI): domain Eukaryota; kingdom Metazoa; phylum Chordata; class Mammalia; order Rodentia; family Muridae; genus Pachyuromys; species Pachyuromys duprasi. Next base: position 68,590,070 of record CM053760.1, read on the forward strand.
AAGATGTATTTAGTCCAATTTGAAATGTCTCCATAGTCTTCAGTCTCAACAACGCTTAAACTCCAAGTCCAAAGTCTCTTCTGAGACCCAAGGCAACTCCTGATTATAAGTCCCACGAGCTGGTGGTGACCTTGAACTCCTGACCCTACATATTTCTACCTCCCAAGTACTGAGATCTCAAGCATATGCTACCATACCTAGCATGACACTCCACTTCCCAAACCCTCCACATAATCCACCTTAAAATTTAAATCACTTATTCATATTTCTCAAAAGGATTATGATACTATACTATATAATTTACTCTGTCCAGTTTATTGTTTCTTTCTCCTTTTCTCTAGTGTAGCATCACAGAAAACACAATTTTCTGAGGAGGATCCAGCATCTGCACTTCTGGAACCTATTCCAGGCCCTAACATACCGTAAGGACTAGGGATTAGAGGAGAGCAAGAACGAACATCCAGTCACAGGTTCCTGCTTCTACCACCACCAGCACTTAAAATCTGAACCTCCAGTTTCTAGTTCTAAAGCAGAAACTGTAATCATGCCTTACTTGTCTCAGCAACACTAATAGCATATTATTGTGTGACAGACAATGCAAATACAAGCAATGACATCATCATTCTTTAGTTTTCCTGAGCACATTTAGATCTCTAATTTCTTGTAAATCTTTCATCTTGACAAATTTTTGTTCTTTCTAATTTCTCAAGAGATTAGATCTGTTTTCTCCTCGGCCCCAGCCCATATTTCCCCTCTGCTATGATGCCTTCTCAAGTGCCAATTATATAGTGCCAATCACATCTCCTTATCCTGTTTGGAGAGCAAAGGTTTACCTAGGCCTGTGCAGGATCAGGCACTATTACAACAGCCTCCTGCAATCCTCAGGGAGAGAGTTGGCGGCCATCTTAAAAATATAATCTACCTGGCACTTTACTATTAACTTCACTGGCTTCTGTGATCTCACACCTTAACTATACCTTAGGGAAGACTGCAAGGCTCCCAAGACACAAGTCACACACCATGGAAAAACAACACTCCAAGAAACCTACTATTTCATCACTTAAAGATATATGCTGCTAAATTAATGTTCTTCAGAAAATACTGCATGACAAAACAAATGAAGTAAACTGAGAGTGACAGCTGAAGCTCGCTCACATTTTTCTCACTAGTAGCTGCATGTGACGAGTTATCCTCCAGGTCTGAACCAATCTCAAATTAAGGCCCGAATGCTTTTGTTCTTGATTTGAAGACTGAGCAAGTCCGGACATCAGTTGTCCCAAACTTACCTACAGGGTTTAAGTGCAGCCTTTACACCCTACCTGGGCTTAAAAGAACATATCCATGAGCTTACTCTAAAACCTACAGAACAAAGGAACCGCACTAGCCAATTCAGTTCTAGAAAAAGGGCTACAGAGCTGCTGGATCACATCAGCAATGTCAAGACTAGTACAAGTACCAGTTCAAGGAGCATGGAGGGGCAAGAACAGACAGCGACCATGTAAGAAAACAGACTGCAGCAGAGTCAACGATAAAGTCAACCAACTGAGAACATTTCATTTCACACATACAGAGGTCATCAGAGGCGTATGGGTGTTGCATCTACACACTGATAAGCACATGAAGAACCCCCCTAGACCTACAGTTTCAGACAGCTGTGAGCCACCTGACGTAAGCAAAAGCAGAATCTGCTCTTCACGTCTCTCCAGCACCCTAAGTTATTTTAAAACATTCTAATTTCATTATGCGTGTGCATGCATAAGTACACGTGCATGATGCGAGTGTGGAAGGAGGGAAGCACTCGCCATAATCTCACAGGGAGATGAGAGGGCAGTTTTGTGGAATTGATTCTCTCCTTTCAGTTTTTCGTGGGCTTGGGGGACAGATCTCAGGTTGTAAAGCTTTTGTACCATGTTCCTTTACCTACGGAGTCATCTCCTGGGCACCAAGTCAACTAATTTTTCACAAAGGTGCACAGATAACAGACTAGAAAAAAATATTTTGTAATCAATGACACTAGACAATTCCAGGTCCATATGCAACAAACTGAATATCACAACAAAAATATGGCTAGGATGAGTTTTGAAATACAACACCTAAAATATTAAGGTTGGACTTATATCATCTATCTGTCTTTCTGTCCATCCATCCATCCATCCATCCATCCATCTATATTCAAACTAGACAGCCCAGGGACCTAGGGTAAAACCAAATACTACTGGTCTAAAAAAATTAACAATAAAATGACTCCTAATAATAGTCTACTATACTCATAGATTGGTACCTTATTCGGCCATCACCAAAGAAGCTTCCTTCTGTAACAGATGACAGCAGATACAGAGACCCACAGCTAGACAATGCACAGAAAGAGATACCTTGGAACACACACAGTTCTAAATGGGCTATTTCTATCAAATCCTTCCCTTCCCCTTCAAAGCTCAGGGAACTCCAGGAAAGAGGAGTTTGAAAGAGTGTAAGAGCCAGAGGGGTGGAGGAAACCAGGAGAACAAGGCCCTCTGAATCAACTGAGCAAGGCTCATATGAACTCACAGACACTGAAACACCAAGAATAAGAGCATACAACAGGTCTGCACCAGGTCCTCTGTGTACATAGTATAGCTTTCAGCTTAGTATTTTTATGGTCCCCTTAGTGTGTGAATGAGTGGGTCTCTGATTCTTATGCCTCTTCTTGGGGCTCTTTTCCTCCTACTGGTTTGCCTTATCCAACTTAGATGTGATGGTTTTGTCTTATCTTATCCACTATTTTGTTATGTTTGGTTGTTATCTCTTAGAAGCCTGTTCCTTCCTAATGAGACAGAAAGGGAGTGGACCTGGATGAGAGGGGGGATGGGGAGGAGCTGAAAGGAAGACAGAAAGGGGAAACTGTATCAAGATATATTGTATGAGAAAATAATCTATTTTCAATAAATGAAAAAAAATTCAAAATTTCCTTCTGTCAAAAACATTAAGAAAATAAGAAGAGGGGACAGACTGGGAGAAAATGTCTGCAAATTACACAGTGATATAGGCCATGCATTCATTCAATTTACACAAACAAGTTAATTTAAAACAATGTTATCTTTTTTGTAGAAAGTAAACTGGTGAGTTTGGAGGGATGGCTCAGTGATTAAGAACACTGGCTGCTCTTCCAGAGGACCTGGGTGTATAATTCCAGCCAGGAGACAGAAGCAGGAATGTTGTAAGTTCAAGGGCAGTATGGGCTACAAAGCAACAACTTGTCTTGAAAAAAAATGGCAAGAAAAAGAAAAAAATTAATTTTATTGCCTACAATACACACAGAATATAAACCAATTACATTTTTAATCAGACTGCTACATAATGACCTAGAAATTTGACTGAAATAAGTTAAAAGGTAAAATTAAGTTATAGTAATGATTTTTTACATGACTATGTGAAAAAATTGCAAAAAAATTAGAAAAATGCCATTTGTATTACTAGAGCAATTTAACCAGGAAGGGGATCGGTTGCAGCATGGATCCCAGACTAAGGCAAAGGAATTTAATTGCACTTCAAAGGTAGTCCAGAACCTCACTGAGGGAATGGTGAGAAAGTGGTCCAAGTAGCTTGAAAAATGAACCGAAACTATGAGAGAAAAAGAACTATCTGTATGTAGTAGGTTATATATTGGATGTCAAGTTAGCAATCCTAATATAGTTTGCGTATATTGAGACAGAAAATACAAGTGAAAAGATGGCAAACGCAGGAACAACGAAGACTGAGGACTAGGAGGTTACAGGCAAACGAGAAGTGGGCCACATCTGCCCTGGTCTGGCACACTGAGAAACTCCTGGTGAGCTTAATACAGTAGTCTCCCCGTATCTGCAAGGACAAACTTCAAGGCCTGAGACAAGTGCCTGAAACCACACATAGTAACGGCAGATGCCCTCCGCTCTTTTTAATGCATGTACACTTACTATAGAATAATTTATAAAATAGGCAAATGAAAGATTAACAGTAACTAATAAAATAGAACAATTTTAACAACATACTGCTAATCGTTATGTAACTGTCTCAGAATACCTTATTATATTCTATCCACTATGTGAGAAGATACAATGCCTGCATGATCAGATAAAATGAGGTGAAGGACACGGGCACTGTGGTGTAGATCAGCTTGCTACACAAAGATGCACATGTACTGCTATATAATTAAACAAGCATTGTGATGGCCTATGAGTAAGTGACTAATGAGTGGGTAGCATTCACAGCATGGATACCCTGGACCTTTAAAGGGATGACTCATGATCAGGGCAGCAAAGAGTGGAGGGTGCAAGACTGGTAAATGCTATTCAGAATGGCACGCAACTTAAAACTTACAAAATTGTTTATTTTTGAAATTTTCCACCTCATTTTTTCAAACTATGGTTAACTAGATAACGGAAGCCATAAAAAGCAAAACCACGAATAAGGAGACTAAGGAGATCACTGCAATACAAACATGTATGTTTATGCAAGTTAATATATACATACACACATACACACACATACTTTATAAGTCTAGACACAAACAGTTACCTGAAAGCAATGACAACCTAGCTGTGATGGGCACATCAGAGCAAATCTCCAATGTAGGGACCTAGGATGCCCTGTTGAAATGGCTCATTTTGGGGCTAGAGCAAGGAATATTCAAGCGGAGCTGAGATTATCTTATGGCGCTACAAAGTGGTGAAGAGCTCAGGCTCTACCTGACAGGGATGTCGGAGGAGCAGAGACCAAATGAAAGCAGCCTGATGGCTGAGGCAACCTGAGGAGCAGACAGAGCGGTGCGGCACTGGCCAGCAGCAGCAACCCCTCACATCCACAGGAAAACATTCAGGCCTTTTGGCCTTTATTTATTTATTTATTTTTAAATTTCTGAGACAGGGTTTCTCTGGGTAGCCTTAACTGTCCTGGACTAGTTTTGTAGACCAGGCTGGTCTTGAACTCACAGAGATCTGCCTGCCTCTGCCTGAGTGCTAGGATTACAGGCAGGCGCCACTGTGGCGGCGGCTGCATTTTTCCCAACTTTTGATAACATAAAATTATGTCATTGTGCAGGTATAGTTTTCCAAATTAGGAGAAAGGCACATACAGAAACAGGTTAAAAGGGACAGAGACAAACTGGTACATGTTCAGAGAAAAAGAGACCACGTGAGGCACACATGAACCAGTTCAAACTGACAAATGCTGAGCCCTTAACAGCCACAAACACCATGAGATCCAGGATGGTTAGGTGCAAGGATGAACAAAATAGTCTTTGTCCTTCAAAAAGTATGTGCTTAGTAGAAGGAATGAAAGGCTATACCCTGAAATTAACCAGAGCAGATGCACCAAAGGCTCCTGTAACCAAGAGAAAGCAGATCTGAGCATGATCTGAAGAGTATGAGCTCAAGAGTGAAAGGACATCTATAATAGGCTACACTGGGCTCTAAGAGCTCTCCCCACAGGGCCAACACAGAATTTACTGTTTGAGGTACTATGTCATATTTAAACTCTGAGTGTCACAGTACATGAGTGTGAGCCAGAAGACACACTCAGGCATGGTTCCCTGCCTTCCACCTTGTTTGAGACAGTCTCGTTTACTGCTAGTCATGCAGGTTAGCCAATGTGGGCTCCCATGATTCTCATCTCCACCTCCCATCCTGCCACAGGGGCACTGAGATTACTAAAGTCACAGGCCACCTCTTCCACCTAACCTGGGATCCACGTTTGCACAGCAAGCCCTTTACCCACAAAGCCCTTTCCTCAGCCCCTCCTCTTAATTTACACAAGAAAAGAATGTTGCTATTATATGATTTGATATCATCTAGACAAGTTAATTTTAAAAAAGCATTTAGAAGTCTAAATTTTAATACACAGAAAAACAATTCAACTTTATCTGTGTTCACTAATTTTTTAATGTAATCTATTTTTGTATTAATCACAGGTTAGGTACTTTGTATCCCAGTCGTAGCCCCCTCCCTCATTGTGTTCACTAATTTAAGGAGTTGATTTGTCTGTTGAGAAGTCTATACTGAGCTAAGTAATAGTCATTCAGAAAACAGAAAGAGCAGGTATGAGCTGAAAGTATAGTTATTCTGCCACATGTGCATATCAATTTAAATCATGATGGGCATTTGTAGTGGATGTAAACATGTTTTGTCTTGATCCCAAGTGTGGGATGGGGAAATGTTTTTGGTATATCCCCCATGAAAATTAGCCCCATGAAAAGGCACGTGGTGTTTGTCAGCTGGAAGCTGTCTCCTGGTAGGGGGAGGGGATTGTCAACCAAAAAACACCCAGTATGGACTTTGGGTGGGGGTATAAACTAGCCCACAAACAAAGTGAGACCACTTTGCATCGCTCTGCATCTTTTGGCTTCGTCCCTTCACATGGCTCCTAAGGCAGAGAATGCTTCCAGGTTGCTGCTCAGGTTTCTGTTGTCTTTGCTGGATTGCTGTTTAGCTGAAGTTCTGGAATATGGACAACTGAGATTGGTGTTGTCCCAAAAAACCCAACACCCCTAACCAGCAGGAAGTAGCTAGAGAGGTCTGTGTCCTTTGTCTTTACTAATCTGCTTTTTCTCCTAACTAATGTCAAGTGTGTGTGTGTTGGGTGGGTGGGGATTGGAATAGAAGTAGAGGCATTTAGGAAACCTAAACAAAGGAGGTTTTTGAAAAATCTAAGCCTACAGACATTCACCCTTTACAAACCAACAAATCATGAGTAGCATCCTGCTTTCCATATTTTGAACCATGTAATCATTTGCGTCAGATAGGGAGAAGATCCAAATGAGAATCCTTTCCCCAAGTGCCATCAGGAACAAATATAGCCAACCCCAGAGAGAAAAGCCCTCCCCTGTGGTCCTCATCATCTCTGTTTTTAAAAAGCTTCTGCTCAAAGGAAAGCAAACCCTGGACTAAAGTCAGCTTATTCTGTACAGTTCTTGCCTCGCACCATCAAGCAGGCTAAGATGGTAGCACGATTCACAAATCAGATACATAGGCTCCCATGACTGAAACAAGTTCTGCTGCTGGGTAGAAAGACAAACAGCGCCGCCAGTTAACAGTGTTCAATAGGACACGCAGAGTAAGCTTCCTCAAGGAGGACACTGATTCAAAGAACCAAACAAATGAGAAGCATTCAGGAAGTGACGACAGTAATGATAAAGTGTCTAGTTAGGACAATCAGTATACAGGAAACTTCATGTAAGAGGAGTTGGGAAAGGTGCGTGCTGGCATAGTATTTTGGCAGTACACTAAGATATGAAAAATCTATGCACAATGGTACAAACATTCTGAATTCAGATATAAAATTCTCTCTATAGAAGGTAAACATAAGCGTGCACAGGAAAGGACCTTGCCATGCGGCAGCAGTCCATGCTGTCTACGCAGCTGGCCACAATTCTCACTTGTCCCCTGCCTGCCTTCTGTACAGGGAGACTATAGCCATACTGTCTGTACTTTCTGGCTTCTCCTGTGTTTGGAGCCCCAGCTCTGAGGGGCAACATCTGATGCAGAGGTATAAGCCAAAGTTTCCCACCTCCACTCCCAGCCTGAGGCCATGGGACCAGCCCTCTCCCTTGGATACAGAGGACTGGGAACAGGGCCTGGAGCTGAGCATTAGCCAGTCTGCAGTAACCATAAGCTCAGGTGACAGACCTGCAATCTGGCCACGGCAGGGACTGGGCAGGCAGGAAATGCCTTCTGAGAGCTGCCAAAGCTCAGAAATGCCAGGTAGGGACATCATTCTTGATTTACTCTGGCTGCAGGGTGTGGCCCTGTCCTGTCCTCAGTCATGGTACCAAGCCTGGCGCTGAACCCACATGTGCCAAAGGCAGTATGGAGACTGCCTGTATGAAAGTGGGCAGGCTCCGCCTTCCTTTACTCTCCAGATGGGTGCTGTTGGCCTAAACAATTTAGACGAAGTTCAAAACTGACTTTTCAGGGCAGGTGTTCGGATTGGGCTTTCACCTGTAGATTTAACTTTTGTACTTTTTAAGTCACAACTTTGATACAAAGTTACTTAATGTTTGGAAAAGCAAATTCTTCTTTTAAATTTAGCTTAATAATTCACATAGGTAGAAGCAACAACTTGTAGCTTGTGATCAAATCTGTTGGTTACTATGGAAATAGGGCAGTCTGATGCTACCCTGTGATCAACAGTTGTGCTCAATGAACAACCCTGGAATTCAGGAAGGAAGGAAGGAAGGAAGGAAGGAAGGAAGGAAAAGGAGGGAGGGAGGGAAAAAAAGGAGGGAGGGAAGGAAGGAAAGGAGGGAGGGAAGGAAAGGAGGGAGAGAAGGAAGGAAAGGAGGGAGGGAAGGAAAGGAGGGAGGGAGGGAAGGAAAGGAGCACTTTCTCTCTTATGTTTCTACACTGTACACTACGTAATTTCTTTGTTATTTTATTAAGATATTCAACCAAGTTTTTCTCATTAATGTATTTTCTTTGCTTCACACCCTTGTAGTGCCTTCTCTCCTCCCTCCTAGTCCTCCCTTCCCTCCCTCCCTCTCCCCCTCCCCTTTTCCTCTGAAAAGGGCCCTCCCTTTCCCATCCACCAAGTTTCATCAAGACTGAGCGTGTCCTCTCTCCCTGTGGCCTGTCAAAGCAGTCCCGCCAGGGGAGAGTGATCTAAAAGCTGGCAAGTGAGTCTCTGCCCAATGCAGTTCCCACTTTCCTTACTAGAGTGCCCAGTTGAAGCCTAAGCTGCCCATCTGCTACATCTTGAACTAATTTTTTAAAGTTAGTTTAGTCACCTTTCTTCAAAGGCTCATGATGGCCTAGATATCTGGAGATATCTAAAAGACCATCCATTCTTACAGTAGGTTAAAATACTCCATGGCTGGGAGTATGGCTAACTGATACAATACTTGACTCAGGCAACAGGCCATGGATTTGGTTCCTAACCTGGAGACAAAGGATAATATATTTAACGTATATATAGGCAGTTCAGAAAAATGAGGGTAGTAGATTAGAAACTGCAAGAGGTCAGTGTTTTAGACTGTGTTCTTGTACTAGGCCTAGTAGGCCAGGCCTAGCCCAAATGATCATTTTCATTAGATGTCAGATTATCAAACAAAATTCATAAGGAACCAATCTCCTTATGAGAGGAAGGAGAGGATTAATGGCAGCCAATCAGAAGGCCAGTTTGCCTGAAATAGCGTGATACAGAAAATCCCATTCTAAACCTGCAAGTTACCTATAGCTGCCTCTAACAACCAATCTGGTTTTTGTTCTTTGCTTTTCTTCTTTTTCTACCTCTAAAGCCAACCTCTTCCACTAGCCTTAGCTAAAGGAGCACATTTTAAATCAGATGCTTCCAGATTCAAGAATTTCTAGCATAGCCAACTACATCTGGAAAAAAAACTGTAAGAAAACTACAGTGTTGGTTATAGTTTTGATGAAATCTTCCTTCAGGGGTGCCACCAACAGAACCCTGCTGTCCTGGGACTAGGAAGGTAGAAATGGGGCTGGAATTAGTGAAAGAAAAAGGGCAAAGGGTTCAAATCCTAGGTCAGCAGTTTAGGTTTCTGAATTTGTCCTGTATGGAAATTTAGGGTTCTGCTAGTCCCAATTCAAGCAATAAAACAGTTCTAAAAAGACCTGGAGCCACGTGAGTAAAGAGTATACTTATTTACCATGTATCATATTAAAAATTATGTCAGCCAGGCACAGTGGTGCATGCTTGTAATCCCAACACTCAGGGAGGCAGAGGCAGGTGGATCTCTGCGAGTTTGAGGCCAGCCTGGTCTACAAAGCGTGTGTGTATATATGCATATATACATGTATATACATGTATATATGTATATATACATATATATATGTATGTATGTATACATGTATATACATGCTGACAAGATGGCTCAGTGGTGTAAAAATGGTTGCCTGTTCAGCCTGTTGACTTAAGTTCCATCCCTGGATCCCACTGCAGAAGTAGAGAAACATGTCCTAGAAATAATTCTCTGATGCATCGCATGCACCATGATGTGTGCACACACACAATAATGATACAATTTACACACACGGGCTGGAGAGATGGCTCAGAGGTTAAGAGCACTGGCTGCTCTTCCAGAGGACCTGAGTTCAATTCCCGGCAACCACATGGTGGCTCACAACCATCTATAATGAGATCTGGTGCCCCCTTCTGGCATACAGGTGTACATGAAGATAGAACCCTCATATACACAAAATAAATAAATAAATCTTTAAAAAAAAAGAATTGATTTGTATTAAAAAAAAAACAATTTACACACACAAAAGTAATACAGCGTACTTCTACATGTGACACATAGGTACAAGACTGGAAAAATACACACCAAAAGACTAAGAGTGGATGACAGAGTTTTATGTTCTTTTCTTATTACTGATATTTTCTAAATTTGACTGTTTCATCTTTGAAGAAAACCATTTTATTTATAAAACTGATTATATTCTATTTCTTGGGAAGCAGTATTGGGAACAAAACAAATCAGTTCCAGGACACAAGTTTTCAAAAACGGGGAATTAATCCTTAAAACAGAAGAGTCAAAGCAACAGAGAATACACAAAATCTCTAGAACCTGGTATTAAAAATAAATAATAATAAATACAAACTATCAAAGGCTGACTTGGCAAAGCTGTGACTCTAAGTACAAATGCTTCCATGAGCAGGTGATATCACAGTCCTTAAAGATGCAGGACTTTGCTATGGAATTCTGTTGTAGGTACACTTAAACCACTATACCTGCTATGCAGGAAACACTCAGATTTTTTTGATGAAAGAATGCTCTGAATTCACATATAGAGGAGGCAAATTGGTTTAAGGGGATAAAGTCCTAAATCACAAATGGAACAAGTAAGTGTAGAACAACAGTACTTGAACTATAATTAATAAGTAACTCAGACACATACACATGATATTGTTTCCTTCCTGTGACTATTTGTGGGTCTTCTCTTAATCATTCTTCCTCTTTGGTGGCCAGCTCCCTTTTCTTTATAAACATTGTAACATTCAAACAAGAAGTCTGGCCTAGAGACTCATACTTATCCACTCTCAGAGAGAAAAATACAAAAAAATTTTTTAAAAAGAATGTATTTTGAGCAGCCAGAACAAGGCTATGTAGACCTGCCACTCAAAAATTCGATAACTAAAATAACTACCTTTTTTTTTTTTGAGATACCATTTCACCCCACTCACAAAGCAAAACACAAAGATCTAGATGGTCATTTTGCCTTTAGTTTTCTCAGAATCTTTTAAAGATGATTCATTATTTTAAAAGGAATTTTTAGTATCTTACATATGATAAATACTCCACAAAATAAATATTTATTTATAAAATACATTTTCTTTTTGTAAATAAAAATATTAAATATTATGGAGGGATTAGAACTTATAAATTTGCCCTAGAGAGTGAAAACACTAATGTTAACAGAAAAATAATTTAGTTTATCACTCTACTGGGGCTCTAATGTGTTATTTTACATCAATGTCACAATTCTGGAGACACTGCTCCCATTTAAAGTGAGAGAAAAGTAAGTGGTCCAGCTGGGGAGCACACCTTTAATCCCAGCATTTAGGAGGCAGAGGCAGGCAGATCTCTGAATTTGAGGCCAGCCTGGTCTACAAAGTGAGTCCAGGACAGCCAGGGCTACACAGAGAAACCTTGTTCTGAAAAACAAACAACAACAAAAAAAGTTACCAGTCCAAGGTCATAACTAGAAAGTGTCAGAAATGGGATTAGAAATCCAAACTCCAGCTGGAGAGATGGCTCAGAAGTTAAGAGCACTGGCTGTTCTTCCAAAGGTCCTGAGTTCAATTCCCAGCAGCCACGTGGTAGCTCACGACCATCTATAGTGAGATTTGGTGCCCTCTTCTAGTGTGCAGGTGTACATGCAGGCAGGATGCTGTATACATAATAAATAAAATCTTTAAAAAAAGAAATCCAAACCCATTTTCTTTTCTTTATCTCAGAATACTTCTACAGGGAACAGAAAAATGAAATACTAACATCACTAATATAGTCAATGTATCACATTACCTAGTTAATACTAACAAAGAGATGTTTTATTTTTCTACTTAGATCATTTTAAGAATAGGAAACAAAAGCTTATGTATTTTGATGGAAGTGGAAGCAATATGAGAAATAACAAATGTTCACTAACAAAGATGATTCTTAGGAAACATTTCAATGAATACTCCCTCCTCCCAAACTGCTTACTCAGAACTGGAAGAAAAAAAAAAAAGCTTTGGACCTGAGGCCAGGTTTTGGTGTAGAGAAAGGGTTGAAATATGCTTTTAAGAGAAGAGTGATTTGGAATTGTGAAGTTCAAGCTCATAATTTATGCAACATCAGGGACATTATCACTAATAATGATAGAACAAAATAAAGACCACAAACACCATTTTGGTGATATGATGGTAATTTGTGTTTACAAAACAACAACAACAACAACAAAAAACTTTTCTTCATTGGGTTTAACAGTGATTTACAATCACTTTTTTAAACAAGTATCTTGAGCTTTTCTTTTTTTTAACCAATTCAACAGTGCTCTCTCATAATCCTTGGATTTCACCAACAAAGGATTTTCTTCTGAAGAAAACCATCCTGTCTTAAAGGAAAATGGAAGCACTGCTTGAAGGAAGGAATTTGAGCCCACAGGACACAACTCCTTGAAAACATTGGAATCGGGTTAGGAATTAGTTATTGCTAAAACAGATAGCTAAATGGAAATCATCTATTGGGTCTTCTGCAAATCTCAGGCTGGTCCCAGTTTTTCTGCAAGGCCTGGCTAGCCATACTTTTTTTTTTTTTTTTTTATTAAAGCCACAGGTGGAACTCCTGGGTACAGAGAAGTTTGGCTCCAGCTGAACAGGAGATCCAGAAACCACAGGATGATGGCTCTTGGGAGCCATACATTCATATTTAAATCCTATTTCTTTCTGTTAACAGCTTTGATTGCGGCATGTCACCCAAGCCTTCCATTCTCTCAGAGGAAAAATAAAAACAAAACAAACAAACAAACAAAAAACCTGGAATGACACTTTGTTGTTAAAAATCAAGTAAGATTGTTTTGTGTGCAGGGTGGGGATGGGGTGTGGGTCGTATTTGGATGTGTTCTTGTGCACACAGCTTAATAGTGTCCACCAAGATAACAACTTGTCAGGTTCCTTCTGCTCGAAGTCAATGATGACAGTCTGAGTTCTTTTTTTTTTTTCTTTTTGGCACAGACAGCTCTTGCTGGGATATTTGATCAGCTATTTCCCTAAAAGTACTGTTTCTCCAGCTTTTCCCTCCTTTCTTCCTCTCCTTCTTGGGCCTTCCTTTGGTTTACTATATTTTCTTTTCCACTAAAATTTTATACCACAGGTACCGTGTATCTATGTTGTGATGCTCTGAAAGGCCACAAACCCTGGATTATATAAGGCTGCACATCATGATGATCATCATCCTCATCCTCGCCGAGAATGAGAAAGCATGCCAGATAGAAAATCGACTTGGTCAAGGTCAAGTGACTCATTTACTGGCAGAATAAGGTCTGAATTAGCGATCGCAAGGTCTGATGCCAGCTTGTGGCAGGCTTGTTTGGTGTGGGTTTGTTTTCTTTTTTTTAACGAAAAACGGGTTGCCAATATTTCTAACCAAGGGCTTCCCACTAAAGCACCGGGCGCCCCACCGCCCGCGAGAAACGGGAGCGCCGCAGCACCGCGCAGGACGGAGGGGCGCTCGGCGGCCCTGACCCCCGCCCCGCCCCGAGGGATGCGCCTGCCAACGCCTCCCTTAAACCCCCGCCGCGAAGGGACAGCCGTCAGCGGACCGCGGGGCGGGCGCCGGACCGGCTGCGGACTCCGAACCTCTTGGCGCGCTTCGCTCTCCAGCCGCCGAGCCCTGGAGCCGGCGGGTCGCTCTCGCACGTCTAGGGCCGGGAGGCGCGGGCTCCGCGGCGCCGGCCCGCCGCAGCCCCGCTACCGCTCACCGGCCGCCGGGCCCGGCCTCCCCGCCGCGCCCCTAGCAAGCGCGACTCCCCGCCGGGCGCGCCACACAACGTCTCCCTCCGGGGCGCGCGCGCGCGCCACTCCGCGGCCCCGCAGCCGACGACGCCGCGTCGCCGGCGCCGCCTCGCGCGCGCCCGGCCCGCCAGCCAATAGCCAGGGCCACTCGCTGCGCGTGACGCGCTCCAGCCAATGGTGGCTTGCGGCGGCACGTGACGCGGTGGGCGCCTCTAGGGGTTTTTTTTTGAACCAGTGCGCGTGCGCGTGCGGGCGCGCGGCTGGGAGGCCCGCTCAGGGGCCGTGTGGTCGTGCGGTGGGCCTGCGGCTTTTGCGCGGAAAGCCGGGGAGGACCCTCAGGGCCGGGACGGGGCCGCGGCTGCCAGCCTGCAGCGTGGAGGCACCAACCCCTCCACCCCCAAGCAGCCCCGCGCAGGGTTACAGGCGGATAAAGAAGATCGAGGACTGGCCTGGATCTTCGCGGACAGAGCCACGTGTTCCCTCGCATCTCCCAACGAAGAAGAAAAGCCCACACTGTGCATCTGATGTCTTTATGGTGCATGTTAATATAACTGAACTATTGTCTTGCCAGGCGACGCTTTAAATATAAACTTCTGCACTAGGATTGTACTAATAGAGGAAGGTGATTTATGTACAGGAGGAAAATGGAGAGCAAGGGCTGTCGCAAGAAATGTTTTCCATAGCCATCTGGGGAATTAGCTGTGCCCTAAGTGATCCGCTTTGACTACCACCTTCAGTGTCTGCTTCTGCAAACAGGCTTTCACTGCACTGGAAGTTCCCCCCTTTTTGTTGTGAAACGTAGACCATCTGCATGTGGTCATTAGGCAGTAATTTAAAGACACCAGTGCGGTAGTAGTTAAAAACGACCAGTTCTGAAAACCCATCTCTAGAGCATTCACCCGGCGGGGTAGGCTAATAAAAGCTGAGTTCTCCAACTCTGCTGTTCTGTTCTTTGGTCAGTTTCCCGCCAGAGCCGCTTCCTTCTGTTCTCTTGCAGTTCTTGACCTATCTTTGTCCAAGCCTTCCCAGCATCCTAGCCTCGTGTGACTGGGTCTGGAGAAAGCCACTCAGAAGCAGAACCCATAAACCGGGAACAAGACCCCCCCACACACCCCTTTTGTTAACAATGGCTGTTGCTCTGCCTCTTGTAACAGAAACCCCAGGTTCCAGAATCCTGACCCAAGCCCACAGCCATGCCTTGTCTTCTCATTGAAGAGTTAGCTATACCCAGGGATCCAAAGGTTCTGCTTTGTCAAAATGGTAGACGGATCATCATTCACCATGTCCTTGTGTTAATAAAGAAGGACCTTTCTGATAGGTACTCTCTGCTAACAAAGTGAGCCAAGTGATGGCAAATTAAAGTATAAAGGCAGCCGTAATAGGGGCAGCTCTCAAGCCGGCTCACCAGTCCCAGGGGTGAGGGTCAGCGAAGTCACCACCCAGAGGGAGACAGAAAAGCTGAGGGAAAGAGAAGAGCCCAAACTTTCTAGAAGGCCACCCAACAACCGAACCACATTCTAGATCTTCTCAGACTCAGTAACACGGCCTCATGCTTTTGAGAAATGTCTTCACTAGGAACCTTGCTGTGCTTAAGGAGATCCCATACCAAAAAGGGGAGGGGTAGATCTGGGTAGGCACAGGGCAGCTTCTGCGGCACCTTTGGTCTCAAGCTCACACCGCTGGGTAGAAACATCTTTCTAGGGCAGAACAGTCTCCAGGCAAGCTCTGTGGCACCCTGCGCTGGAGGCTTGACACGTCTTCCCTGTTCAGCTCATGCCTTTGCTGGCTTCGTGATGACACTGAAAGATGTGATGGTGACAAACTAGAACGCAGAGGGGCTTTAGGTACACTAAGTGATTAGTCTGGTTTGAACTCATTGTACAGCGCTACAAACATAAATATAAGGACTATAAATTTACATGCTCAGTTACTAAAGTCCACTCTGTCTAAAGTTAGCCAGAATCAACAAAAAATATAAGGGGAAAGAAATACCGCCTTAGAGGCCAGGAAGCAGGTCTCATAAATAGACTGATTCAAAGAAAGGTTTTCACATTGAATTATCAATTTAGTGTTCGGAAAAACAAACATTTTTGGTCAAATAAAAAGTAAGAATTGGTATTTCTCATTACTATCCAGCGAGGAGCACTGCCCTCATTTAGGGCTTTTAGTAGGAAGTGTGACTGGCTTACGCTTTAATACATAATGCCTGTTATGTACGCCTGCTGCTTCCAGAGTGCTGGAATTATAGGCATCTCCCACTGTGCTTGGCTTTCAACCCTTCTTTGAGGCTTTCGTGTTTCATTAGGAACACCTCCCACTAAAACTTCATGAACATATTCACAAACTTTCTTCCAACATCTTCATGATGATTTTTTTTTTTTTACTCTTAAGATTTTTGGTCAAGCAATTGGTACTCTGGTTACTGCCCAACCCCTTTGCAGTGCATTCAGTAGACCTATTTATATTTACTCATTCTAGAATTACTGTGTTGTAAGATACATTGATTAAGATTTAGGGGCTGTGAGAAGTGGGCTTTTGGTTTGGTTTGGTTTGGTTTTTTTCCAAGACAGGGTTTCTCTGTGTAGCCCTGGCTGTCCTGGAACCAGCTCTGTATTCCAGGCTGGTCTTGAACTCACATGGATCTGTCCGCCTCTGCCTCCGTGAGTGCTATGATTCCAGTAGAAATGGTTTTATATTTAGGTTTCAATACGATACATGGTTGAAGAAATGTGTGGGTATTCAAGAAAGAATTTAGCTATGCACTGTATGAGTTACTCGTTGCTTTCACAAAACATCTGACCAAACAACTTAAGGAAAAAAAGGTTTATTTGGCTCAGAGTTTGGGGGTTCAGTCCATCACGGTGCAGTGGCTGCAGCTCCTGCAGTCAGGAAGCAGAAAGAAGAATGCTGGCAGTGAGGGTTTTTATGGGTTTTTTTTTTTCCTCCTTTTGACTCAGTTTGGGACACCAGCCCATTCCTCATTTTCGTCCATATTTAGAGTGAGTCTTTCCACTTCAAGTAACTTGATAAAAAAATACAGACATGTCCAGAGGTTTGTTTCCATAGTGATTCTAAACCTCATAAAATTGATAGTCAAGATGAACAGCACATAGCAATGCTCACAGTAGCCCACTGTTGAATGTGTTCTTCACACTTCTTCACACTTCATGGTAACCCCAACAAGGTCTAACTTTATGTGTGTGTGTGTGCCTGCCAGATGTGGAGATAGAGTTGTGGGCATCGGAAAGTAACTGTAGTCTGTTCTTCTGTAAGAAGAACAAGGGCTCTTAGCTGCTGAGCCATCTCTTTGGTCAGCTTTTTGTTCCCACCATTTCTCCCTCCCTTTCCTTCCCTTTCTATCACTATGTTGCCAAGGCTAATCTGTAAATCATGAGCTTACACGATCTCCGGCCTCGGCTTCTGAGGTAGCTGGGGTGATGTCCTGCACCACATCCACCCATTTCCATTTTACATGGGAAGAAACGGAAGCTTAAGGAGAGAGAAGGGCTCAGAGTGACACAGTTAATAAGTGGGGGGAAAAATGAAGGGTTAAAACCCTGAACTTTCAGTATGTCGATAGAGCCTCTTGAAAGTGCACAGATCACCTAGGAGAATTCTAGTCATTGTACTGTCGCTAGCACACTCAAGACCTTTCAAGTGGATGTTTATCTTCTAAGTGGATGAGATCCAAACTCACGGATGACAAGCCAGCAGGAGCCAGGGAGAGCTGCATAACCTTGACTGCCAGCAGCCCCCGCCCCCAGAGAAGCGAGGCAGCCGGTAGAGTGCTACTCATCAACTCAGCCGTGTGGTTATTTTCGAGTTTTTATGCTGTTTCTTCTCTGAAAGTGTCATACAAAGCCGATGTATTTTGATCACCGAACTCAAGTCCTTTTTCAAGAGTCCAATTAATGCTGTCCATACGTGCACATGTGTAGGACTGACCTCTGGAGCATGGGCAACCCTCCAGGGGCCACGCCCCCCCAAAATGACTTTCAGCCTTCCCCTGCGCCCATTCAGAATGACTGTTTTCAGAGGGAGTTTCAACTAGACAGGCCAACCTGTGTGTGTGTGTGTGTGTGTGTGTGTGTGTGTGTGTATCTTTTTACTTAGTTTGTGTGCACGAACATATGTGTATGTGGAATGGTGCACGTATGGGGGTCAGAGCACAACTTGTGGGATCTCGTCTTCAACGAGTGGGTCCCAGGGACTAAACTCCGGTCATTGGGCTTGGCATCAAGCTCCCCTAGCTGCTGAGCCATCTCTCAGGTTCTGGGATGTAAAATTCCTGGGGGCTGTTGGAGCTTGCACATTTAAATCTAAAGCTTAACGCTTGCATTTCACGTGTGTGCATGTGCAAATGCTTTTGGGTGTGCATGGGTGTGGATGTGTGTGGACACCAGAGATACGAGCTTTGGGGTGAGAGTCTGCCTTTGGAACCCAGAGCACAGCGGTTACACACCAGTCTATAGAGCCCGGAGGATCCTCCCCTCTCCACCTCCTCCGACCTGGGATACACACCATCCCTGCCTAGCTGAGCTACCACCCAGTCCACAAATGCTTTGTAAAACATACGAGTTATGTGAGAGGCTCTGTGTGTGTGTTACGAGCATTTAGAAGGACAGGTGGAGGCTCGGTGGGTGAGATGGCCCTGCAGGTGGAGGCACTGGGTTCCAAGCCGGACAGCCTGAGCTTGGTCCAGAACCCTCTCGGCAGAAGGAAAGAACCAACTCCATCGAGTTGTCATCTTACCTCCATGTGCTTGCCATGCTGTGGGGATGGATACACTCACACAAGCACACACACACACGCACACACACACACATGCATGCACACACACACGCACACACACACACATGCACGCACACACACACATGCACGCACACACACACACACATGCACACACACATATGCACACATATAAAATGCTGTTAAAGAAAAGGTTGAGGGAGACATCATCTAACAACTTCACCTTCTGAAGTGGAGATGGGCCTGGAGAAACGGCTCAGCGGTTAAGCGCACTTTGTTCCTCTTGAAGAGGACCAGGCTCAGTTCCCAGCTCCCCCATGGTGGTTCATGACTACCCATAACTCCAGGGGATCTGATGCCCCCTTTAGACTGACATTTACAATAAAACTATTCAATTCCAAAAAAAAAAAAAAGACTTTGATCCAAGTTCTAAATGTAATGTGAGCTACAGAATCACAGTGCTGAATCAAGAATCCCCAGGCATCACACTCTGCGGACACTCAACCCCTCTGCCCCATCTGGCTATTATTTAAAGCACCCAGTGCAGTTCTGTCCACGGTAAGTGCTTAGCGTTGAGTGAAACTTAACTGAGAAAATCTGAGACTGACATCAAATAAAAAGAAACAGATTATAGCTGCGCTTAGGCTCTCAGCTTGTGCCTGTCCAGGGGAACATGTAGAATTCTGGAATTTTGGTTTCTCTTTAAAAAAAAAAACACAGAAATACCATAAGAATGTGCTTTTAAAAATCCCACGTGTGGGGATGCTGGGCCGCTTCGGACTGTCCACAGCAGCTGACTGTGATTTGCCTCGAGCTCTAGCCGAAGCGTGGTTTTGCCAGCTGCAGATAGTTCCTGTGATTATGTGATGTTCAGAATTCTGGGAACTTCTCAGAGGCCCGGAAAGGTGGGGTCTCGGTGGTCATTGGTCACCACCGAGGGAGGTTGGTTTAGGTTTGTTAGTAGCCGTGGTCAAAGAAGAAACAAAAGCAAAGAATCTAGATTGAGGGATTTTTCTAATTCCCTTCTCCCCTCCATCCTTGTTTCTCTCCTATCTAGTGTGAGGAGCTGAACCAGGAGGATAATGGAAAAAGAAGAACCCACAGAGTAGCAACGGCCCACTACAGGGACGCCACACTTCGGGCTCTGGTTCTAGACAGAAGTCATTTTGCCACCAGAGGACATCTGCCAGGAGAACCCTGGTTGCTGTAGGTGATGGCTGGGTTGCACTGACGGTTGTTCTTAAGCAGGTTGGAAGCATTGCTAGTCTCCCATGATTCAAGACGCTGCACACCTCACCAGAGCACAGCACCAGATGAGATCCTGGTAGTGGCGGGTTAACGCAGTGTATATTGCTCAATGTTTATTTTTGTGTATGTGCACTGGTCTTTCGGCTGCATATATGTCTGTGTGTAGGTCCCTGGAACTGGAGCCACAGACAGTCGTGAGCTGCCGTGTGGGCGCGGGAACTGAACCCGGGTCCTCCGGAAGAGCAGCCAGCGCTCCTAACCTCCGAGCCAGCTCTCCAGCCCGACAGGGTGTATTTCTTTTTCCCCAGATCTTTTGCGCCTAGAAGACTCTTCAGAGATTACTTGCTTTTCTGCCTTGTAGCCTACAATTAATTTATTCATTAAACGACTGTGTATTTAATACATGCCATGGCTTCACTTCCTGGGGTGGCATATAGTTTTAAACTGTAAAAAAAAAAAAAATCAGTGTGGCTCCTTACCTTTATGAATCAACAAGTCAGAAATTCCATATGCAGGGGCTGGAGAGATTATGGGTCAGTACTTAGGAGCACTGGCTGCTCCTCCCTCCCAAGGACCAGGATTTGATTCCCAGTGCCCACATGGTGGCTCACAACTTCCTGAAATGCCAGTTCCAGGGTATCTGGTGCCTTCTTCTGACCTCCAAGGGCACCAGGCATGCAAGTGGCCCACAGTCACCTGAAGGCATAACACTCACAAACATAAAATAAAATGAAAAGAAATTTAAAAAAGAAATTCCTCAAGTACAAAATATTACCTGGGCATGGTAGCACACACGTTTGATCTCAGCATTTGGGAGGCAGAGGCGGATGAATCTCTGTGAGGTCGAGGCTAGCCTGGTCTACATAGTGAGTTCCAGAACAATCAGAGCTACATAGGTGAGACCCTGTCTCATGTGTGTGTGTGTGTTCTGGTAGTGTACACCATGGGAACAAACCTCGTCCAGGTAGGTGGATTCTCTAAGGAAATGGTATTTTAGGTAATGAGGTAAATGTGAGTTAGAAAGGGGGTGGAGGGAGGAAGATATGAGAACGATCCCAGGCCAAAGGGATTAATTAATGTAAAATAGTTCTTCAATAGCTTGAGAAATTCAGGGTTGAGTTTTTAAAAGAAGGATGTTTCTGGCTGAACAACACAGTCCGGAGATTTCCATCTCAGACCAAATGAAGTCGTTCCTGAGAATGGCGCCACCTTGTGGCACATGTCTGTCAGTGCACATACTGTGCCAATAGGTACAGATGCCATCTCTGCTGTATGAAGTATTCATCAGTTGGCTTCCAACTTTTACTGAGTACCATTGATCATGTGCCTCTCTTTATGCACCCATGTGTCAAGCACAATATATCAAAATGTGCACTTCTTTTTTTTCCTAGCTGAATTATCGGTTGATAAGCTGATATGGTTTCATTTAAAAAGAAACACATTGTTTTTGTATTTAACCTTGTAAATGCCCCATTCTCTCTTTTATGAAATCATAATTGCATCTGGCATTATTTTCTTTGAAAATGAGACTGGTAAGTAGGTACTTAAAATATTCCTTTTATCCTCTGACGAGCAAAAGTCAGTTTTATTAAAGTCACTGACTCCCCATTCATATCTTTGAGAACCTGGTACAAATCCAAGCTGGATTAAAGAGTCTAACCCTAATAGCGTTCAAACTTCCTATCATAAAGATATGATCCAAGAGACCCCTAGAAGAGAATGAAAGCTAAGGAAAGGGCTGGCCGCTTCTCTGTCCTGGACGTCAAAATGTATGCCATCGTATTTATAGTCATAATAAAGAGGCAAAGAGTGAAGATGAAACTGGGCACCTCTGGGCATAGAAAAGAGCCCAGAATTCCAAGACAAGAGGGAGAAGGCCATATTATGGGGTTAGAATGGCAGAATAGAGCTGGGTGGTGGCACTTGCCTTTAATCCCCACACTCGGAAGGCGTGGATCTCTATGAGAGCAAGGCCAGCTCAGTCTACAGAGTGAGTCTACAGCCGAACCTACATAGAGAGACCCTGTCTCAACAAACCAACAAACATGAAAGGCAGCATAGGGCTCCGTCGCACAGGCTTCATCATGGGGTACTTGAGCTTTCATGATTCCTGCTCGGAGCATGGGGAAATGGCAGTGAATGTAACTTATTATTCAAAGTCTGGAAACCTTTGACAGCTTGAGTTTTTACTTTTCTTTCGTACATGTGAGAGTCAAGCCATGGGTTTAAAGCTGCATTACCATGCGGGTTGAGGTTCTGGTGAGGACCAGAACTAGAGACAATAGGCCTGAGGAGAGAAGGCTGAGTGTGGAGGGAAATTCTCTAACAAGCATTACATGATGCTGGCTGGAGATGTTGGGGATGCCTCCCTATCCTTGAAAAGCACCTCTAGGCTGCAGTTCCCTTAGGAGCGATCACTATCTTAGGGTTTTGGAGCATGTTTTAATGTAAAGTGAAGGTTTAAATGATATACTGTAATTTTTAAAATGTAATTTAGACATTGCAATTTTTTTATTTGAGTGAAGTAAGAGTGTGAAGCTTGAAGAGGTATCCTTTAATTTAATTTTATTTTTTAAATGTGTGTGAAAGCAGATATGTGTGTGCACATGTGTGTGGGGCCCAGAGGTCAAGACTGGGTACCTTCCACAGTCACTTCCCATCTTATTTTTTGAGGCAGTGTCTCTCTCTGAACTTGGCTAGCCAGGAAGCTCCAGGGTTCTACCTCCCCTGGGACTACAGATACTTCTCACCTGTGTTCTGGGGCCCTGGACTCAGCTCCTCATGCTTCCATGGCGCTTTACTGGCTCAGCCATCTCCCTAGCCCTCGGGTGTAAAGTGTCTTTCATACTGGTGCTAAGTCAGTGATCTTAGTAACATAACGATTTTTATATTCGTTTTATATTCGTCCGCCTAAGGTCTCCAGCGCTGTAAGTCTGCTATCCCTCAGGCACCTCCCCAGGCAGAGTGCAAACTGGTTTAACGTTCTAGAACTCAGTTCCTTACCCCCAGACTGAATCTTCTGCACGCATTACAGCACCGCTGCTGGTCCGTTGGCCTCGGCGAGAACATGAGGGTCACCTTCCGTCCTTTTCCCTCCACCTCCTCAGAAACGGTTCAGTTAGCAGTATCTCCCCACTTTTGTTGCCTCAGCTCCGCCTGGCTGAGCCCTGTGCCTAGTCTTGACTTGCTTTTATTCTGTCTAGCACACTAACGAACTTTCTAAGTCTGACCGTGCCTCTCCCTCCTCGATTTTTTTTTACCACATTCATTACTAGTGTAAACTCCTTGGGACAGTCTCAAGGGGCTTCACGATCTTGTTCCTGAGCCCTCTCCCCAGATCCTCTTCCCTCAGTCCTTAAATCCAGCTGTGCAAACTTTGACCACTTTGTCAGAGAAACCAAGCCTTCCCTTGCCTTTGCTGGCCCTTCTCTTGTCCGGAAGGCACTCCTTTCTACAAGTTCTTCCAGAAAGATGAGTTTTTACTTTTCTTTTGTATGTGTGAGAGTCAAATCGTGGGTTTAAAGTTCCCCTCCATAAGCCCAGGAGTTAAATGCCCACCACAAACGAATATTATATAATTGCGCTTTGCAGTTTATAATGTGCTTTTGCATAATAATGACTTAGCTTCTTCCAAAAGGCTAGACGTTTGTCTCCCTTCATAGATGAGGATCAGAGAAATTAACCTCCAAGACTGGTCAGCTGGATGTCAAAGAGGAGAACTTTGGTGCCTTTGGAATTATTGGAACCAACTCAGAGAGCAGACAGTGCCCACTCAGAACAGTAACAGCCTGCCACGCACCCGGAGACCATCCTTCTGTCTTTCAAAGCCCACCCCCTTCACTCTGATCTAGCCTAGCAGGAAGCCACCTTCTACAGGTTAGCATTTCAGGTTGGGGAATGTATTTTCAAACGTTGAAAATGTCATTTTCCCCCCTGACATTTATGAAAGAGCTTCCAGATATGAAAGCCAATTAGCCAATGACTTTGTTGATTAATTCATCACTTAGTTAATGTGAAAGGACACTTTGAAATAGCCAGATGAAAGACCCAGAGAAGGGCAGTCAGCAGAACACTTTCCTGATGGTCCAGGATCTGGGGCTGGGGGCTAGTCAGAATAGAAACTGAATTGGCAGCAAGAGGTCTCACAGAGAGCAAAAACAAGAGCTCATGACTGTGTCTTGGACCATGATGCTGCAGAAATGATGTTGGCTGACATATTGGTGCCAAGTGGAACTTCGTGTTGAGCCTCTGGCGCTTGGCAAGACAGTCACAGCCATGGGCCTATGGAGTTGGCAGTTTTTGGAAACTCTTGCGGCTGGATCTCCACAGAGTCTGAAAGCCTTAACCATAGATTATGAGGTGGTCATGGGACCAAAGCTTTCTGGCACAAAATGGCATTGTCTAGGAACTTCCTCATAGCACTGGGTAGATGCAACAGCAATCTATCATCAAATAAGGCCACAGTTTCATTTCTATTACTGTGGTAAAAGTGCAAGTTTTATGACAAAAAGGAAGTTTGAGGAGAGAAGGTTTATTTTAGCTCATAGATCCAGGTTGTAATTTCAGGAAGTCTAGGCAGGAACCCTAGTCAACTGGTCATATCCACATTCAAGAGCAAAAAGAAATAAAAGCCTGAATGTTTCAACTAGCTATTGCTACTCTTGTGCAGTCCAGAGCTGCAAACCCGGAAAGAATGCCATTCACACTCAGGCTGAGTCTTCACTTAAGACAATCCCCCTTAGACATGCGCATAGGCCATCCTGATCCACCAAGAGATTCTAGGGGTTGGCAAATTGACAATTAAAGCTAACCATCACAGCCGGGGGAGGGGGCGCACACCTTCAATCGCAGCACTCAGAGAGGCAGAGGCAGGCGAATCTTTGTGAGTTTGAGGCCAACTTGGTCTACAAATCAAGTTCCAGGACAGCCAGGGCCACACAGAGAAACCCTGCCTCAAAAACAAAGACTCTCACAACTGGTAATGATGTATAGGAAACCAACCCGGTAATCTTGGAAGGCAAGGTAGCTTAAGCAGGCAATGTGGGTTTTTTTCAGCACCAACTCCATTCAGCTGTCTTCTTTTCCTCAGTATGAACCTCTGGGCCTTTTATACTGCTCCTTTTTTTTCTTTTTAAAAACTTTAAAATTATCATTTTAAAGATTTATTTATTATGTGTACAGTATTGTGCCTGCGTATACACCTGCAGGCCAGAAGAGGGCACCAGATTTCATAAATGGTTGTGAGCCACCAAGTGGTTGTTGGGAACTGAACTCAGGACCTTTGGAAGAATAGCCAGTGCTCTTAACCTCTAAGCCATCTCTCCAGCCCTACACTGCTCCTTATCATTGATTAACTGATGGAGAATTGGAGCATGTTTTGTTTCACTGCCCACAAATGAATAGTAACAGCATTATACCTGCTCTCAAAGTTGACAATGAAAGGCATCCATAAAAATGTCATAGTAGGCTGGGTGCTCAGGAACTTGGAAGGAACAGGACTGGAGTCTAAAAATGGTTAGGATGAAGAAGTGGCGTGTAGGTAGGCTTCTCTGATTGCCACAGAATTCAAAGGTCCATGTCTATGCTATTTAAATGACTACCAAGGACATTCACCACAGAGGAGGTTCTGAATCAAGTGGATAAAATGACTCATCCTGCAGGTGTCCAACAGCCTCTTTCCGGGCCATTTCAGTGTTGGCTCATGAGTCCAAAGACAAAGTTGCCATGGTGATATCATGGTGCCATGATGGGCTCAGAAACTTAGCCTTTCTTTGGCCAAGTCTAATCTGATAGATGCTCCTGGTTGAGCACTTAATCTTCAAAGAAGAAGAGGAGGAGATGGAAGAAGAAGAGGAAGAAGATGAGAAGGAGGAGAAGGAAGAGGAAGAAGAGGATGGGGAAGAAGAGAAAAAAGAAAAGAAGAAGAGGAAGAGGAAGAAATCCACCAATGTTGGTCCCTGATAAGGTCCATGTGTTGCCACAAACAGTTCTGCTAATTGAGAGATGGAATGTTTTACTGAAAACATTTACTGGGTTGCAGAAATGGCTCAGTGGTCAAGTGTGCTTGATGCTCTTACAGACGATCCAGGTTCAACACCCACGTGGTAGTTCACAACCTCCAGTGACTCCAGTGTTCAGGGAATCTGGTTGCCCCCTCTGGCCTCCGAGGGAACAAGGCACACCTGAGTGCACTTATGTGCAGGTAAAACTCTGATACAAACAAAATAAATCTTCTAAAAGAAAGCATTTGAGGGAACTGTATCTGCATTGAATTCACATGTAGCACTTCTACCTTCGTTTCCTGAACAACAGCATAATAATGACTGACGCACTGGAGGATGCGTGTCTGTTGTACTATCCTATGGAAGAGACTGGAGCATCTGTGTGTATGGATGTCAGCGTAGAAGATGGTGCTGAGGCCAATTCTTTCAAATATCGAGAACTTCAAGTGCCTTCTCCCTGCTCATGACTTACGTTTGCTCTTTTGAAAAGCAAAGGTTTGTTTGTTGGTTGATTTTTCTTTTTTTTAATGTTATTTATTTGTTTTTGTTTTTATATTTAAGGTTGTAAGCCTAGGCTTTAACGGCTGAGCCATCTCTCCAGCTCTGTTCTTGTTTTATGCCCATTGGTGTTTGACTACATGTATGCATATTCAAGGGTGTCGGATCTCCTGGAACAGGAGTTACAGATGGTTGTGAGCTGCCACGTGGATGCTGAGAACTGAACCTGGATCCTCTGGAAGAGCAGTCAGTGCTCTTAGCTGTTGATCCATCTCTGCAGCCCCAGCTCAGTGGGTTTTTCAAGACAGGGATTCTCTGTGTAGCCCTGGCTGTCATCGAACTCGCTCTATAGACCAGACTGGCCTCGAACTCAGAGATCTGCCTGCCTCTGCCTCGTGAGTGCTAGGATTAAAGGGGTGTGCCACACTGCACCCCCGCCAAAGCAAAGGTTTTTATTTCAATGAAGATGTATCAGCATTTTCTTTTATGATATACTGTTTTGGTTGACCCTAAGAAATCTTTGTCTAACCCAAACTCATTTTTTTCCCCGTTGCTTTCTTCCAGAATAAAGAGCTTCACGGAGCCCACAGCTTGAGAAGCAGACCTGCATTAGGAGCCTGACTGTTTTTGTAAGCCAGACACTGGCAGGTCACAGCCGCGTTTGTTCACCGTGTTCTTAGCTGTTCTGGTGCTGCGGGGGCAGAGCCGAGTCCCTCCAACAGAGTCGCCTGGGCCTGCAATCCTAGTATCATACAGAGCAAGCATGTCCCTCCTTCGCTAGCGGTTTCACGGTTTTAGCTCTTACATACGGAATTACCGTCCATTGTAGAGTGGGGTGGAATTCGAAGCCCGCTCTATCCTGTACGGGTCTCCATTTATTTTAGAACGATTTCTTGACAAGAGCTCCCTTCCCCCTATTGAGCTACTGTGTGCACATGCTGTTGTGCTCTGCCGATTCCGTACCCTGTCCTTATGCTAACGGCACACTTGCTACCGTTGAATTTTTTTTTCGGACAGGGTCTCATTGCCAGCCCTAACTTGCAATGTAGACCAAGATGTTGTCAAAATCACAGAGACCTGCCTGCCCCTTCCTCCCAAGTGCTGGGGTCAATAGCCTGCACCACCAGGCCCAACTACTATTAAGACTTTAAGTCAACTCTTAAATCAACTAAAATCCATTTCTTCAAAAGAGTTTTTCCTATTTTGTCTCATTATAAACAACAGAATCAGCTTTCTTCCTAAAGCCCGCTGAGATTCCTACTTGAGACAAATCAACAACTTGACACTCTGCTAACACCATTATAACAGACAGAATACTGGAGGTTGATTGGAGCAAAGAAGAGAAATTCCTTTCTCATGGTTCAAAAAGTGGACATCCAGGATCAAGCCCTGATGGACACGGTGTTTGACAAGGCTGCTCGGTTGCTTGCAAGGCCACACCTTGAATGTGGTGTCCTCTAAAGGAAAGGGGACACAGAGTAAAAGGAACCAACATAGAGGAAAGCATAGGTTCTCTCAGGCCCTCTTCTGAGGTGTCTGCTCACAGCCCACGCGCCTGCTGTCCCATTGACCGTTAAGTGCTGTCTAGGAACTCGGAACACACTCTGATCACAATAAGGCTTTGGCTCCGTGACTCCAATTTTCTTGTCTTTGTCTCAGCAAAGTTTAGCACTCAGCATACAGGTCTGCACATATTTCATTAAATTTGCCTGTAAATATTGCATATTTTAATACTGTTATTAACTAGCTTTATTTGTTTACATTTTCCAGTTGTTTATTGCTAGCTATTAAAGATGATTTTCATTGACTTTCTGAAATTGCTAACTTCATTTACTAATTCAAGCAACCTCCCTATTAATATTTTCTATATAGATGGTTTTGTCGTCTGTGAATAAAATGTTTTACCTAATTCTCTCTAATCTTTATTAGATTATTCTATCTCTTATTCATTTTTTAAAAAAATCTTTGGGGTTTTGTTTATTTGTTTTTGGTTTTTTGAGACAGGGTTTCTCTTGTAGCCTTAGCTGTCCTGGACTTGCTCTGTAGACCAGGCTGGCCTCAAGCTCACAGAGATCCTCCTGCCTCTGCCTCCTGAGTGCTGGGATTACCAGCATGCACCGCTGCCCCCTGCTCCTTTAACATTTTAAATTTTTTGTACGTACTGATGTCATGGCTGCGTGTATGTCTGTGCACCATGTGTGTCCACAGAGACCAAGAGTGTTGGGTTCCTTGGAACTGGAGTTATAGACATTTTTTTTCCTTACTGGACTATCTAGAACCTCGGCTGCAATGTCAAATACAAACGTAGAAAGTAGGTACTGACTTGTTTCCGATCTTAGCAAGGAAGTAGTCTATCTATTGTTATTAATTACTAATCCATTAAATTAGGTAACTTCAGTTTTCTGATGATTAAAATGCTTTCCTTTTAGTGATAGTTTTGAGAGGTTTTTGGAAAATATTTTTAATTCTTTTTGCAGGGTTAGATGCATGTTTGCAGGGTTAGATGCACATGTGTGCAGTAGCCTGCAGAGACCAGAAGGGGACATCAGAGTCCCTGGGAGCTGGATTTGCAGCCTCCAGGGCCTGGGAGCTGCAACCTGGGACTGAACTCAGGTCCTTTTCAAGAGTATCCTACTTGGGCTGGTGAGATGGCCCAGTAGTTAAGAGTGCTGACTGCTCCTCCAGGGGACCGGGGTTCAATTCCCATCACCTGCATGGCAACTCACAACTGTCCCTAAGCAGTTTCTGTTGGATTGACTTCCTCACACCAATGCACATAAAATTAAAATAAATTATTTTTTAAAAAGAAAGTCTCCTACTTTTAATCACTGAGCCATCTTTTACAGTCCTCAGAGAGTTGTTTGTTTGTGTGTTTGGGGGGCTGGTTTTGTTTTGTTTTAATTATGTCCAGGTACTGAACTTTGTCAAACACTGCTTCTTGTATATATTGAAATGAACAATATGCTCCCTTTAAATACATGTTAGTCTGGTGAATAAATCAACATATTTTTAAAATATTAGAGCAATCATGTACTCTTGGGATAAACTCAAATGTTCATGAAAAACATTACATTTTCTCCACAGCTAGATTCAAATTGCTGGAATTCTGTTTGAATCTAAGAAACATTGTAATTTTTGTGTAATTTAACTGCATCTGTTAAATTTTGGCGCTAGTATATATAGAAAGCAATTGATTTTTGGTGTTGATTTTTCGTGACGGGGTCTTACTCTGTAGCACAGGCTGGCCTTAAACTCTTAGTGATCCTCCTGCCTCAGCATCTCCAGTTCAGCAATTACAGGCATGAGCTACCATGCTCAGCTAAAGTTGATCTTTGTGTTGATGCTTTCCTCTGAACAGTCCTGCTGATCTGCTCCATGAGAGCAGCGGGAATGAGCAGCAAAATATTTCCGCTCGTTTTCTGGAAGGGTTCATGTGGAGTTGATGTTATTTATTTATTTATTTATTTATTTATTTAAATTTATGGATTCACTTTACATACCAATTGTAGCCCCCTTCTTCCTCTCCTCCCTGTCCCTTCTTCCCTCTCTCTTCCCTCTTCCCCCTCCCCTACCGCTCAGAAAAGGGAAGGCCCCACCCTAGCTCATGAGAACTGAGTGTATCCTCTTTCTCAGTGATCTAAAGCATGCAACAGAGTCCTTGTTAGAGACAGCCCCCACCCCCCCTCACTTCCATTACTAGGGGATCCACATGAGGATCAAGCTGCCCAGCGGGTATATACATGTAGGGGGCCTAGGTCCAGGCCATGCATGGACCTTGGTTGGTGTTTCAGTCTCCGCAAGGGCCCCTGGGTCCCAGGTCAGTTGGCTCTTCTTGTTAGGTTAGTTAGGTCAGCTGGTCTTCTTGTAGAGTTCCTGTCCCCCTCCAAGTCCTACCCTTCCCCTGACTCTTCCACAAGGCTCCCTGCACTCCACCCAATGTTTGGCTGTGCGTCTCAGCATCTGTTTCGATTCACTGCTAGGTAGAGCCTCTCAGAGGACAGCTATGCTAGGCGTAGCAGAGTGTTGTTATTAGTGTCGAGGCCTGGCTTTCTCCCTTAGGGTGGGTCTCAGGTTGGGCCAGGAATTGTTGGATATTCCCTCAATGTCTGTGCTATCTTTATCTCTGCACATCCTTGTAGGCAGGATAAGTTTTTGTGGGTGAGTTGGTGTTCCCCTCCCTGAGTTGATTTTATTTTGTCTTTACGTATTTGACATAATTTCTCTCTATGTCATCTGAGCTGAGCGTTTTCTAACTGCTAATTAAATGCTTTATGGTGGCTGGAGGCTCCTCGGGTGATGTGCTCCTCTTACAGATCATATTTGATCATATTTGATTATATTTGGTATAGATCAAAGAATATTTGTATATTTTTAAAAAATCTATCAATTTGACTTAATTTCTAGAATGACCTAGCACAAAGAATTTTATGTCTGGGTTAGCCTTTTAATAACTGTCAGATATTTGCTGATATGTTGTCTTTGGTTTCCTTTATTAATTATTTTACATTTACTTATTGTGTGTGTGTGCGCGTGTGTGTGTGTATGCATGCATGCGTGTACCACAGTGTATATGTGAAGGTTAGAGAACAACTTGAAGGAATTATTCTCTCCTTCCAACATGAGTCCCAGAGCCACCATATCACCAGCTTGTCTTTCATTCTTATTGATAATCTTTCTTCTTCTTTTTCTTCTTCTTCTCTCTTCCTCCTCCCGCCCCCACCACTTCTTGCTTTGTTTTTCGAGACAGGGTTTCTCTGTGTAGTCCTGGCTGTCCTGGAACTCACTCTGTAGACCAGACTGGCTGCAAACTTACAGAGGTCTGCCTGCTTCCGCCCCCCAAGTGCTGGGATTAACGGCGTGTGCCACCACACCTCCTATTCTTCCTCATTAGTCTGGCTGATATTATACCAGTTTTGCTGAAATTTTCCAACAACTTTCATTTTGGTTTTGTTGACTTACTCTCTTTTACTCCCCTCCCTTGGTGCATAGGCTCAAGCCTGGGGCCCTGCATATGCCAGGCAAGGGCTCTGCTACTGACTACGTCCCTGGCCCTCTGCTCTGTTCTTTCTACTTTAGGCTTTATTTTCTCTGTCTCTATCTCTCTTTTCTAATGTGCTCATATAAAAGCTTGGATCATTGGTTTCAGATGTTTGTTCTTTTCCTGTAAAGTCACTCGGTGTACTGAGCTCCTTCCTACGCGCTGCTTTGGGTGAACCTAACTTCATTTATGTATGCATTTTGATGAATGTATTTTGCTGTGTTAGTGACTGAACTTGACCTCTCGTAGTAGGTCTGCTCCATAAATTGTAATATGTGTTATTTCACTTTTTCATTACATGAAAAAGAATACAGACATTATGAAATTCTGTATGTTGGGTAATTTCCAATGTGTGGGATTTTTTTCCCAATACTTTTCTGTGGTTGATTTATAATTTAACTTATCTGTGATCAGACACTATGCTCTAAATGACTAAAGAAAATTTAAAGCATATTGATGCTTGGTTTTCTACACAGCATTTAGTCAGCTTTGAGAAGTATCCCATGTGCACTTGAATGTATCGTGTGCACTGCTGTTGTTGAATAAACATGCCATAAACGGCAGTTTAGTCAAATTGGCTGGTAGTGGTGCTCAGGGTTCAATATCCATTTTTCTTTGAGTGTGCACGTGTTGTGTATGCACAGGAATACATATGTTTACATGTCTACATGGGCACACATGTGCATGTGAAGGCCAAGTTTTATCAATTGGTCTGAGTACCTAAGGTTTTAACTCTCCAGGTCTAAGGGATGTTTTCCTGTTTCTCTGCAAAATTTCCTTCATGCATTTTGAAGTCCTGCAATTGGACATACACCAACTTAAGATTAAATCTGCTGAGGAACCAACCTTCTTGTGATTATAATATCTCTCATTCTGGAGTTTGTGTTGAAACTCTTTTTACACGTTTAACTGCTAATGCATCTATGGTTTTCTAGTCAAAAGAGTTTGTTGTGGAAAGCACATAGTTGAGTTTTGCCAAACTGTGTATTCTTATTTCTATCGCTATCTTTTAGTGTGAGTGTTTAAGCTGCTTACATGTAATGTAATTTCTCTATATACTTGGATTTGAGTCTACTGTGTTACTTTGTAATAATCTGTTGGAGGATGTTTTTGTGCACTGCGTATTCAAATGTTAGTATCTCTACCCAGAGATCTGGTTGCAGTCTGGACTTTAGAATTGTCATTATTATGAGGCATCTCCTGTCCTGGTATATTGTAAACTTTGTGCTATATCACCTTGTGCTTGGTTAATAAAGAACAGCCAATAGCTGGGCAGGAGAGTTAAGGCAGGACTTTTGATCCCAGGGAGAGGGTCTCAAGTGGGGACCAGAGAATACAATGAGGACATGGATGAACAAGGAGGTTACAGAGCAAAACTAAGATGGCAGGTAACAGGCCACATGGTTGGAAGTAGGCCAGGCCAGCAAAGCTGGCTTAGACTAGGTCAGTATCTGCCCAGCTATAGTGCCTAAAGCTTTTAATAAATGCAATAAGTCTCTACGTCATTATAATCTTTTCAAAAAGTTATTTTTATTTTATGTGTATGGATGTTTTATCTGTGTCCTACGTGTATGCAGTACCCACA
The DNA here is from genome assembly GCA_028658305.1 of Pachyuromys duprasi. Lineage (NCBI taxonomy): Eukaryota > Metazoa > Chordata > Mammalia > Rodentia > Muridae > Pachyuromys > Pachyuromys duprasi. Next base: position 68,623,155 of record CM053760.1, read on the forward strand.
AAGGCCAGAAGAGGGTGTTGGAGCCTCTGGAATGGAGTTACAGATGGTTGTGAGTGACTATGTGGATGCAAAGAGCCCAACCCTGGTTCTCTACAAGAGCTGCAAGTGCTCTTAACCACTGAGCCATCTCTCAGGAATCAAGCCTACTGAACTAGTTTTTTCCTTCCTTCCTTCCTTCCTTCCTTCCTTCCTTCCTTCCTTCCTTCCTTCCTTCCTTCCTTCCTTCCTCTCTTTCTTTCTTGACAGGGTTTCTCTGTGTAACAGAGCCCTGGCTATTCTGGATTCACTTTGTAGACCCGGCAGGCTTTGAATGCAAAGAGATTTGCCTGCATCTGCCTCCCTAGTGCTAGGACCAAAGGCATGTGTCACCATGCCTGGCTTACTGAATTACTTTTATAATGTGAATTTTGTTCCTGGTTTTCTTCCTTGTAGCCTTTTAATTTTTCACCCCAGCAAATTCCACATGAGTCTTTTAAAATTTTTCTATTTTACCTCAGAAGATTTGTATTTATAGCTTTTAACTTGCTTATAATTTTTTTTTAAGACAGAGTTTTTCTATGTAGCCCTGGCTGTTCTGGAACTCACTTTGAAGATCAGACTGGCCTCGAACTCACAGAGATCTGCCTGCCTCCTGAGTGCTGGGATTAAAGGTGTGCACCACCACTACCACCGGCACTTACCAGATTTTCAATAGTTGTTTTGATGTTTCTGTCTGCTAATTTCATCTCTTGTACTTTTTGCTCTTTTTTCAATAATTGATCTCCCCCCCACCCCCTGCCAGTTACAGCTCATATTTTGTTTCTCTGCATACCTGGTCATTTGGGACTGGATATTGGCTCTTTAAGTTCTATGGTGCTCAGTTCTAACCATATTATCTTAGAGACTATTCCATTGGTCTGTCTACAGCTTGTTCATCTACAGAACACTTTCATTCTTTTGACACTTGACATGTCATATATTTGGCTTTAAAGTGACTCCAGAGCAGCTCATAATCTGGGAAAATTTGACTTGCTTCTAAGCATGACCCCAGTGGGTGGCCTTCTGCCCAAAGTCACGTGTTATCAGGTCCCTCAACCCCAACGCCCTCAAGCTTACCTCCCCTGTAAGAACTGCTTTGGTAAAGATGCCTTTAGTCCTTCTGCAATCTCTAGACCTGTTTCTCTGCTTTACAGCTTTCTTTAGCCTGAAATTTCCAGTCTTCTTGATACCCCAGACCCTAATTTCTCTGTGCTGCACTTGGTGAACATCTGTGACCTGTCCTCTGCCGTGCCTGGAAGGATCCAGGCAACCAGTTTGACCTTTGCCTCTTTCCAAAGCTGCTTGTCACGCCTGCTTTCCTTTCCCCCTCCCTCCCAGAGTCACTACTACATCTGTCTTCAGCCCATCCTCACAGTTACTGGGCAGTGTCTTGCCCCTCTGGTGTCTAAACTCATGTCCCAAGCTCACGTGGCAACTTGGAAAAGTTGGCTCATTATCAATAAATACGTAGGGCAGTGCTGGTTCCTGTGGCTAAACTCACAGCTGTTTGTTCCCGCCACAAGCCTGTCCGCTATGTGTGCTGCTGGTCTCAGGCAGACCAGGGCTCCAGATCCCTTCACCTCAAATCTTCTCCACCCTCTGTGTCAGGGCAATGGGAGACTCTGACAAGCAGAATGGTGTTCATTCGGTCAATGTCGAATTCTACTTCAGCGTTTGGGAAATGATTCAGTCAGTAAAGTGGGGGCCCAAGTTCATATCCGCATCACCCACATAAAAGACAGATACCATAGAACACATCTGTCAGGCCAGAAAGGGAGAGCAGAGACTGGCAGCCAGTCTATCTAAAATGGTGAGTTCCAGGTTCGGTGAGAGACCCTTTGTCAAAAAATAAGGTGGAGGATGGTTGAGATGGTTCCACAGCAAAGTCACTTCTACACGGTGGAAGGAGATAGCCAACCCCCTCAGCTTGTCCACTTGGCAACATAGATGCTGGCCAGAGCAAAGAGTCTGCTTCCTCCTGGGCTGTGTCTTCACTCCCCAGGTTTCTCCTCAGGTCTTCATGGGACCTTGGATCCAGCCCAAGTCCTAGCAGCCTCTGAGAGCCCCCCAATCACCCAGCAAGAGAGGCTGAGGGGGGTCGCTGAAACCTGCCATGGAGGAAGAGGAAAGCCTCCTGTGGGTAGAGTCTATAGCCTGAGGGTGTAACTGTTTAAGGAGCAGGGCCCACACAGATGCCAGGCCAAGCAGCTGTCACGAACCAAACACTAGGCACTCTGTTCCCGCCTCCCAGAGCCCAGGCCAGTTCAGTACCCCTCAGGAGCAGGAGGAACCAGCAGATCCTGTCTGCAGCTGCTGCTGGCCCACCTCGGTCTGCACCCCTTCCTGGTGGGTTCCGATGTGTGTTCTTGAATGTCACTGCTGAGCCAGCTCAGGACCTTCCTAGGGGAGGGACACTTCCCCTCTGGGCAGTGACCCCTTCTGGGTAGTTATTTTTATGGTTGCTTGGTTTATTGGTTGGGTTCTCCTGTCTCTTTCCAGGCTGACTTTGAACTTCATACAATCCCCTTGCCTCAGCCTCCAGATTATTGGACCACCACTTGGAGCAATTGGCTTTGAGTCGCTCTTAACTGCAGCAAGATGGTAGGTGATGGACAGCAAGACATGGGGATGGCCAGGACATGGTCCTCATTAGTACCACATGGTCCCTGCCCACACACCGGCCTGCTGAGGAGGATTCCTCAGGCAGTGGCACAGGTTTCGGGGACAGAGAGAGTTCTGGGCCCCGTGGTAGGCACCACCCTCATGAGGTGACTAAGGTTTGCTCCTGGTTGGTGGTGACAGAGACCCAGCTGGGCATCCTGGCAGACAGGCTCTTATGAGTTGTCTGCCTGGGGTCTCACAAGGTGATGATCACAGTGTCTGCCCTGCTGTGGCCTCCGCTCAGCCTGGGAAATATCTCCTTCTGAGCTCACTGGAGTGGGAGGTGGGGTTTCTTGCTCCATTAAGCCCCCAAGTCCTGGAGAACATCTCTGACCTCAGGAAGGTCCCTAAGGCTTCTTACAGGCATCATCCAATTAGGTCAATCCAGGATCATTTTTTTTAAATCAATTCATAGTTGATTAGCTAAGGACTCAATCGCATTTCCTATAGTGTAGTTTAGGACTGTGGCTGTCCTTACAGAACTGGTAAGACTTGTTTTCCCATCAGTGTGGTAGGTTATTCAGGAAATGGACACCAGGGGGCAACCATAGAGTTAGCCTGCCACATGAACTCTGCGGGACTCTCTCCCCCCATCCCCCACCAGACCTGTAGCAGAAATAGGCCAGCAGGCTAGCAAGCCCGTGAATTTCCAAGGGAATGTTGATTTTGAACAGGAAACGCAAAGATAGAATGTGTTTCCTCCTTCACTCCCACGCCTTGCTGATCATCCTGGAAAGGGACACATAGACAATAAAAAGTTTAAAGTAGTATCTTTTCTAACCCCACTTGTTCCTATGCAAACAGAAGGAAATAATCAGCAGGACTGCTGGGCACGATTTTCTACTTCCCCACAAGCTGTCTAATCTTTTATGGCAATCTTCATCCTCTAGACAGAGATGTGGTAGGACAGGGTAGTGGCAAAAAAACAGGGACTTGCCCACGGGAGAGGTCCAGTACCCTGGATATCCTAAGCCACAGCGGGCATCTTGCCCTCTGTATGGAGATGCTTAATCTGATGTATGCGCTGCCTCCTGGACCCTTGCAAATCCTCCCTGTCTGATGGTCAGGTCTTGGAACTCAGGACAGGGACGGCTACCCCAGCCCATCTCCATTCAACATAACAGAAGGCGGACGGTGCTGGGTTCAGATCCGGGCGCAAAGCACAGACTGTGTGGAGCACAGCACTAGGGACCTCTGGACCGCTGGCGCCTCATGACTGAGCCTCAGCAGCTCCGGGAGATGAAGGGAGTGAGGGTGTGGAATCAGACGGCAGCACCACTCTCCTCAAGAGACTGCTGATTCCAAAGCCAGCTGCTAACTCCAGCAAATCGGTCACCACCCCTCCATGGCTTCTTGCAGTATCCTTACTTGCAAATTAAGGGTCAAAGTCTCAGCTCGATGTGGTGGCACATGCCTGTTGAGACAGAGACAGGGGAATCACAAGTTGGAGGCCAGCCTATATAATGTTGGGTCTCTCTCTCTCTCTCTCTCTCTCTCTCTCTCTCTCTCTCTCTCTCTCTCTCTCTCTCTCTCTCTCTGTCTGTCTGTCTGTCTGTCTCTCTCTCTCTCATACACACGCGCACACACACACACACATATGGGCACACATGAGTTAGTACATACATGTGGAGGGAGGAGCAGCTTCCGGGAGTAGAAGATATAAGATTGGATGAGCCATCATGAGAACAGGAAAGGTCCCAGGGCCTCACACTGCTTGGGGCACGATCACCCTGCTGGAAAAGCCCTAAGCTCACTTCATGGGCTTCTGGAAGGAACCTGGACTTCAAGCCACACCATGTCACTTCTGTAGGAAGCGGTCTCCTGCCTTGTATACCCATAGCCTCGGGGCATCCTTGCAAGCTCCTAGGGCCATCTCAGCAGCTGGACTCTTGTTTGTTTCCAGAAGCTGGGCTCAAGCGGTCTGGTTTCCCTTTTCCTGAGGAAAGATGTCTGCAGTGAATCTCTGTCAGACAGAATGTGACCAGCAGAGGGCAGAAGAACCCTGAAAGACGAGGGGGTGGAGCAACAAGACAACTTCTGAGCAATATTTGCTGGAAAACCTCTTAGCTGGCTGCACATTTATATCAGCCACTCTTCTGTCGTATTCTTTCCCTTTGCCTACTCCTGGCAAAATTTGTCACTTGGCAGCTGCAAAGGCTCAGGGCTTGAGACCTCCCCCGCCCCACAAGACCGGGCCACAGGCCCCCATCCATCCACATTTCAGCAGCTGGAGAGGATTTAGATGGAGCTGAGGGAGCTGGGTGGGAACGTTCTCCCCAGTGGTGGCTTTCCCAGGGACAGATGCGCTAGGTCACCGGGCTCTCAGAAGACTGTTGGGCTGCCGCTAGAGGGAGTGAGTGCCCCGTCCACGAGGAGCTTGCAAGGAGCTGGAAGGCAGCGGGTATAACCTGACTCCAAAGACTTGTTGAGAACTGATTGAGAAGATGTTTGTGAAACTGGACCTGGCAGTGCCTGTAACGCCAGCACTTGGGAGGCAGAGGAGAAGGAGAAGGAGGTTAAGGCTATCCTTGGCTACACAGTATATCCTGGACTGCATAAGACACAAGCAAACAAACAAAGCCAGAGGAGGAAAAGGGAAGAGGAGATATGGGGAGGCAGAGGCCTGTGAATCTCTGTGGAGTTCAAGGCCCTCCTGATCTACATAGGGAGACCCTGTCTCAAGAAACTTAAAAAGAGAGAAAAGAAAAAGTAGATAACTGCACCTCATTTAGTTCAGTGTTTGGGCGTGGTATTCCCAGTAAGAACATTTTAAATTGCTGAAAATCCAGAGACAAGCAGGAGGGGGTGGCTCCTGTGACTCCCTTTCTAAGGGCACTGTTGAACGGAACATGTTGGGGGCAGGAGGACAAAACTTTAAAGCTAAGAGAGCTCTCTGAACACAAGTGTGTGTTTTGCAATCAAAAGAATTGCTTCATGCCTAGGAACTGGTCAACGGCAGATCTCCTGCCTGACTTCAAGAGGCATTCAGGCTGAAAGTGGATCTTACATTTTTCAGTGGTTGAAAAAAAATCAAAAGGATAATATCTCATGATATGAAAATTGTGTCAAAGTCAAATTTCAGGGCATACAGACAAAGCGGGGCTGGAGAAGAGCCAGGTGATTTGAAACAGACAATGTGTGGCCTGAAAAGCATAAGGGTTTTGCTTGTCTGGCTCTTTACAGAAAAGGCTTTGGCCCCTGGTGGGGGCTGTTAAGAAGGGCAGGAAAGTCTTCAAGGGAGACACACCCGACCATCACCCTCACCCCCCCCCCAATACTTCCTCACCGCATCTCTCAATCCCCACCATCTTCTCCCCTCCAGGATGGAGGCAGAGACCTGAGGATCAGGAGCCCAGAGCCAACCTAAGCAACACAGCAGGTTCAAGTGCAAGGCTAACCTGTGCTACAGGAGACCATCTCAAACAAACAAACAAACAAACAAACAAATAAATAAATGTGTGCCCCATTCTGGGTTTGGTTTGTTAGCTTGTGTTTTTTGTTTGTTTGTTTTTTCATTTTGGGGAAACAGGCTATGAAATGGAATGAAGGCTCCTGGATGCCCGGTGAGGTCCACTCGGTGGGCATTTGTACCATGTGAATCTGTTAAGCCTGGCTTTTAAGACCATTCCTAGCACCACAGTGAATCTGAGGTCAGCCAGAGCTAAAAGCGCAGTGCGACAAGAGAGCACCGGGAAAAACACCGGCTTCCGGGGCTTCCCTGCCTCCAGCTAGTTCAGAAGAGCACGCAGAAGCGTAGCCAGATTCGCGCTGGGAGGCTAACCTGGGTTCACATCTGAAGCGTGGGGTGGCTGTGTCCCCTTCCCCACCCCTGGGAGGACCCAAATCGCTGTTTGAGACAAAAGCCAACACTGTCCAGGACGCTCCTCTCACCTGTCCGCAGTCTCCTGGAGGGCTGTCAGAGAGGACCACGCAGGGAGGACCATGAGCTCCTCCAGCAGTGCGGCTAAGGGGCACGTGGACCTGGGCTCCCATCTCACCCCAACGCTGACTCCTCACGGTGCCCAGGCGAGGAGACTCTGCCCCTGCCCCGCAGGCATGCTAGGGAGCCCTCCAGGGGCTCTGCGGGTTCAGTCCCGCACTGGACGCTCCCGGCCCTTGAGGCCGCCTCTGTCCTCGCTGAGAAGATGGGGAGCTATGACTTACGACCCCGGGGGAAAGGAACAGAAAGGCGCCAGGGATGGAGCGCCGCGCGAAGAGCGGGAAGCGGGTAGAAGGGAAAGAAAAACGAAAGGAAGAGAGGGAGAAGCTGGGGCGTCTTTCAGCTCGCCTAGCCCCCTCCGTCTTGGGGTCTCTTCTTTTCCGCAGCAAAACGCTTTTCCGGAAGGCCAGTCTGAGGTTTTTTTAATCTAACCGTGGCGGCTGGAGGCCACGGGAGGTTGGCGGAACCTAGGGTGCTAGCCAGGCGGCCAGCATGGGTGGCGGGGCACCTGCCCACAGGGACAGTCACCGTGAGGTGGCCTCTCTCTCCGGAGGGGCCCGGAAGCTTGCGCTCCCCAGCCGGCGCTCCGCGGGGGTCCAGACCCCCTTCTGGCCCGGGCACGTCTCCCAGGTTCTAAGTCCGCTGCCCAGTGCAGCCCGTGTGAGTCGCTCCGGCCCACGCCGCGCAAGCTACGGGGCCCGCAGCCAACGGCCGCAGGGTCTGGTCTTGGGGGTGACCTGGTTCTCACGTGTACACTGAGATCCGAGGCCGCACCCTGGAAGCCCCTAAGGGCAGGGACGGGTGTGAAACGGGACCAGCGAAGGGACCAGGGACCTTGACCAACAACAAGCGTTTCCTCGGAGAGTTCTACGGACGTATCCTAATTCATTTTTTCCAAAGGAAATCGCAGTCTTAAACAACAAACCCTACGACACAGAAAAGAACCAAACCCACAGGTCAGATCCGCGAAGGCACTGCCGTGAAAAGCGCACCTCCAAGCTCCGGGAAGAGTTAGAAAAGATTCAAAACCAAAGTCCACGCAGACATCGAGCTGCCATAACGAAAAAGAGAATCCCGGGGTCCGGCTCTCCAACAAAAACAGCGAGGCAGGCGGGCAGCTGTGGACGGCTCCGTGTGTTGAATGTATCCTCGACGGCTCCGTGTGTTGAAGCCAAACTGTCCAGAGAAGCGCGGGCACAGGCGGCAGCCTGCCCGGACCACGCGTTGCCCTCTGGTCTGGGTGACTTCTGCCCGTTGCGCATCCGAGGTTGAAGGCTACCTCCCTTCCGAAGGCCGCTGCCGCCTGGAGTCCAGAGGCAGGCTTAGGTCAACAAGCCGCCGCCTAGGAGCCATTTGGGGCTCTCCGGGTGTTCCTAGAAGGAAAACTTACCCAGAGCACCCCGGGAGCGCTCTGAAAATTTGGTGAGGCTCAGAGCTCTGAAAATTTGGTGAGGCTCAGAGCTCGATGTGACCCGGGAAAGAGGATCAGGGGGTTGTCTGTCCAGAAGAGAAGTTTAAGAAATCTTCCTTCCAGCCTGGGGTGGTTTTGTACGCCTTTAATCCCAGCGCTCATGGAGGCAGAGGCAGGCAGAGAGCTGTGAGTTCGAGGCCAGCCTGGTCTACAAAGCGAGTCCAGGACAGCCAAGGCTACACAGAGAAACCCTGTGTCGAAAAAACAAAAAAGAAAGAGAAGAGAAGAGAAATCTTCCTTTCAGCCATCCGTGGGCCCAAACTCATTTTGCTGATTAAGATACAGATCGGTAGCAAGTGGAAAAGCAGACAAAAAGGAGATCTCTAAGATCCAGGGAGGGCTAGAGGGACGCCCACTCAGAATCCCCCTCATGCTGGCGGCTGACCTGGCCTTGGACCACTTTGTCTGCCTAGTGGCCCAGGGACCACCTGGCTCCAGAATCCCGTCTCTGCTGCAGGCGCTCGGGAAAGACACCGCAGCTGGGGGTGACGCAGACCTCAGCCTCAAACTCAGATCCGGTCCGGCTGTTTCAGCTGTGACACGTCCCTGTCTTCCACCCTCCACAGCGAGCTAAACTCGGGGTCTTCCGGGATGGAAAGGGGGAGACGGGGCCGGGTTCTACACGCAGGGGCCCCTTCTGGGCGAGGAGGCTGTGGCCTGGAGTCCCTCGTTACCGGGCCACCCGGGAGGGCGGCTGGCCGGGACGCTGAGGTCACCTTTTCCATCGAGCCTGCTTCTCCCCGAGCGGCCAGTTTCCGGGATTTTTCACTTCGGGGCGACGGTGGGGAGGCCCTGGCGGGTGGGTTTCGGGACTCAGCCACTGCGCCTCTAGTGGGGGCATCCCCTCTTTCCGTGTCCTCCACGGGGAAGGGAGGACCCCCTTCCTTGTGAACCCCTTTCCATCCAACACTGAATTCCTAAATAAAGGTTCCCTCATGCCATTTCTTTGCATTTTTTTTTCGCCCAACCGGGGTTTATTCGTAGGTTTGCTTTAGGGCCCCTCGGACTTTGAGGAGAGCCGTCTGTAGTCGTTAAGGTTGAGTCGGGGGCCTGAGGTTAAAGGGGTCATGGGGCATAGCCTGGCTCTCAGCCTTCGGTGCCAGGCAAAGCTTTCAGCCCTTGGGGCCTCATCCCAGCAGGCGCGAATGTTGCAGGCATTCCTCCTGGGCGACTTGGAACAGCCCTGGCCAGCGTCCAAGTTGCTGAGCTGGGGGGCGGGCAGGAGGGGGAGAGGGGCACACCTGTGGAGTGCAGGGGGGTGGGTCTGCATGTGTCTTTTGACTCTCCACATCGAGAATTAAGGCCTCCGTGCCGAAAGTGAACCTCCCCTGCTCAGCCTGACCTTAATTGGCTTACTGGCAATAGAAACAGATTTGGTTGCTCGGCTCAGGAATCAACAACACGAGTGGTCTTGGTGCCTCAGATCCCAGATTCCAGGACCAACCTTGACTCTGCGAAACATGGCTGAAATCGAAAGGGGGCGTGTGTAGGGTTCGGATATGTGTGGCTTCTGTCGGGATCAAAATGAGAGAAGATAGGATGGGGCTGCTTGGGACTCCAGGCTAGACGCTCCCTTCTCTGTCCAGTGGGAAGCAAGGTCAAGGTCAACAGCAGTGGGCAAAGCCACTGCCGCTCCACCTCCTCAAGGCCTGTGTGTGGGTCCAAGTTTCAGTGGGTCCCGTGCCACCCTTTCTAAAAGCCCTCTAGGCTGCCTGAGCATCCTCCAGAGTCTGAAGCACTGGAGCCCCTGAGACTTCCTCCCTTCAGTCCTGACGGTGGTCAAATGGCAACTGGCTGCGCTGTAGCGATGGGCTTTCAGGGTCTGCCTGTGAGCAGAGCGCTGAAAACAAGTTCTCTGCCCCCTTTCCCAGGCCTTGTGGACAAAGAACCATCTCTTAGACCATCTCTTAGAGTCTCGGGCCCAGGGCCCAGCCTCAGAGGCCCGAAGTCAGCAAGCAGAAGAGGTTATTTCAACTTGGGGAGTTGGGAAGTGGGTGTGATGAACTCAGTTTCCCATCGGTAGGACTTAGGCTCTGTGGAGAGTGCACATAAGATATGGGAGGGGCCTAAGACAGGAGGCACTGACAGGCAGGATTGGAGAGGGTGGAGACCAACCCCAGATTCCAGGGCTAGGCAGACAGGTAGCACAGCAACCCCTCCCCCAGGCTCCTGGGCACCCACCCTTGTGGTTAACCCTGAGTAGACAAAGTGTGGGGCACCTTGGGTGTAGAAACTTCTCGCCTTCAGCACCCTTCACCCCACAAATTTCCTGGAGCCAAGTGTCAGTTTCTTTTCCAGGTGGGAGACAGCACAGGAACTGGCAAAGCCAAGACCCAAGGAGGTGACCCAATAGAGGAAAAGAGAAAGATCGAAAGTCTTGTGAGAGACTGGGGACTTAGAGACGGAGCCTGACCCCCACCACACAAGCTCTCTCTCTCTCTCTCTCTCTCTCTCTCTCTCTCTCAGCATTCCATGATCCCCTAGCCCCAGATCCATCCAGTAACAGTTTTCAGTTTTATTTCTCTTTTAAAGTAAGACTGCGTGAAGTATTATCCCGTCTCTTGCTCTACTTGCACCACAGAGGTCAGTCCACTGAGTCTGGTGGTTGCCAAGGAAAATGTGTCCAGTTGGAGACCCTTCTCCCCTCTTCCCTTCTCTGTCAGGGCAGCTTCCAGGGAGTTGAGACCAGAATGATACACTGACGTTGAGGTGGACAGGGAAGAGGGTGGGGCACAACAAGCCGGGTCCACTCTGTGAGTTGCACCTCTCTGTACTGCTATAGCATCTCGCAGTCCTGGGGAGGTGCTTAAGGGTACCCCTTTTCCCTGCCTGGCCTTCGCTCCTCCTCCTGACCACTCCCTGCCCAACCCAGTCCGCGGGCCTTGCTGCCGGTCCCTCTCTGTGCCCTCCTGCACCTTCCTCTCCTCCCTGAGCGCCTCGGCCGTCTCATCACTGCCTAGTGTCCTGCGCAGTCCTTGCTGTCGGTCCTCAGACTCTTTCTCACCTCTCACTCACGGTCCCGGGTTCGCCCATCTCCGCAGGGTGCTTATCCTCAGGGCTGTGCTCTGGGGCGTGCGCTCGGCTCTCGGGCTTTCTCCCTTGGTCCAGGCCTGCCAGCCCCCCTAGCCCGGGGCTCCTCAGCTCCTTCCCTCCTCCCCTCCTCCCAACCTCCTTTCCTCCCTCCTGGGTCCCTCCCTCGGGCGAGGCCTAGAGGGGGTGGGGGTGGGAGTGGGGGGGCGGCGCGGGGCGGGGCGGGGCAGGGCGGGCGGGGCAAGGCAGTGACGCGGGGCTGGCCGGGCTAGAGGCGCGGCGGCGCGGGGCGGGGGCGCAGTCCCGGGTCCGACTGGCCGAGCCCAGCGCGCCCCGCCCGCGCCCTGCGCCTCCGCCCGGCCAGCCGGCGGGGGAGGGGGCATGAGCCGGCGCCCGCGCGGGGCCGGGAGCTGCGGGGCGGCCTAGAGCCCCGCGAGGGGGCCCCCCGCGCCCGAGCCTCGCCGCCGCCGCCCAGCCGCGGGCTCATCCGCGGGTGCCGCGATGCAACGGCCGGGGGAGCCCGGCGCCGCGCGCTTCGGGCCGCCCGAGGGCTGTGCCGACCACCGGCCGCACCGCTACCGCAGCTTCATGATCGAAGAGATCCTCACCGAGCCTCCCGGGCCCAAGGGCGCAGCGCCCGCCGCCGCCGCCGCCGCGGGCGAGCTGCTCAAGTTCGGCGTGCAGGCGCTGCTGGCCGCGCGGCCCTTCCACAGCCACCTGGGTACGTGCAGCGGGCTGGGCTTGGCGGGCGGCTGGGAGACCAGCCGCGGGGCTGTCCGCGGTCCGTCCATTCTCCTCCTCCCCTCTGCTTCTGGAACGCCCCGGGATGCAGCTCGGGAACGCAGGCCCCGGGCGCGTCTCTTCTTCGCTAGCTCCAAAGGGGGAAGTTGAGGGTGCGAGCAACGGGCTACGTAGAAACCAGGCCTTGTGGCCTCAGGCTCTGCAGAAAAGGTTTGTCCTCTGATTTAGGGCTCCGTTCGGCTTTTTCAATCCAGTGATAGGCCAGGCCCGAGGACCGGAGCCCACGTCCCCATGGTAGACGGAAAATCGGTCTATGGATCCCTCTGGATCAAAATGACTCCAAGCCTGCGTTTCGCAGTGGGGTTGACTAGGCACGGCAGTAGCTGCCCAGACTGGGAAGGCTGAGGCTTCTGGAGACTAGCGTCCCGAGCGTCCCGTCTCATAGTGCTGGGTGCAGATGGTGGCCCGAGTCATCCACGACCTACCAGAGCCCTGTGCTTTTCAGCCAGCGACAAACCGAGGCCTCTGCTGCAGCCAGATCTCTGTAGGCCTAGTTTGCGGGGAAAGAGGCCTGGCTGTGATCTGCTGGCCCTTCCACTTCCAGGCGAGCTGGACTTCCACCCGTCCTGAACCACTTGCTCAGACCTTTTTTGTCTTGGTCTCCTCTGTGCTGCACGCCTTCTCCATCTTGTCTTAGGACTTGTACCAACTTTCTTTGGTTGACCTCCTTCCTAGTCTTTTGGTGAAGTGGGTCTGTCTCCTTTCTACCACTTCCCCCCTGAGATTCCCTTCCCTGCCTCCTTCCTACGCTTGCCTCACCCTGACGGGTCCCCTGCTGAGACCCACTCCTTTATGAGAAGCCCGCCGGGAAAGAAAGCCTCCTTCATAGACTCCAGCGCAGCCAGCCGAGGCCGATGGCAGACCCCGGGCTGTGGCCTTTGGGCCGGTTTGCCTATTTGAGGGTCGTCTGGCTCCCAGCCTCCCTCACGCCTTTCACAGCTCGCTCCGTTGTTGGTGATTTCGTTTGAAGCGGGCAAATAGCCGGTTTAGAAGTAGGGAACACGGAAGCATTTTCACGGGGGAAAAAGCGTGAACAGAGAAAACAAGGACACTTCTCGGATGCGTAGGGTGCGCTGGTGACCCTCTCCTAGTTGATGTCAGAGGGCAGTGTAGGTGCTGCGTAGGCTCGAAAAGAAAAGTAACAGCTCACACCCCACAGCCTTCTTTTCCAAAGGCGAAAGCCCCCTGCCAAGTAAACCCATACTCTGTGCCCTCCAGGGCAGCGAGCCTGCTCTTAAGAACCCCGAAATCTCAGACCCTGCCGGCTCACCAGAACCCAGAACTCCTTGCTAGACTTCCCGGTATGGCTATGTCTAGGACCGCGGCCCAGGATGTTTGATTTAAGTCCTCAGGGAGAGGCTGGGTCCGGCTGAGCCCCAAGCGCCGTGGCCTGGAAGCTCGGCTCCAGCTCACCCTCGTTCTCTGCTCTTTCTCCCCCCCCCCCACCCCGCAGCGGTGCTCAAGGCCGAGCAAGCTGCGGTGTTCAAGTTCCCACTGGCACCGCTCGGCTGTTCGGGGCTGGGCTCCGCGCTGCTGGCCACGGGGCCCGGGATGCCCGGCACGGCGGGCGCACCGCACCTGCCGCTGGAGCTGCAGCTGCGCGGGAAGCTGGAAGCCGCCGGCTCCGGGGAGGCTGCCGCGAAAGCCAAGAAGGGACGCCGGAGCCGCACGGTGTTCACCGAGCTGCAGCTGATGGGCCTAGAGAAACGCTTCGAGAAGCAGAAGTACCTCTCCACCCCTGACAGGTAGTGCCTGGAGAGCCGGGGCTCGCGGGGACTGCAGGCCGGTGGGGCGCTGAGCCGCTGAGGGCGCGCGTTGCTCTCTTCCAGAATAGACCTAGCGGAGTCCCTGGGCCTGAGCCAGTTGCAGGTGAAGACCTGGTACCAAAACCGGAGGATGAAGTGGAAGAAAATAGTGAGTGTGGCCGGGGGCTTCCCGCGGGCTGGGGTTCTGGGCTCTGTCCCCCGGCACCCTCCAAGGACATCCTCCCAGGAACCCCTCCCCACCCTCTTCACACTGAGGCTTCCGCCCAGCCTGCCCAGTGCCCTCCGCTCTTCCTATTGGGTTCACTAGGGTGCTGAACTTTTCCCAGTCCCGGGCCCTGAGCTCCGCTCTTCCCAGCAGTACTTGGAGCCACCGGCAATGGTTGGGTCCCGGGCTGATTCCCGCCTCACCCTAGCACTCACGGCTCGTTCTCCCTTCTTGGAACAGGTGCTGCAGGGTGGCGGCCTGGAGTCCCCCACCAAGCCCAAGGGGCGGCCCAAGAAGAACTCCATCCCCACGAGCGAGCAGCTCACGGAGCAGGAGCGCGCCAAGGAGGCGGAGAAGCCCGCGGAGACGCCGGGCGAGGCCAGCGAGGACTGAGCCGCGCCTAGGGCGCGGGGCGCCAGCGGGAACCCCGGCACTGGCCCTGCGGCGCCCGCTCCGCTGGCTTTTGAGACGTCTCATTACTACTTCGAATGCGGACAGTTCAGGGCCAACCAAGGAAGGACACAGGCCCGGAAGCCAACCCCGGATCTCAGCGAGCTCCTGTCCCCGAGTCTGGGAGGTCGCGTCCGGCGCACCCGAAGCTTCTGGTCTTCCTCGGAGCTCCGCAGTGCCCGGCGGTCCACGCCACTCACGCCCCGCTCCTCGCCCACACCTTCCCCCGGCCTCCAGCCAGCCCTCTGGGCTCGGACACCGGCAGGCACACACCCGCTTCCACGCCTTGGGGACCGGGTCTCCAGGTGCAGGCCCCCACCCGCCCTGCCCTGCGGAGTCCGCTTCGGAGGACTGGTCTGGTCCCTGATGTCGCTGGGGCTTCTACCCACCTCTTGCGAAGACGGTGACTTTTTTTTTTCCAATAAAATATTTTATGACACGGCGAGGGGCTTGATGGCGGGCTCTGGAATCCGTGAGGGATGGAGGGGCGGTGAGGTAGGAAGGGGCCCTGGAAATTGCAACATCCTCCGGCTCACGAGAGGCCAAGCGGTGCCAACCCCCTCCGGCTCAATACCGCAGCAGCTAGGTATTATTAGGAAATAACCCTAGGCGTGAGGGACCCGTAGGACGCTTCCTTCCCAATTGGGGGGGGGGGCGGAAGGGAAGTGACAGCAGTCCGTCATCGGTCCAGAAGCGCCCATGAGCTCTGAGCCTTATGAGTTGTTGATTGGGTCTCCTGGGACTTTGCCTATGTGGTCCTTGAGGTGCTCCTGATCAACTCTTTTGAGGGCAGGGGATAGCTCGGGGTAAGGTAGGCAGTCCTACTGAGAGGCACATCTGGTAGGGAATACCTCCTGGTGCCTCTCCCAACCAAAAAGGTCTCAGTTGTTTAATTTTTGGGCGGGGGTGGTCATGACCGGCTGTGTCTGTGGTTGGGGGTCATGGTGACCCATGGATGGGAATGAAGAAATGGTCCCTTTACTAAAGCTCAGAAAGGGGACACAGCTTGACCCCGCAGTTCTAGACACACCAGCTTTCATACCTCAGGGTCCCCCAAATGCTGTAGGCTTTGCAATTTGGTTTTGGCGGTGGTTGTTTTAAAACAAAGTCTCACGCCCAAGCTGCCTGGGAACTTGCTATGTAGACTAGGTTGGCCTTGAACTCTCCGAGAATCGCCCAAATGCTGGCAATTAAAAGCATTCACGCCATGCATGGCAAAGGCTTTAAGTTTAGGAATGTGCCAGTCAGTCGCCTGTGTTGGTGATTTATTTTTAAAATGTTTGCATTTTCAAGTATTTTTGTGTGTCTTTGTTTGTGTGGTGTGTGTGTAGGGGGGTGTTATGTGCACCGGAGTACAACGTCAGGTCAAGGCCAGAGGTATCAGAGTCCCTTGGAGCTGGAGTTAGGGGCAGTTTAGGGGAAGTTGTGAGCCAAGTGATACAGGTCTGGGAACCAGAACTGGGGGCTTCCACAAGAACATTTTTTGAGCTCTTAGCTGCCTCAACGTTTCTTTAGCTTCAGACTTTCCATATCCGGCTAGGTCCTTCCTAGATTTCAGCTTGACTCTTCCCTGGAATTTCCAGCGTCAGACTCTGGAGAAACTAGAATCCACGTTTTGTGAGGGCGTTGTGAGCAGTGCTAGGTCTTGGAGAGACCATCTCTGCTCTGGATTCTTAATTCAGCCTCACAAATAATTCCCAAGGAAGGCTGCAACCCTGACCGCCCTAGGGAGCAAATTGTGTGTGTGCGTGTGTGTGTGTGTGTGTGTGTGTGTGTGTGTGTGTGTGTGTGAGAGAGAGAGAGAGAGAGAGAGAGAGAGAGAGAGAGAGAGAGAGAGAGACTGCGCCCCTCTAATTCCTTCCGGCCCTTGCAGTTACCCCCAGGTCAGCTCAGCCTAGCAGTGTTATTAGAAATATTCTTGTAGCAGGCTCTAGCAATCCTCACAGCTCAAAAGAAAGTTCTGAGTTCGGTGGCCAGAAGGCCTGGGGGAGAGAGGTTCCAGCCTCTTCATCAACTCTGCCAAACTGTGGAAGGGTACAGCCCACTGGGGTGCCCACGGATGGGTAAGGGAGTCGGGGTGGGGGGTGGGTGTTTCCAACTCAACCAGTTATGGTTCCTGTAGGGCCCCCTCATTTTACTAAATTTGAAGGAGCCAATGTTGTGTTGCGTGCTGAGCGCATCGAAGGCTTCTTCGGGGAAGCTCCTCACCGGCCCACCCCAGCCGAGCCAAAGGGCGAGGGGCGAAACGGAGACTCAAAGCAAATGTCAGAGCCCAGCGTCCTCCAGGTACAGGTCTGGAACCTGACTCCAGCTGCCAGAGCGCTGCCAGGAAGGGAGAAAGGGGCGCTCTGCCTTCCGTGACGGGATCCCGGAGTCTTCCTGCTTGGGAGAGTACCTGGGCCTCGATGGGAACTTCCAGGCAGGTGGCTCGGGAGGAGTCCGGAGTGTGCTAACAGCCGGGGTTCGCGGCGAAGGGCTCCCCTTAACCAACCTAAGCCCCACCGCGCTGGTCTGTGCCATCCACCCGGGTCCCCAGAGCCAAGGGGCCCTCCCTGCCTCCCCAACCACGCCCCTGCGTCCAGGCGGGCGATCTGGGGGTGGGGGAGGGAAGAGCCCCTCTCATTCCTCCTGGACCGTTGCCACGCAAATCAAGTTTCAGCCCCCAAGGTCCTGGGAAACAAACCTCCGAGACGTCGCAGGCGGCCGTGTCCGTGTCCGGGGAGCCTCGGGAGGGAGCGGGCTCCGGTGGCCCTGGGGCAGGGGGAACCTGCAGGGCTCGGGACAGGGAAGGGCAGGTCGCTTAGGAGCGCTGGGAGCCGCAGGGACCGACGTCTGCGCTGCACCGGCGCGGGACTCCGGGGCTGCGGGTGGCGGCAGCGCTCTGGGGCGGGTGGGGAGCGCCTCCCCGGGCTCTGAGCTCTCAGAGAGGAGGCGCGGTCGGTGACCCGGGAAGGAAGCTGGGAGCTGCCCCTGGTGCCGATCGCCGAGGAGCGGGGGTTTCTACACAGGCCCGGGAGTCTCCGCCCCGCCGCCCGTACACCGCCAGCCAGCACGCTCTCGGCCTCGGCCCGGCCCACGCCGCCGGTGCCTCGCTTTTTCAGAACGAATAATAAAAGCCGCCGTGACTCCTTCCTTGTTCTTGATCTCTCGAAGAGTGGTCGGTGGGAACCTACAAAGTGGACGGGGTTTGATGTCGCCTGAAACGGGAGGGCGCAGCTCCGGGGAAGCCGAGGGCTGGACGGTCCAGCTGCGGGTGGCCAAAGGCTGGTCTCTGCCTCGCTATGTCCCAGCGACTCCAAGGTCCCAGGAGAAGTCACAAGCTTTTTCTGTCTACCGGGGTTCGTTTCACCCCGCCCTGTTTTTACATCCTGGGAAACCCTGACCTAGAAAGCGACAGCAAAGGAGAAGAAACTCAAGAGACAAGCCAGGAAGGAGTTCCTGGGAAGCCAGTTGGTTGGAACCTCAGATGTGCCTGGCCTCTGCGAAGCAAGTGAGCCGCTGTAGGGCAGGACCCTTTGTTGGGCCTTTAGGCCCAGGATACTCCTGACTCCCTAGGGACAGGTGGGCCAGTGCTGGCCCTTGGGAGAGGCTCTCTCCAGGGTTCATCCTTTTTATGAAAGGGGACCCACCTGAAAGACTTCAAAAGCTCCTAGTTCTCCAACCACAACCTGGGGTTCTTGTGACAGGTGTGCTGGTGGCGGTGGTGCTGTGTGTGTGTGTGTGTGTGTGTGTGTGTGTGTGACAGTTAATTGTGGTGTCTCTTGACCAGGGGGAGTAGGACAGGAGTAGGAAACTTACTCTGTGGAGCAGATATGAGGAAGCCGAGATTGCCCCAGCCAAGAGGTAGAATCCAAGCTAGTAGGGAAAAAGGCCAAGGGCACCTGAGTGCACTCATGGGAACAACATCTTAGCCAATTAGTTCCTCTCTCCCTCCGTCCCTCCCTCCCTCCATCCATCCCTCCCTTTTAAGTTTTTAATCTTTTTTCCTGTGGTGCTGGGGATCAGGTCCATGCCTCCTGCACACTGGACAATTGCTGTCTCACTGAGCAGCATTCCCAGGCCTCTCTGTTATTTTTCAAATGTAAATGCAAGAGTGGTTTGTTATAAAAACCTATGTCCAAATAATGCTGCAGGAGATCTTTGGGTAAGCAGAAAATAGTGTTCCCAGGTAGTAGGAGAGTAATGAGCTGCAGCCTCACTGGCAATGGTGAGATGCCCCTGCCCCTTAGGGCTTCAGGAAGTAATTTCGGGCCATCACGGCACCTCAAAACCATTATTTATTAGGCTTCTATATGGACAGCCCTCCTTTCTTTTCTTTCTTTCTATCAAAAGATATATGTATGTGTGCATGTACATGCAAGTGTGTATGTACGTATGCGTGCAAGTGTGTGAAAGCCAGAGCTATTCACGAGCTATTCTTGTGTTCTGAGACACAGGAAACCGGGGCTCACCAATTAGGCTAGCCCATCTGGCCTGTGAGCCTCCGGGGTCTTCCAGTCCCCAGGGTTATAAACACTCACCACCAGGTTTTTGCACAGAGTGCTTGGGGTTATAATCGGGTCTTCGTGTTTGTGTGTATGTGTGTGATAGGCAGTTTCCTGACTGAACTATCTCCTCTCCTTGCTTCTGACTTTTCTTTTAGGAAGCACTCAGCTGGTGGTGGTTCATGCCTTTAATCCCAGCCCTAGAGAGCAGAAGCAGGTGGATGTTTATGAGTTCGAGGCCGCCTGGTCTACAAATTGAGTTCCAGGACAGCCAGGGCTGTTACACAGAGAAACCTCAGTCCCCCAAAACAGCAACAACAACAACAACAAATAAATAAGCAAACCAAACCACCCAAGTGTTTATTGAAGTGTGGCAGGCAGCTCCCAGCACAGAGACACAGCCCACTCCAAGGAGCCTGAAGTTGCCTCCTCCACCCATCCGCAGCTGTGTGAGAGAGGTGTTTCCATTTGGTAGTTGAGCATAAAGCTCAGAGATGTTAGCTGACTTGCTCAGGCACCAAGAATGGAATTTGGGTCTGATTTGGTTCAGGGGTGGTCTAGTTTGGGGTGCCTCAGATGCCGTAGGGTCCCCAATGCTTTGAGCCACCCATAATGGACCTTAGCATTTGTTGAATAAGTGCTACGCACCTGCTGTGAGCAGGCATCGTGCTAGGCATAGGGCCCACACCTTCAGCCCCCACTGCAGGTGGGGACGGGCTAGGCAGAGGGTATCGGGGAGCCCAATTAATCCCAGTGGTGCCTTAGCTCACACCTCTACAGCAGCAACTGGGGAAGGCAGAGGCTGGCAGATCTCTGTGAGCCCCGGGCCAGCCTGATCTGTGGGTTCCAGGAGAGCCAGGACTACAAGCAAGCCAACAAAACAAAAGAGAAGAGAGCTTCTACGAAGGCCTCAGTGACAAGAAGGAAGCGTCTGTGCTAGCTCTGGAGAAAGATCAGGGTCACAGCAAGTCCAAAAGTCCTGGGGCGGTTCTTGAGCTCCACCTAAAGGTGTGAAAGAAATAACAAGGAGGAGTGAGGAGAGGGAAAGGCCAGGAGGCCTTCCAGGAGCTGCCAGGAAGGAGGCCTGGAGGAGACAGCCTTGGGAGGCTGTCCCTTGCCTACTGCTCTGATAGAGCTGGGAGCATGCCCTTAACCCCAGCCCAGTGGCAGCTCCGGGCAAGTGTGTGTGTGTGTGTGTGTGTTCGTGTGCATGTGCGTGTGCGTGTTCTTTCTTTTTCATAAGGTTGCAATTTTCTGCGTGCTTTAAGAACATTAGAGGGCGTTTGACTGACGCGCCATGTGAAACGCATTAGCCGGGCTGCAGGGGCGCCGCTGGAGGGAAGGGGCAGGTGGAGGCTGGGGCTAGTTCCTACCCGCCTGCCCAGTGGTCAGGAGGGGAGCACACAGCCTGGGAAGGGAGGGAAAGAGAGGGGAGGAAAGCGGAGGAGAGGAGAGGAGAGAGGCTGAGGCCGGGCAGAGCCAGAGGTCAAAAACTGACCCACACTGCTAGAAAAAGAGAGGCGGCTGGGAGGCACAAAAGGAGAGCGAGTGAGCAGAGAAAATGGTGCAGAGAGAAGGCGAAAGGGAGGAGGAAAGAAAGGAAACCTTCTCAGAAACCGCAAAGGAGGACTATGCAGTGCAGGCTCCCAAACCACCTTGCGGCCTAGAGCCCAGACCTCAAGTCTCTCGCCTGGTAGATGGAGGGAGGAGAGCACAGTGGGAGCTTGCTTGCTTGCCCAGTCATCCAGGTTCCTCCCTCACAGCCCCCTCCAAACCTTGGCCCAGGGCCTCTGACCCAGGGCTGCTCTTTGAGGCTCACCACCTTCAGATGCCCTGTGTTTGTAGCTGGAGTCCTGAGTCTCTGTTCCTGACAGGGCCTTAGTCCTTACATGACCCTGTCTACCCAGCACTGTCCCCCTGTGACACACACTGTGCTGGCAGGCCTGCAGTGAGGAGCTGAGGGGGACTGTGGACACGTTACCTGTTTTCTCTGTGACTTGGTTTTTCCTTCTCTAAAATGGGAAGAACAACACCTCATGGTCTCATTGAGGTGCCCAGGAGTATAGCAATCAGATTTATTTCCTCCAAAAATGGGGTGATGGGAGCTACTAGGGGGTGCACCCTACAAGCTTGTAGAGTTAACGGGACAGGGTTAGAGCTGGTGCGGTGCACCAGGCCTTAGGAGCAGATGGCTGCTACCCTCCAGGCTGTCTCTCCCCTGGTGCCTGTGCTGTGGGAGGGCTGTGAATGGTTGTGGAAGCCGTACCTACACAGGTGCACCTACACAGGGACACAGGCCGTACCTGTGTGTCGGTAACGATTTCAACTAGCACTCATTAGCCTGTTCTTCGTTTTCACAGTCTAAAATCCCCTCTGCTGGCACTGCCTAGCGGCAAACTAAAGTAGGAGTGAGCTGATTCTCAGATCTTTGGCAGCCTGGGTTGGGGGATCTCTGCTCTGACTGTCTGCCCAGGATCTCGTGGGTCAGGCCTGCGAAGCAGTTCCTTCTGTGCTTTCTAAATTCCCACAGTGAACGGATGGAGGGAGGGGTGGAAGACAGGCAGGCAGGTGGTTGGGTGGGTGCGTAGATGGATAGGTAATGAGTGGCTGTGCATATGGGTGTGCATACATGCGTGAGTGGATGGGCAGGTATATGGATGGGTAGACGGGCAGAGAGGTAGACGGATGGATGCATGGGTGGATGATGGATGACTGGTGGGTGGATGGATGTGCATGAATGATCACCATGCAGTCTTCTTTTTGGCTAAGAATCTTCTGCAGCTGTCAGAGCCTGGGAGATCCGGAGAACTCATAGCCCTCATCCTAGCATGTGGATTAACCAGAGGCTAGTGGGAATTGGTGGGCAATCATACCTTCAAGCCCAGGCGCTGCTGCTGAGGAGCGGTGACCACACCTGGCTCCAGAGTCTCCGTGCAAACGCAAACTTCTGTTGTTGCCAGCAGAGACTTGTAGCACTCTGTACGTGTGCACATCTTCTTTACTGACCTATCACGGCAAGTTCCTCAGCTGTGGGAGCACATGCGTAAGCCACCCCGTCACATCTCAGAACTGTTAAATAAAGTCAGACTTGGAGGCTGAGGAGCATCTGTGAGGAGGCACTTTCTGAGGACTCTGCCCAGCACAGTTTTGGAACCCTCTACTGCTACAAGTTTCCCTTAAGCAATCACTGGCTGTGCTTCCACACCCTGGTGGGTAAGGGAGAGGAAAGAACAAAAGTGGCAAAGAAGAAGAGAAAGAAAGGCAAAGTCTCCGAGGAGAGTGCCCACCTGGTGTATGGTCTGTGCTTTGTAGGAGCAGCTGCTGGCCGCTTGCCTGTGTCCTCCCCAAAGGGACCTTGGGCTTCGTATGAAAACAAGCTAGTGGGCAACTCTTTTGAACATGTTCCTTTGTGACAAGAACCTGCCTGCAGTTGACTGGACTGTAGGAGACCCTGTCCACTCACAACTTCCTTGTTTCTTCCAAAGATGGGTATGACAGGACAGTGGAGAGGGGAGAGGGAAGGAAAAGAGGTAGGAGGGGAAGGGAAGAGGAGCATTATGGGACTTAAGAGACAAGTGTCTGCTTGCAGAATGCCTCATTTATTCACCATGGAATCATTTTCTCATCCCCTCTTTTATGCTTGCAACCAGATGGTAATCATGCCTTATTTATATGTTCACTGTGAGGCAGAATATTGACTATGAATTTGACAGGATCTAGAATCAGTTAGGAGACTTGGTCTACCTTTGCGGGAATTTTTAGATTGGGAAAAGACCCGCCATAAGGATGAATGTTGTCATTCCATAGGCTGGGGTTCTGGGCTGCATAAAATGGAGAAGCAAATCCTTCCCACTTAAGTTGGTTTTTGCTTTTCTTTCTTTCTTTGGTCAAGTATTTTGCTCACAGTGACAAAAAAGTTAACCGATGCACCCACTGTTCTAGTTTTCTCTCTGTTGCTGCGACCAAACACCGAATGAAAGCAGCTTAGGGTAATAAAGGTTTATTCACCTTACCCTTCAAGGCCATAGTCCATATTGAGGGAAGTCAGGAAAGGAACCTGATGCAGAAACCGTGAAGGAACACGGTTTGCTGGCTCACTCATTCACTCATGTTCAGCTAGTTTCTGTTCATAGAACTGCCTGTGTAAGGAATGGCACTGCCCACAGTGGGCAGGCCCCCTCCTAACATCAATTAGGATAAGTCCCCTCCCCTCCAGACATGCCCATAGGCCAGTTTGATCTGGGAATTTACTCAAATGAGGATTTCTTCTCAGGTGACTCTAGGCTGTGTCAAGTTGATAATTAATGCTGACTACAGCAGCCATGTTTGAGAGCAGCCATGTTTACACCTACTCTATGCACAAGGTGCCATTCATCTGGATAAACATAACAAAATGTGATGCGTACATATGATTGGCTATTATCCAGCCTTGGAAAAAGGGAAACGATGACATATTAAAAAAAAAAAAAGGATAGACTGAGAGAACAACAAACTCAGGAAAACAACCTCCCATAGAATTCATAGGCAGAAGTCCCCTAGGGTAGACAGGAGGTAGAATGAGGGCTTGGGGTGACTGGTTTCTCTCCTCCTCCCCCTTTTTTGTTTGTAGTCCTTAATACTTTAGTGACTGGGCTAGGGCATTCTGAGCCTGTGGGCAGATGATGAGGCTGGCTGGGACAGAGGGTAGGAAACAGATGCTGTTTGGCAGTGAGTCACTTTGCCCTGTGTAAGACCCATACCGCAGGGCTGTTCAGCCTCCCTCAGTGTGGGCGTAAGGGAGGAGCACCGATGTAGACAACAGTGGCTCCTGAGCTTGTCTTGACCCTTGTCCCTGCAGCACAGAGCTTAGCGTACTTTGGTGCTGACGTAGGTGTGGCGAGTGGGCTCTCTCCAGGTGCTGTGTTCAATGGGCACAGAGTTTTGATCCTGAAGATGGTGAGCTCAGGGGGTGGCAGTGGTGATGACCGTACAACGTGAATGTCATTAAAACCACTGAACTACACGTAGTAATTTTTTTAAAAGAAGTTTATTTATTTTTATTTTACGTGGATGGTGTTTTTGCTTGAATGTGTCTGTGCACCATGAGCATGCAGTCCCTGTGGAGGCCAGAAGTGGGCGTGAGATCCTCTGCAACCGGAGTTACAAAGGGGTCATGGGCAGCCACGATGGGTGCTGGAAGTCAGAAGAGCAGTCCATGCTCTTAACTGCTAACCATTTCTCCAGCCTCATGCACGGGATAATTTTATATTATGTATATTTTACATAAATTTTAGAACAGTTATTGTGCCTATACTACGTAAGTTCTGGATTCTGCCACCAAAGAGCATTCATTCCAAAGAACATTCATTCATGTATCTGCTTCATTCATTAAGTGTGGATTATGTCAGCTGCCTTCTCTCCCTCAACCTGACCCAACCCATTTCCCATTCCCTTTGTGTGTGGGGGGGGAGGGGCAGAGTCTCATGTAACCCAAACTCTTTATTTTTTTTAAGTTAACTTCATTTATTTTTATTGCATGTGCACCAATATCTTTCCTCCGTGAGGGTGTCAGATTCCCTGGAACTGGAGTTACAGATGATTGTGAGTTGCCATGCAGGTGCTGGGAATTGAACCCTGGTCCTCTGGAAGAATAGCTGGAGCCACCTCTCCAGCCCCTGGCCTCAAACTTTATGTGGCTGAGGATGACGTCATGTCTGTGATCCCCCCCGTGTGCTGGGATTACTGCAGGGCATTCGCCACTACACTTGCTTTATGTGCTGCTGGGAACCGAAGCAGGGCTTCTTGCATGCTACACAAAGCCTTCTCCCAGCTGAGCCACACCTCAGCCCTGGGCTTTCACTTTCCCTGAACCGGGGAGGGGGTGGGGGGAAGGGGGGCAGACAGTGAGCAGATAAGTGAGGAGGGAAAGCCATGTGAGCTTGGGTGAAAACAAAGCAGGCAAAGAGGAATGTGTGGGAAAGTTTACAGACACCACCAACCCCAAGAGGCTGAGACCATGAACAGGAAGAAATGGGACAGAAGGAGCAGCAGACATGAGATTCCTGGGTTGTGTAGCTAGAAGCCATGAGGCACAGCCAGACTTCTGCTTTCTTCAAGAACTTCTGAAGGAGGTCTGGGGGTCTCCTTTCTTCGTGTGTGAGTGAACTGAGACCCAGGCGGGAGTTGTTGGAAGGGCTGCTACAGTCCAGGAGGGAGATGGTGGTGCTGGGCCCAGAGAGAAGGGGAGTGTGTTCTGGCCTGAGCTGGGTGGGAAGATCCCCAAGGGAACAGAAGACCCGAAGCTGTCTCCAATAGCGTGAAGTGATTCCCATGGGAGGATCCAAGGGGCACACGAGAAGACACCCAGGGTCTCAGGAGTGGGGGGAAGGTGGGGGGGAAGGGGGCTCTGATCCCACACGGCTCTGGGGAATGGTTCCTAGGCCTATTCTGGGGGCAGCTGGCATAGATAAAAAGGTCCTGTCTGCCAGCATCAGTCTGTCAGAGAGTGAGGTCCCCTTCACAAGAGGCACGGCTGCGGGAGCGCCTTGCCACAGGGTGAAGCTGGAGGTGTCCAGCCTCAAGTGTCACTTGGTAAATGACAAGGCTGCAGCCCAGGTGACACCTGCACCCTCCTGTATCCAGGCGCGGGGTCACCTCCTGCTCTTGAGGTATCCATGACGGTGGGACAAGTCGGGTAGATATACTCCCTCTGTCGCTAATTCTGTGTCCCACTCCTGGAAAAGTCAGTCCACTGGCATGTGCAGTAGGCACCCCACACACAGCCGGGCCCTCACCCTGCAGGGTCCCCTGCAGGACAAGTCCCTGTGCATAGCTTATCCTCACCACAAAGTGCTGTTTGTGGAAAAAAAAAAAAAAGGTCTCAGCAAATGACTCATACATTGAAAATTATTTTCATCTATTTGTATCCTGTGTAAACGGGGCTGTGTGTTTCTTTCTATTCAAGGTGCATTACTTAGGCTGGGAGGAACATGACCAGGAGGGGTTCTGCCAAGGTTGGGGTGTTTACGGCGTCAGAGAGTGGTTGGCAGCATGCGGCACGGCTCACACGTGAGCTGTATGAAGTGCCTTTGCTGGGTGGCCCTGCCACACCCCTTCTCTGTAGCCTAGGCATTTGGGTTTTGGGCTTCTTTCACACTGTTCTATGCTCCGGACTGGTGACAGTCATTTCTAAGGTCCCAGAGAAGGGCTAATTAGGAAGGCGTGTTGTCAGGGCCTGGCTGGTACGGCAGACTCTCGGTGTCAGGAGTGTGCCTCGGCAGACTCTCGGTGTCAGGAGAGTGCCGCGGCAGACTCTCGGTGTCAGGGCCTGGCTGGTACGGCAGACTCACGGTGTCAGGAGAGTGCCGCAGACACTCCCGCCTCCCCAGAGGGGTGGACCGGCAGTGGCCCCGCCATCCCTCTTGCTTCTCTCTCTTATCTAGCTCCCTTTCTTTTTGAGCACACGTTTGTGTGCCTGTGCAGGTTTATGTGCCCTACGTGTGTGCACATGCCCCTGGAGGCCACAAGATGGCATTAGAATCCACAAACCTGGATTGATAGGTGGGTGTGAGCCACCAGATTGGGGGGGGCTGGCAACCAAGCCTGGTTCTTCTGCAAAGAAAGGACTGCTGAACCGTCGCCCAGCCTTCTCTCTCTCTTTCTCAACACCAGGGTCTCTCTGCCTGGACAGCAAGACTTAGAGAGCCACCTGTCCCCCACCTCTCCAGGTCTGAGGTGACAAATGTGAGTCGCTATACCTGGGGTCCTCCTTATTTTTACATGAGTCCTAGGGATCAAACTCAGGTCCTCAGAGAGTACGTTACAGAGATGTACCCTCGCCACCTTCTTCCTCCTCTTCTATTACAGCCCCTCAGCCACACTGGTCTCTTGGCTATCCCTCCACTACCTGCCCAAGGATCTCTGCAGATGCTCCCTCTCCCTAGACTTTCTTCAGCCCCATCCCAGCCAGGCCCTTTGAGCCGCTCACTGCCACCTAGACACTCAGATGTTGTCTTCTGGGTGCGTGTACTTTCCAGACTCTCACACGCTGCCCTCAGCCCAGCCTCTTTAATGCTGCCTGGTGTGCTTCCTAGTCCCCGCTCCACCCTCGAGGAGCCTGCTTTCTGTGCCTCTCTCCAGGCACCTTTGTCTCTTCCGTTACTCTTCCTGTTTCAGCTCTAAGGATTAGGCTGGGCATGCAGAGAGACTACACCAAACACAGAGTGTGAGGGTAGGGGTGTTGACAAACAGAGTCACATCCCTTGGTGAGTCTGTACACTTCAGTATGTCTGTTGGGGTGGGATTGTTGAGTCAAAGACTATGCCTAGTTCAGCTTTTCTAGGTACTTCCTGGCAGTTCTCCAAAGCAGCCGCATTATCTTAACCTCCAAGGTATTCAAACTCTAGGTATTCAAAACTCAGTATGTAGCCAAGGACTGGGATGTGGAACACCCCCTCCTTCTGCCTCCACCTGTGATGTGCTGGGATTGCAGGCATAAGCTGTGTCCACCCCCTTACTGGGCCTTCTGTCCCTGTCTTAGCACCCTCCCTGCATTTATCACCATGTGGACTGGCCAGCTATTTTATGAAAGGGTTCAAGGCTGTGGTTCATCTTCCTGTTGGGATGACTCCTTATCTCTTATCGGATTTAGGAATCCTTTCCATACTCTGTGAGAACCCTCTGTCGTTACCACAGTTCTCACGCACATGTCTGGGGGACCCAGCCTGTGCTCCCTGTGTGTGTGTGTGTGTGTAGCTGGGAGTGAGCTTGCATCAGCTTTGTGGACATGCTTGGTCCTTCCCTCTTCCCTGGATATGTGACTACAATCCAGTACATGCCAGCTAATTTGTTTGGTGCTCAATCAAGGGCCCTACTTCCAAGCTGGAATAAGAGTAGGCGGGGCAGCACCGGCTGGCATCACGGAGCACGGCTTTCTCCTAAGGGTGACTTTGGCCCTGGTATCTGTCTTAGCAGACGCTACACAGGAGGTGGCTTCAAGGAAGCCCTTCGTGGCCAGTGTCTGCCCCTGACTCACCTTACCATTGACTCTTTGCTCCCTGCCCACTGGCCAGGTGGACTCCTGCTTCCTTTTTAAGATTCTGTCTAGAAGGCGCCTTCTTTTCACTCTCCCTAAGTGTCCACGTTAATGTCATTGTCACCATCGACTGTGTTCCCGTGTCCCTAAGCAGTGGGGAGCCTGCGTGGCCCCAGCCACTGTTGGCACCTAGTCAGTTTTCTTGGGGCCTGGGAAGGGACCCCAGGGTGAGTCTCACCCTCTGGCTACCTGGGTGTGCTAACATTGGGTTGAGCAGTACACAGCATAGCCATGCACCTTTCCAGGTTCTGTCCTGCTCAAGGTTGCCTTCTACAAGGGGGAGGAAGGTTCAGATCTGACATCTCGCTCACTGAGCTGTGAGAAGCAAGCCAGGAACCCACATTTCTCCCATGAGAAGCATCCTTTCTGCTCCAAAGGCTGCCTTGGGAACCATGGACTGAAGCACTCAGAGTGCTATTGCAGGTCCTTCCTACGTGGCTTTTACGTATGCCAGTGACATGCAGTGAGTGCTGGCCACGTAGCAGCCATCTTTCTTTTCCCCTCTTGCCTGCCACTGTCCTGATGTGTTTAATGGCTGGGCTTTCATACAAAATGTGTTATTCTTTGGAAGTCTGAGACTGAGCCCGGCACGCTCAGGCCCACTGACCGTAGTTTCTAGTGAAATGAATGACTGAAGGGAGCTTTTTATTTGGGTGGTTGGGATCATGCTGTCACCATGCCACCTTGCTCTGAGGCATTTCTTTCCCACGGCGCTGTGGATTTTCCAGGCCTGTTTGTGTGGCTAGGAGCCGTGCAGCCTACTGTTCCGGGGAGTGGCTCGGACGTACCCACCTCACATGCCTGACTTCCCAGCAGTCACAGGGTTGTCTTGACCCCCTGTTCCATCCTTTAACACTCCTGAGGCTCTGAGTCAGGCAGGATGTCCTTGGAAGCTAGACTGGGAGCAGAATTGCCAACGGGAATATAGGGGCATAAGGCTTTTCCATTACTCCACTCTCTGTCTTGGGCAGGGTCCACCACACTGGACGGCTCTTTAAGGCAGCAGGACCAGGAAACAACAGCAGGCAAGGACAAGGTCCGAATTCAGCAGCAAGGCTCTGTAAGTGTGAAGCTAAGCAGCAGAATGCCTCTCACCCAACCCTTTCTGTGGCAAACTCCAGGAAGGGCTGATATGTCACAGTCAGGCCTGCTTTGGAGGCCAGGGGGGAAAGGCCAAGAGATAGCCATGTCTGGAACCCCAACACTCTTTTCCTGCGGCCCAAGCACTGTGGCCAAGTGGAAACCAAGTAAGAAGTCTCTCCTCAGGGCAGCATTTGTGTCCATCTCCAAGGCTGGCTTCCTCTACCTCCTTTTCTCTCTAGGCCAGCAAACCCCAGGGAGCGTCCTGCCTTCACCTCAGTGCTAATATATGGATATGTGATATCATGTGACTTTCTTTTTACATGGATGCTAGGATCGGAACTCAGGTGGACACATATAGCCAACACTACTGAGTGAGACATCTCCCTAGCTTTGCTCTGGCCTTAAGGTACTCATATGGACAAGATTTCGTCATGCAGGCACCATGTAGGGTCACCACAGCTTGGCTCCTCCATGGCCACAGCTGCTGATAAGGCAGTTCAGTCCCGAGCAACTTCTATCAGACATGAGTGCTGGTGGCTCAGGTTTCGAGGCCCTTGGAGGTTCAGAGGCCTGGATACTATGTCATGTGTTCATGACCATGTTATCCATATACGTGACAAGATATGACCAAGGACTCCAAGAAAAGAAACAGTAACTGAGGGCCTCCAGGTCGGCTTTCCACACACCTACAATAGCGGCTGTCACCCTGGCTTTCTGATTTATATCTCCATTTCATCAACAAGGACCCAGGTGCTATGGAGGTGGACAGGGGTGCTGGGGGGTAAAGCAAGCTGAGGGGTCCCTGTGGCCACGTCACAGATATGGGACAAGTCATGGGGCATACTAGGGTTTCCTGCACTCACCTTTCCTTGAACCCAGAGACCGTGAGTTAAAGGAACCAGTGCCTGGTCTCACTCCGAGCCACCCACAGGGCCTCTGAGCTGGGCAGGGTCGGGCACTATTTGGAGCCTTGGCCAGCTTGTCCCCACCTTTTGCAGCAATGATGTCAAGCCTCATCGTGTGACTGATGGTGAAAGTCTCTTTATACATTCTGTATTCTCTTCTGTCTCAGCCAGCAGAAAGCACCAACTACTGCCCTTCTAGTTCTGAGCTCAATGGGTACAAAGTAGCTCTAGTCTTTCAGAATCCAGGGGGCCTTGTGGAGCAGTGACACAGATGACGAGCACCCACAGCCAACCCCCTGGCCAGGCATAGGAACAACTTCCTTGCTCACACACTGTGAGCCAGAGGCAACAGCTGTGATTCAAGCCGCTAAGTTTTGTGATGGGAAGGAGCTCCCAACATAGCAAAAGCCAACTGCTTTATCATGACTCTGCCTCCACTAACTCTCTCATCTCTTGGGGCAGGGAGAGCGTGTGTGTGTGTGTGTGTGTGTGTGTGTGTGTGTGTGTGTGTGTGTAGGAACTCTGATTTTCTTCTTAGTCAGGAAAGCCCAGCTCATCGCTCCATTCTGTGTGTACAGAGCCCGTCCTGCAGGAAGGTGCCCTTTCCTGCCGGAAGCCATCTCTGCCTTGGCTTCTGCCTTCTTGTCCGCCTCCTGAACTCTTTCTTCTCCAGGGATTCAGCTTCCTGGAGATAGAGAGATGGAGCGGCACAGGCCCAGCACCTGGACTGCAGGAATTGATTATCTTACAGTTCTGCAAGTCAGAAATCCGAGAGCCAGGTGTGGGTAGGGTTGCTTCCTTCCCAGGATGAGGAGAAAAGTTTGTCCCCTGCCTGCTCCCAAGCTTCTGGGGATTTGTTGGCAGGCTTTGGTGTTCTTTGGCTTGTAGAAGCATTGTCCTGATGTCCTGGTGTCTGCCTCCATTTGGTTTTTCTGTTTTTTAAAAAACACGTTCCCATGTAGTCCAGGCTGACCTCAAACTTGCTATATAGCCTAAGATAACCTTGAATTTCTGACCCTCTTATTTCCACTTTCTGAGTACTGGATTACAGATGTGCACCATCACACCTGGTTTATCCAGTGCTGGGAATCAAACCCAAGGCTTCACGCATGCTAGGCACCATACCAAATGGATTATCCAGTGCTGGGAATCAAACCCAAGGCTTCACGCATGCCAGGCACCACACCGAATGCATTGCAGCCTTTCTCTTTCTTTCCCTTCCCTGTCCCTGTCTTCAGTACTAGGGACAGGATCCAGGCTCTTAGATCCAGGCTCTATCCCGGAGCCTTCCCGCCTGTCTCTGCCTTCAGACAGCACCCTCCACACGCATGTGGACCATGTCAGTCCTGTGTATTTGGGCCTGGACTACACCCATGTGCCCTCATCTTATCCCTACCGACAACGACTCAATTTCCAAATAAGGATGGATTTTAAGATCCTGGGCCGAAGGGCCAATGATGGCTAATGTTGACTACCAACTTTATAGGTGACAAGCCTTTGGGCCGTACCTCCCTCACTGATCCTGGGCTCAGCCATGGGAGGAGCCATAGCCCATGAGACATTAACAATAAGCCAGTAGTATACAAACACAGTCTTCATAAGCAGCTCAGCCAGAGAATGTCTGGTGGGAGTGGTGGGTCTCCACTCCTGGCAGCCATGTTGTAAGGAAGCCCAAGAGGCCACATGGACAGGACAACCTCAAGAGGCTGTTGACAGATCCCTCCCACTACCAGCCACACAGTTGTGGTCAGGGTGGCCTTCTGAGCCACCGCAGGAGTCCAGTCAGTCTAATACATGTTGTTTCAAGGCACTAAGGTGACCTAGTTCATTATCTGGTATAGGTAGGCGACACAGCCATATCTAGCCACACTTCTTCAGGGAGCCGCCTTTCCTACTTCCTGTAGCCTCTTTCCCTCACAGCTTCCACATCCTCTGTCTTTTTGTATCTAACCTGATTTCTGTCCAGCCACTGTAACGGTCTGGCACTCCCAGGATCTGCTTTTCTCTGTTCCTCCCACTGCGGCCCACCCTCCTGGACTCCCAGCACAGGTTGCTCCTAATTTCACACACTGAGACTCAGTTTCCTTCTTGATACCCTTGGACACCCCAAGCTCACCCGCCTTCCACTCAGGCCCCGTCCTCAGCTGCCTGTCACATTGCCACTAGGTTCTGCTCTAATTAGCATCTGTTGTCCCTGCCTTCACTCAGCTTCGTTGCTCTCATGGGGTCCCCCCTCCTGGAGGGTCATCCCATGCTCTTCCTTTTCCCCACTGATTTCTGCTGATAGAATTTTCCAGAAGACCTGACTGTCTTCCCTGACTGGGCCATGGTCTCCCTATCTGGTTACCCACTGGCCTTACTTTAACCCCAAATCTTTATGCTGTTTTACCTCAGGGCCTTTGCACTGGCCCCTCCCTCTGCCTGGAAGACTCTCCGAGCTTCCCTTCACTTAGGCAATTCCTTTTATTCTCCAAACTCTGCTCAGATTCTCATCTGCAGACCTTTCTCTGAACCCATTCCCTATCCGCCTGAGACAGTCACAGGTGCAGCGCGCCCTGCCTGCCTCTGATGGGGCACACATCTGTAGCCACTGCCATAAACCTGCCCTCCATGACCCACATGACCTACTGGCTGTGCCTTCCCACAGAGAAGAGATGCTGTGGGAGCAGCCACCTCCCTCCTATTCTGCCATGCTGCCTCCTGAGCCCAGTGCAGTGTTGGCGCACCCCCGAGATGTTCATCCTTGCCCTGTGGAAGAAATGAATCAGTAGAGGAGAGACTGAGGAGAAAGATCAGGGCCGGAAGGCTTGGGGGCAGGGCAGAATGGTGCCTGGGTAGAGGGGGGACTTGCAGCTCTGAGGTCAGTGCTGCCAATGTGAGGGGTCCCCCTAGTTCTTCTCCTCTGGAGTTTGCTTCTGTACCCCATCCCTTCTGAGCCCAGCTTTTCCTTTCTCCATCCTTGTGGAAGCCTGAGGGACACAGAGCAGGTTACCCCCCACCCCTGGAAGATTTGCAGCCTGCAGACCCTCCCCCACCCCATGGCTTCAGCCATTGTTCTCACAGCCCCGTCAGTATCGAACAAACACATGTTTATAGTTAATCCCTAATTTTGCCATCAAAAAATATACAATCTTGGGTAGAAACCGAAGAGGAAAGAATTTTTTAATTTACAGTGTCTCCCCGCTGCCTTACTCCTGAAATTTGAAATTGCTGAACGGCCTCCAAATTCAATATTGCAAGTCAAACAAATGTATGTGTTCTCCTAAAGGAAGTATTGAATATCTGACCAAGATGGAGCTGGACAAGAAAGTCAGTGAAGAGGGGTGAGCGGGGCGGCTCAAAAGCTGCTTCTCGGGGTGCTGTTTCTGGTGTTTGTTCCTTCTTTGATTGGTTTTTAAAAATTACATGATGTGTGTGCGTGTGTATGCATGTGTGTCTATGTCTATGTGTGTGTCTTACTGTTTCTGTGTGTCTCTATGTTTATGTGTGTGTCTGTCTGTATGCATATATGTGTGTGTCTGTGTCTATGTGTGTATGTGTCTGTGTGTGTGTGTAAGTGTATGTGTGTGTTTGTGTGTGTCTCTGTGTGTATGGAGGTTGGATTATACACATGCCACAGTGTGTGTGGAGGTCAGAGGACAATTCCCAAGAATTGGTTCTCTCCTTCCATTGTGTGGACTCTGGGATTGACCTCAGCTCTTCTGTCATGGTGGCAGGTGCTGGGATGTGAACTCAGGTTCTGGATGAGGCGTTGCCACATCTGTGACAGGTGCAAGGTGGTGGTCTGTGTGCACCAAGACCCCTCCCCCTCTGTCCCTTGACAGGTCTCTTGCTCTTTCTTATGACCAATATCTCCTCGCTCCAGGGCCAACCCATCATAACACAGGGGACAAGCTGATTCACTCTCCAGCGGAAGACAGCGTGCTCAGACTAGGCTCGCACTGGGCTCACCAGTAGACATTCCTCCAGGGAGGCAGGGTGGTGAGCACCTCAGCCCTCTTTCCCCAGTGTCCTGCCTTGTTGATGGAGGTCCCCATGAATCGGCTGTTTTCTCCCATCTGGCTGCCCCATAGCAAGGATGCACACTCCAGTGTGCACAGCCATCATGAAAGTGACTAAAGGTTCAATGCAGCAAGTGTTGGATGTGACAGGGACTGGACTGCTGGGCCACTGCTCCCAGGGCTGCAGCGAGAGACTCACAGGCCACCAAGACTCTAGGGCCTCCCTTTCGAAGCCCACTGTCTGCATCTTCTTGTTTGTGGTTGGCAGTAGCAGGAGGCCGTAGGAGGCTTCGAACACCGCAAACCAGCGCCCGGTACACTGTCTGTAGATGTCCAAATGAAGGCTTTGCACACTTCACGGTTGAGGGTCGTCTTCTAGGTCCAGCCAGCCACATGGGTCTCTGTGCCCTGACTGCTTCCTCTCCCACTTTTATTTTTTCTCCTCAGGCCTCATCATGTTCCTCTTCTCCTCTTCTTCCTCTTCCTCCTCCTCCTCCTTTTCCTTCTTCCCTAGCCTTTTGCGAACAATAAAACCACATTTAGCTACAGGTTGAGTAAAACCAGACCACAAACTAGATTTGGTCTTGAGGAGCACTAGCTTACTGAGCCTTACTTCGTCTGAATTTAGCCTACTGAGCCTTACTTCATCTGAATTTAGGAATGTGGTGGTGAAGTGTCAGTCAATGATACAAGTTCAAGTTCACAGACCTGAGGCTGTTGCTTATGAATTGCACAAAACCCAAGGTGTGCTCTGCGAGTTCAGAATGTGATCTGGCAAGTGAGTGTGCAAACACAGATGCACTGTGCCACTGAGCTACAGGCTGCAAGGGTGAAGAGCGCTTCAAT
Organism: Pachyuromys duprasi; assembly: GCA_028658305.1. Taxonomy (NCBI): domain Eukaryota; kingdom Metazoa; phylum Chordata; class Mammalia; order Rodentia; family Muridae; genus Pachyuromys; species Pachyuromys duprasi. The sequence goes on from CM053760.1 coordinate 68,657,889, forward strand.
ACAGACCTTTGTTCTGTGTTCTTTGGTTTGAAGCAACCTGTTAGAACCCCAGGATCCACTACAGGGTCGTCAAGGGGAGAAACTGAGGCTCAGAGTTACATGGGAGCTGAGATCTGTGTGTGGGTTATACTCAGGATACCCAGGCCCGAGGTGCCCACCATGGCCTCTGAAGTTTTGACTTGGCCACAAATGCCATAGAAGGCTGTCTCCAGGCACGGACTTTGTGCTCTGTCTTTAGGAATTCAGGACACAATGTGGTAGAGAGGAGAGGGAAAGGGTGAAATAGCCCGAGGAGGACCGTTCAGCAAGAGAACTGTCTGGGAAAGGAAAGGAACAAGGGGAGATGCGGACTGAGCTGAAGGAACCTGGTCAGCCCCATGGGCAGGGACCCCTTCTCTCCTGAGCCATCTTCCCCTTGGCAGCGACACCCTCCCCCAATTAAAAATGTCAGAGACCTGCTCTGGTCCTCAGGAGGACTCTGTTACTTGCTCGTTCTATCCCCATCACACCCATCATCCTGCCGCACTTATCACCCCTACACCCCAGAACCTGCCTTCTTCTTCCTGCTCCTGAGCACACTATCTCAGTGGTCTTAAGAGACACTGTTGCACCTTCCGGGTAAGAAGTGATGCAATAGTGATGCAGTAGTGGCATGAAGGTTGTAGGGGTCACCAACTTTGGGGGACTGGACCTTAGGCCTGCTCTAAGTAACAGAATTCAAGCCTGCTGTAAACATAGTCAGAACCCGAGGCTCCAGAGGCTCCAGGCTCTAGGGAGAACTCACTACCGTTGTTTTGCTAAACAACATGTTGTTATGCTGCTTTATAACTGTTTGTGCTCACATCCATTGATTAGTGCAGCTCTCAGCTTTGTCCAGAGAAGCTTCTCTCTGCTGTATGCAGCACTTGGGCAGAGATTCACAACGTGTCAATGTGCTGAGAAATAAAAAGTGACAGAATGCGAAGGGGGAGGGGGTATGTTGGGGTTCCCTAGAAGGAATAGAAGAGTCTCAGGTTCCTGGGCAGAGTGGGAGACAGGAGTTAGGGGACCATTTGATCAAGATCCATTTTTTTCATATACATGAAATTGCCAAAGAGTGAATAAAAAACGGAAAAAAAAAAGAATGAAAGACAAGACAAGGGCGAAGGGACGGCTCAGCAATTAAGAGAAGTTGTTGCTTTTCCAGAAGGCTGGAGTCAGTTCCCAGCACTCACATTAGGCAGCTCACAACAGCCCATTACTTCAGCTCCAGGGCTTCCAATGCCTTCTTCTGGCCTTCAAGGGTACCCACATGCAGGTACACACACATGCACACATACACATACACACACACACTAAAATAAAATAAAATAAAAAGTTTAATTTTAGTTTGTGTCTTTTTATTTGAAAGTTCTTTTTGTCATTGGTGGTGGTGGTTTGGTTTTTTGAGACAGGGTTTCTCTGTGTAGCCCTGCCTGTCCTGGAACTCAGAGATCTGCCTGCCTCTGCCTTCCAAGTGCTAGGATTAAAGACATGAGTCACAACTACCCAGCTATTTAAAAGTTCTTTATGATAAAGTTTTAATAAACGCTAAACATTTTCTAAAAAGTAAAATGATAAAGGAAACAAAGGATGTGCACCAAAGTATTGTTACATCAGCATCATCGTAATTGTTATAATAAAGGGCAGTGTCCTGGGAAGGGCATTGGGGTGAGACTTTGGGGTAGAGACCTAGGCTGGATGGGCATAGTTGGTCGCACAGGGATTCTTCAAGGTTGCCGCCCTGCTCAGCACGGACCTGGGTGTGTTTTCCTGGCTGTCTTCTGACAGTAGGACTAGGGAAAGAGGAAAGTGATGAAGAGAGGTTGCTGCAGGCCCTGAGGGCACTGAGGGACTGCTCAGCAATCCCCCAACACCTCTGGCTTCTAGACACAGGTCTCAGCCTCCAGGTGTTGGTGTCATGGCGGGTTGCTTTCTAGGTAGGGGGTGTCACATATAGTTTGGGCTCTGAGCAGACTCCTTTGTCCTCATTTATCAGGAGCCAGTGGCATATCCCAAGTTGTCCCAACTACCAACGCCAGATGTTTTCAGGTGGGCTCAACTGAAGAGCACTCCTCCCTTCCAGATTCATCCCCAACTTCCCTGGCAGAGCAGGGCTGCCGTGGGCACCAGGGAAGCCTTGAGTCAGCTCAACAGTAAGAGCAAGAAGCTAGACCCCTTCTCACTGATCCTGCTGGGCCTCTGACATGCGCTCGCATGCTAGAGCCAGATGGGTAAAGAAGTGGGTTAAGAGATTGAAAGACATTGTGTGTCCGCTCTCCACAGACGGAAGCTTCCGGAAGCACGGCGTGAGGTTCAATGAGATAACAGGCAGGAGTTCCTGCCAGCTGCGAAATACTGGCCCAGCTGCAAAGTGCTGGACCCCAGGGTTCTTTTTGGAGATGTGGCTGGGAACCCCCACACCACTGTGTGCACCTCTGTACCTCTCAGGTGTACAGGCCAGAGGTAAAAGCTAATCCTCAAGCACATGCCTTCACCACATTCAGCAGAGGAGGTAGCCAAACCTTCTTTGAGGTCACAGGAAGTCACAAAAGCCACACTTACAGAGTAGAAGCTAGAGACAGGCCTGGGGGGGAAGGGATTGTGCTAGGGGTATGAGGTAGGTGTGGCCAGAAGTGGGTGTGGTCTACAGTGGGGTGTTATGGCTAACTGGTGCAGTGGTGGGTTGGGCCTGCAGTGGGTAGGACAAGGCTGTGGCAGACTTGTCTTCTAGGTGATTCTAGATCTTGGCAAGTTGACAATCAGCATTAACTCACTGAGAGCAACTGCCTGCCCCGTTCAGCCTGCACCTGCCCCTGCCCAACTTCAGCGGGAGGCTGGAGCACGGGCATTCTAGCTAAATCCCTGCTTCTGAGGTATTGCCAAGTGAATGCTCGGGTGTTACTGAGCTGCTGGGACCAATGGTTAAACAGCATCCCGGCAGCCGCAGTTAACCAATACAACAGCCAGTGGCTCATCGGAGTGGGTGAGCCTGTTGGCCACAGGATCCCTGCATCAGGGTGCTGACAGTATTGGTCAGTATTGTGGCCAGGGAAAGAGGAAAGTGATGAAGGGAGGTTGCTGCAGGCCCTGAGGGGCCCTGCCTGCTACACTGCTCAGCAATCAGGGGCTGTAGGGGGCGCTAGAGTCAGGGACTCCAATTCAGCTCCATCTGGGCTTGGGACTCACTGGTGGCCCTGAGTTCATTCACACACCAGGATGGCTTTTCACCTGTAGAGCAGATAGATTGGGCTGAGTCTGACAGTAAGGTAATTCTACTTGCTGTCACTCCATCCCAGAAGCCTTTGGGTCACCTAGCTCTGAGTGATAAGGTACCTTCAAGATGGGGCTCACCATGACAGCGAGTTGTTCTTGGTGATGGATTTCAATATGGCCCTGCCCTTGAGCTCTGTCTGGAGAGCAACCTTCATTGATGCCCCCAGAAGACGCAGCCCCAGTGGTCTGTTGTCCCATTCTGGGGAGGAACAAAGAACCCAATTTCTCCCTTAGCCTACTTTCTGGTGTGTGTCTGGAGGAGGGATGCTGCAAACCCTCAGGGTCCCTGCACCTTCCTAGGGCTGTGGAGACAAAGCCGGAAGGCCTGGATGGCTGAGACTGCAGATGTTCTGTGTTTCCTGCTTCAGGAGGTGACAAGCCCAAGATCCAAGTGTGGGCAGGCTGTTCCTGTGAACCTTCCTGGGTCTCTCCGGTTCCTGACAATCTCCTCCTCGTGGCAGGAGCTCCCATCAGTCCCTCTGCAGGGCTTTTTTCTCTGTGCATGAGCCTGTGTTCTGAATTTCTTCTTTTTGGAAGGACACAGCCATATTGGCTTAGGTCTCAGCCAACTCCACCATCACCTCATCTTAACTAATGACCTGGTCACCAGCCCTACTGCCAAAGAAAGTCTCACACTGGGGTCCCATGTGTGTGTTGGGGGTGGACGGTATCCCACAGCAACGCTTCAGCTTCCCACATGGACGCCTGGATGGCTGCTGACTCGGAGGAGAGAGAGCGCACCTGCATGGCAGGATGCTAGGACAGCTCCTACAGCTTCGGGTGGCGGGGGCCAGGCAGGTGTGGCTCCCACAGGACACCGGGCAGGCTGCAGGATAACTCCCCTTCCCAGAGCAAGAAGGATGCCATTATTTGCATATTAACCCAGAGCGACTCCCTTAGACTGTAGAGAACCACACTCTGGGATGGGCCAGCAGAGCGGAGGGGACCCATGTCTATCCCTTGTGCATTTCAAATGGTAAAACATGCAAAAAAATTTTTTTTGAATTTGAAAATTCTATTTGAAACTAGTCTGAAGCCTTAAACAGGACCTACCTGGTGGGCCTGGTGAGGGGCGGTGAGCTAAGGGATGGAAAGTCTCTAGTCTGGCGGAGCTCACTGGCGGGCGTTGCTATTATTAGCTTCGGCCTCTGAGGTGGCTCCAGGATCAGTCTCTGTTGGCTTGGCGGGCTTGGATACACAAGGCCCTTCCAATCCCCAAGGCCAGGGGAGGCCTGGAGCCCACTCAGCCAGGCTCAGCTGCCATACTCTGCTAGGGTGCTGGGCACGGGGCAGGCTGTTGTCACAGCTCAGGACGCTGCTGTGCCTTTGCCCAGGGGGAACCTTCCTCCCTTCCAAGGCTTCTCCTTTCCAACATAAAGCCTTTTCCGCCCCCATCAGCCCAGCTGCCAGGCCGGGCAGCCTAGAGGCCTTGGCAATTGGGGCCAGAGCCTCTAGCTTCGATGATGGATGGAACCACGTCATCGCCCGCCGGAGAGTGGATTTTGTGTGTGTTTGACATTTATTTACTGTCCGTATAAACACTAACACCTATGAAGCATGCTCGCCGTGTGATAGCTTGGCTGAGGCAGCTCTTAAGTACATAAATTATGTGCACCTCGCTAATGAACAGTTTGACAGGCGGGAAGTTTTATTTACCGCTGGCTGGAGTTTTCGTGTGAAACCCAGGCACCAGTACGGCTGGGATTTGTGCACAGCCGTAGACCTGGCCTATTCAGACTCCAACAAACTTTTCTTTTCTTTTTATTTTTTTCTTTTTAAAGAATTTCTGCCCCGTCTCCTCTTTTTATTCCTTCCTCCCTCCCCCCCCCCCTTAAAGGTTTGACACAAAGCCTATGTGTAACTTCTCTGCCTGGAGCGAGTTGGGGGAGGAGGCGGCCCATCTGGCGGCTGCTTCTTCTGCCGGGTGTGGGCTTGACAAATTTCAAGGCAGGCTTATGAAAAAATAACAGCCGCGCAGCAGCCGTCGCCATGAGTGTCTGTCCACCTGTGGGGGGGCGGGGGTGCCAGGCTGCGTGAGTCAGGATGCCCAGCGGGGGATTAGGAAGCCTGTGTAAATCACCTCCCATCCTACATGTGTTGACATAGCAGGGGCAACCGCTCCTGAGACCTGTCTCCCAGAGCGGGCGCCTACCAACACCAGGTGTCTTTTGCTTGGGTCTGGAGAAATGTGCCCTCTGGCATCTGTCCATCTGCCCTGTCCGAGCACCACTACCCCCGCCCAGGGTGACTGGTGGCTGTTTCAGTCTTCTCACGAGAGAAGAGGGTTCTGGGTACTGCTTACTTTTCAGAGCTCTCCATGAGCATAGCAATGAAAGGAGGGTGTGTGGATGAGGGGCGTGGGAGTTGAGCCTCCAGGGATTGCCGGAAGATGGCCTCAGGCTGCCTGACACATGCTGTTAGCTCTGTTGGCTACTTCTTCCCTTTCTGTGCCCTGGTTTCCCAACCTGGTGCCAGCACCTTCTAGAAAGACTCAGAGAGAAGGAAGCATGTGTTGTACTTGGGAGCAGAGCAAGCCGTGACCTGGGCTATTTTCTAGGGCCTTCCCCAGAGGCCCTTGGTGGGACTCCCTCTCAGGGCCTCCAGTCCCTGTGTTGGAGATGCTGGGCTCTGCCTCTATGATGCGGTGAGAAGGCATAAATGATCCTCGCTTTGAAGACCAGGAGTTACAGGCAGGCCAAGCCCACCCAGCCTCATAGATGGGGTATGTGCGGTCAGACCAGAGGTGCCACCGTCTCTTCTGGTCCTCACACGCAGGCATACAAGAATAGAAAAAGCACTAGGGAGAGGCACTGGAGGAGTCGGTCTCCATGGACCAGCACCATGCCACTCCACATCGATGCTCGTTGGAAGCTGGGCAGTGGCCACAGTTTGGCCCTGTCCCTCTTGGGATAGTCATATCTCTAGCCCTGGACCGCTCTCAGCCTCACACTTGTTTTCTGTGTGACCTGGGGTAGTTTCTTGCAGCTCATGGAGGCCCCCCTTTTACTTTTCAGACCAATAAGGTTGAGGTGTTCTAGTGCCGGAATAGGTCCTAGAGGCTGTGGGTTTGCAGCCAGGGACACCCGGGCGGGGATCTTCCTGAAGGAGAGGGACACTTGGTTGTATAGGACTGGAGGACAAGGTCGGTGGCAGTCATGGGGACATTCTGGCAGGAGGGGACAGCATGAACCACGTCACAGCCCCAGGTACGATCTTGTCACATGGCAGTTTGGTGGCTGTGGGGTACAGAGGGCCTGCAGACAAGACGGCTTGCCACCATCTCCTCACTTGCCAGCAGGGATTTGCTGACCCCCTTTGAGGCTCTATAGACAGAAGTTACCGAGCGGAAGAGCTGGTGCCAGGCACTGGGATGCCCAGCTCTGCTCTGAGCTGCTGGGACAGCCACTTGGAGGCCCCCTGGAGTAGGGCCACGTGCCGCCAACTTTATTAAATTCATATTTCCACCTCCGCTCCTCACAAATATCTGTATTTACCATCAAGCTCAGCAGTATTTATTTTCTAAAGTAGTTCTGTTTAAACAAGGGGTTTCTCTCTTAAATTCATCCACTCCAATTTCCTGTGGACCCTCGCCCTCCGCCGAACTGACATTAATCATTTGCACGACTGCAGATCCTGTGGCTGCCCAGGGCCTCCGGCAGGCGGCAGCTGCGGCGCCGGGCTGTACTGTGGCTTCGCTTGACTCTTCCAATTAAAGCAGGGAGCGTCGGACCCCTGGTTCCAGAAGGGTGACCAGAGCACAAGATGGCACAGGAGGTGGGACCAGCCCAGCAGCTCCCAGCTTTCACCCTGGCTGCGCCATCCTAGCTCTGAGGCCTTGGCCAGGCTCTTCTCCGGAGTCCAGCCTCCAGCGAGCCCTCTGAAGCTGAAGCACACTGTGGATGCTGTGCCCTGATTTGTGCCTGCTGAAAGCTAGATCATTACAGGCCCCTGTTGCATGGCCTTGACCCAGCTAGCTATTACACCTGACCCAGGAATGCCACTTCTGCTACTGTTGTTGCTGTGGGCTTGGTGCCATGTAGTTACAGGCCAGGAGGACATCTAGCCCAGGAATAGCAAGTGTCCATCATGGCCTTCCTCTCCCTACCCCCCCCCCATGCCTGGTTTCCTTTCAGCTAGACCTCTTAAAAGTGGAAGCTGCCTTGGACTTTCAGGAAAAGTGGTACATTCACAGAGAAAGTCCTGACACCCTCTGTGAAGGGACTGAGTCCCAGATTCCTGCTGTGTGAGGAGGGACTTCCTGGGGCAAGGCCTCTCTGTGTAACCATAGCTGAAGCTACTCGGCTGGCCCTCCCTGGGCATCTCGGTGCTGTGCTGTGGGCTGTGACAACAAGAGGAAGGAATTCTGTTGGTTTCCAGGAAAGGCAAACTGGATAAAGGGCTGAGGAAAGGCTGAGCATCGGCTGTGGAAATAAAGTGACAGGTCAGCGCTGGGTTTCCATGGCAGAGATGATGGTGCTTGTGCTGGAGATGGCACAATGCTGGGAAGGCTGACTGAGACCTTATTGTGCGTTGGGTGCTGTACTGAGCACGGGGCACATACCACCTCACCCTTCCCCTCAGTAGCAAGGCTGGAGTTCCATGGAGAGCCACACACAGACGTGTAGCCTGTGGTAGAGGTGGTGAGGGACAAGCTAGAGGCTGGTTCTAAGCAGCCTGAACTTGAACTTGGGTTGTGACTGTTGGGACTGCTCCTGCCTGTTGCGCATTGACCTCGGCTGGGGAGAGAGATGCTCGGGAGGGAACCAGCTCCAGCTGGGTCAGACCTCTGGTCGGATGCCTGGAGAGGACACAGCTGAGGTTTGCCTGCCTATCTGTGATCAGGGGAAGGAGAGCCCAACCCCTCAGCAGAACCAGCCTGCTGTCTCTAAAGGAAGAGAGCATTTTGGATGGAAACTGAGGATGCTACTTGCTGAGCATGTGTTTGGGATCCTACGAGTCCCTGTGTCCAGCAGACATGCTAAAAAACAACTCTAAGTCAGCCAGGGTCTCCAGATATATCTACCCCAAGGTCAGACCCCTTGCCTTCAACAGCCATACTCCACCAGCACAGCTTGGCAAACAAGAATCTAATGCCCAGAGGCACCCGCACTTCCCCAGTTCTCAAAAACATCTTCTTTGGCTTGTTTGCTTGGTGCAGGATTTACTGGGGTGTTGAAGGCTTTGCTGGGCTCCTGTCTTGGCCTCACTGAGCTGTAGCTGTCTTCATCACACACTGCGATTCCCAGGCCCTTACCTGCCCAGACACGTAGCCATCCTCTACCCCAGAGCTGCCGTGTGCACCTCATCTATTCAGTTACCCTCTATTGAAGGACGCAGACGCATTTAGGTGGGCCCAGGGCTTTGCTACAAAAACACGGTTGCAATTAACATTCTTTCTGAGAGTTCCAGTGTGTTTTCTTGGGGACATCAGCTCAACTGGGGACAAGCACTTCCCCTCTCTGAGCCCTAGCTTCCCCTTGGGGAGGTGCAGGAAGGCCCAGGCTGGATCCATACCTTCTTATATTTAGTGACAAAGTCAGTCTCATGCCTGAAGCCACGTTTGTTTTTGTTTGTTTGTTTGTTTGTTTTTGGTTTTCTGAGCAAAAGTGAAGTGAGGAATGGTTCTCGGTCCCTGGAGGGCTCTACTGAGCTTAGCTCAAAATCAACGGAAGAGACACAGGAGTGGGCCGGTATCTCAGATGCTCCACAGGATCCTCCAAGCTGCTCAGCACTGGGGGCAGAGCAGTGGGATCCAGTGGTGACAGAAGTTGAGAGCAGTCAGAGGAGCAAGGAGGGGAAGTGAGGGAGCAGCCAAAGCAGGGAAGGACACCCCCTCGCTCCATCTACCTCAAGATGTGCGTCTCAGAGGCCCAGTCCAGGCTAGAGAGCGATTCAACCTGAGGGAGAAACTTTTGCTCTCTGTGACTAAAGGGATGTCCGGAGATCAAAGTGGGGAGTGGGCTGGCACTTCTGCTACAGAAGCATATCATCTCAGGAGTCCCCAGGTGAGGGGCTAGATGCAGAGGTTCCATGTGGCCAGAAGGGCTCCTTTATTCTGTGATGGCAAAGGACACCTTTAGGAGCATCATGGGTGGATGTAGTTGTGCCAAAGGCCAGAGAGTAGGGATGTAGGAGGGCGCCCTGGGAAGCCACTGAGGTGAGGCTTTGGGGGCTACAAGAATGACAGGGGAGCCATCTTGAGAAAACTCACAGGTCTATCCCAAGGAGCACCATCAGTTTTACATATCACTTGGCTGGAGCCAAGCCTGCAGCAGCTGGGACCCTGCAGTTAATGGCCCTCAGTCACCGACAGTAGTTAGAAATAAGCCCAGGACTTAAGGCACAGGCCTCTCATGCCTGGGCAGGCTGGCGGGACTGTGATCAAGGCTGTTTTTAAAGATGGGACACGGGAACGCAGAGAGACGGTCTAAGAGAGGGACTTGGTTTCCTGGCTCCACATCTGGAGCCCTAGGAGTCGACAAGTCTGGGGTGCTCCCTGGCCACCAGGATCTGTATCCGATTCAATCAACATAGACACCATTTTGCTTATTTGTGGACACCTGAATGTTTCATTGGAACCGTCTCTGCCATCAGCTGGGCAAAGAGTGTCCCGTAAGCAAGGCTCTGAAAGTTTCCAGAAGATCCCTACTATTGGGTGGCAGTGGGGAGGGGACAGGTGCACCAGCCCCAGTGTAGGGCATCTTGTCTGCCCTGCCTGTAACATCCCCCCTGACAACACCATGGCCAGAGAGAGTGGAAGCACAAAGCCTTGGTGGCAGGTGGATAATGGGCAGGGATTAGACCTGAATGACAGGCCTGCCGGTACCTGGCCCGGATTCTTGATGAGGCTCTGCCCTGAGCACGAGAGTGACAGCTGGGTACCTGTCATCATGCAGTGGTCCAGCCTGGCTCTGTCCTAGGATGCCTTGGCCCAGGGAATACTCCAAGACTCATGAACCTTCATCCTGTCTCCACTGCCAGGTGGAGATCTGGTCCCAAGACCCCAGAGGCCTGGATGCCTTCCACCCAACCCTGCTATCCCTTACCCAGACAAGTGGTATGGCTCTCCACCGTGCAGATAAGGAAACTGGGGCCATCAGGTGGGACTAGTGGCTGATGTCTCCAGGGACAGTGGCCTGTAGATCCTCTTCCAGGAGGTACCAGGATGTAGGCAGAGCTTGCTTTTCTTGCTAACCTGGGTTTTGGAACCCACTGCTTTTCTAGGATTCAGGCCCCCTGGTGCCTTGCACCTGCTAGAGGCTGGAATACTAGGGTCAAAGCTTCTAAAAGGGAGGGGCTGTGAAGATGCCCAGGCCCTGGAGAGGTCCTCCAGGAGTCAGGATAATGTAAGGTGGGTGTGGCTTCTGAGTTGTGGAGGGGCCTTTGTGGTGTGTCATCGGCTGATGACCTTTGAGGTCAGCCCACCAGCCCCCAGGAGGCAGGATGCTCCAATAGGCATTGAACTTGAGCCTGTGATGGAGGCAGAAGCTGCCTCAGAGCCAGCTTCATGTGTGCATTGGAGCTGGACAACACTCAGCGAAAGCCAGGATGTTCTGCCATCCCGCCGCAGCCCCAGTGTACTCTTTGATGTTTAGCCCTAACCAGCACCTCACCCAGCCTCTGAGGTCGGGGTCCAATGCAACCCAGCACAGCTATGGACACAGTACAGCAAGAAATTGTAAACTTACTTAAACCATTATGAGGTGTTTTGTTTTGTTTTGTTTTGTTTTGTTTTTACAATGTGTTACACAGTTATTGAGTGTGAGCTTTGTAATGGACACTTGTAGGCAAATAGGGATTCAGGCACTGAGCAGAGGGGTAACTTGTTACATGGCAGGAGCTGGCTGATGTACTCACCAACAGCTGTACCTGTGAGGGAGAGCCTGGGGAATGGAGTATAGGTAGCCTGGGGGCTTAGAAGCTGCAGGTTAGCAGTCAGGCTGCTAGATAGGGGTCCTCAAAGTTAAATTATTCAGAAAGGTAGAGAGAGAAGAGCATCTAGGTATGTTTGGAACCAGGCAGCAGAGGGAGGTGAGTCTTTTGGGCTGGACAGAGACAGGACCTCAGGGCCCCTGGATGGCTCTGGCCTGAGAGCAGTGAAGGGCCACTGAATATTCTGGGAAATGCTTGGGCCTGCAGCTTGGGTACTTCCCTCAGGCAGCGAGGGATGAAGAAGGGGAGAACAGGTCGGGGCAGGGGAGAAGAGAAGACAGAAAAAAATGGGGAGCTTACCTACACAGCATGTTCCACAGAGCCTCTGGAGAGTATCTGTGGTAAACTGAGGCATGGTGGTAGGGCTGGAAGGAGAGACAGGAGGGAAGCTGTGATGGAGGTCTGTTAGGATGAATCTCGGACAACAGAAGCTCTGCCCTAGGTCTCAGCATGTCCCCTGCCCAGGGTAGACTGAGCTTTATCAAAGAAAGGGACTGCCTCCAGGACCAGAGAAGAGGGAAGGCCTCTCAGCGGGCGTGAGTGGCTTTCTGGCCTGGAGACAGTCACAGATCCCAGAAAGCTTCGTGTAGACAAAGGAGCTTTCAGAGCATTTGGAAAAGAGTTATTTTTAGTTTTACTTCTCATGTGTATGAGTGTTTTGCCTGCATGTATGTTTGTGTACCCCATGGGTGCCTAGTGTCCACAAAGGCCAGAAGAAAGTTTAGGATCCCCTGAGTCACTATGCACATGCTGGGAATCGAACCCTGACCCTCTGGAAGAGCAGCCAGTGCTCTTTACTGCTGAGCTATCTCTGCAGCTCCTTTCAGACCATTTTATACCCCAGTGAACATGAACTAAGGAGGGTGGGTATTCTGCCCAGGTTGCACAGACAGACAGTGGCTCAGAAGGGCTTCACACAGGCTAAGGGCACATTGCTCTGTGTCCTCATGTGAGTAAAGGCTCTCCAGGCTCATTCCTTTCCTCCACCTTGTCCCACCCCCCACATCAAGAAGAGGGAGCTGGAAGTGCTCTTGCTGCCTGGAAAGCTCCAGACCACACCAGAAACCAATTTTTGCTTCCACTTATGTAAAATAAAATAAAATAAAATAACCCCAAAGTATTTGAAGTTCTGCCTGCCTTGGCTGCCTTCCCTTGGGAGTGGGGTGGGACGGCCCTTGGATCTGATAGCAGAGGCGGTCTTCGATGCCCACCCCCCTCAGGCGGGGGTGGGGGCGCCTGCCCACTGATGCACTGCACCTCCCAACCCAGTTCTGCCCAGCACCAGCTCGGGTCTGTGTCCTAGAAAATTGGGGCCTTCATACACAAGCTCTTCATTCTCAGGATCCTTGACAGTAGAAACGAAGACTCAGGACCCTGAGGAATGTCCTCATCATTGAGAAGACCATCTATAATAGACCAGCAAAGGGCTCTGAAAATGAGAGCAAGCATCACTCTGCCCAGAGCACCCCACGATGGGGTCTGCCCAGTTCCCCCTTCCTGTTTTCAGGGTGTGTTCCAAATGCAGAAGCCTTGGGTGGCCCTCTCCCAACTTCTGGTCAAAACTCCTTTGTCTGTCGCTTGCTTTGGCTCCTGGTTCTGTTCCCCAGGGAGGCGCTCTGAGTAGCTGCAGTAGACTGTCTGTAAATGTCTGTTATAGGAAGTTTCTCTCTCTCCCCCTTCTCTACTCTATTTCTCTCCCTTTCTTCTTTCTCCTCTCTTTTTCTCCTTTTACTTCCTCTCTGCTTCCTCCCATAACCTCTCGTTCTTGTTCCTCTCTCCTGCCTTCTTCTCTGTCTCTTTCCTGCCTTTCTTCTCTCTTTTCTCTCTACTTCTCTGCCCATATCTCCCCTCTTCCTCTTCTCCGCTCTCCGACCCCACTCCTTTTATTTATTTGTTTTTCTGAGACAGGATTTCTCTGTGTAGTCCTGGAACTCATTCTGTGGTCCAGGCTGGCCTCGAACTCAGAGATCCACTTGCCTCTGCCTCAAGAGTGCTGGGATTAAAGGCGTGCACCCCCACCACCCGGCATGACCATAGCAACTCTTATAAAGGAAAACATTTGATTGGGCTTACTTACAGTTTCAGAGGTTTGCTCTGTTGTCATCATGGTGGGAAGCATGGCGGCATGCAGGCAGACATGGTGCCAGAGAAGGAGCTTGAGAGTGCTACATCTAGATCCTTCGGCAGCAGGAAGCGAGAGAGGCACTGAGACCGCTTGGGCTTTTGAAACCCCAAAGCCCATTCCCAGTGACACACTTCCTCCAAGAAGGATACCCCAACAAGGTCACACCTCCTAATCTCTCTCAAGTAGTGCCACTTGCTAATGATTGAGCATTCAAATCTACGAGTCTATGGGGGCCGTTCCTTCAAACCACCACATCCAGAGATCCACCTGCCTCTCCCTCCCAAGTGCTGAGGCTAAAGTCCAGGGTCTGAGCACTGAGGGCAGAGAAATTAGCTCTGCAAGGCTACCCTAGCCTCCCTTCCCTGCCTCAGCTGCCCAGGGAAGTCAAGCTTTGTTTTACAGAAGCAGAACCCATCACGAGCTGGTATACTTGCTCTCACCTCACCATGAGGATGCCAGCCTTCTGAGAAGGGTGTGACCCTGACTTAGGGTGCAGAGGTGCTTGTGGGCTCAAACAATCCTCTCTGCAGACTCTGCGTAACCCAGGGACTGAAACGGTCTGCCCTCCTGCCTTTCCTCCTTCAGGATTCTGTTTTGTGCCAATGCTTGATCAGAGTTCCTGGAAGGTAGGGCCAGGGCCACCAAGTCACAGATGCCTTGAAGGCAGAAGTGGACCCTCTAAGTATGCGACAGGCAGGCTTCCTGGAGAAGATGGTGGAAGAGCTCTGACAAGGACTTAGGGATGGAAAAGGCTCCCAGAAGGATGGAGCCCAGCAAGGGCCTAGCTGGATTCTTGGCTTCTGGGCAAGTAGTGTGTCCCCATCCAGTGCTAAGTTCCCCCCTTAGTATGTGAGTGTCAGCTCCAAGTTGCCTGCCTATAGCAGGTGGCCCTGCACACCAAGACATGGCATGGAGCTTCAGCCCTCTGGTCACCCGGGTTCTCATGGCCCTGACCTGGCAGGCAGCGCTCGCTCCCGCATCCCGCCTGCTATAACTCTCCCGCTCCTGTGGCCCCCACCTGCAGAGGGAGATGCACCCAGCCCTTGGCCTCCCCGAGGCTGCGGAAACAGCCCATTACACCCGATGCCGATAATGGCCCCACAATTGAATTAAGAGAGTTCACGGGAAGCCCAGGCATGAAATCCGTTTCCGTAAAAGTCCAAATTTGGGGCAGTGGTAGGGAGTAGAGTGGGGAGGGCGGAGAGTCCACAAAAATAATAATAATACATATATTTAAAAAGCCCTGCACCGCCTGCATTTGTTTCTAATTCTCCACCCAGAACCACGGCTCCCTCTCCACTTGCCCAAGGACCTTGGGCTGAGGGCCAGACACTGCATTGTAATTCTCTCTCATTAATGGGTAATTTCCCTTCATGTAAAGGGAGGTAGAAGGACCCCTTTCGGGGAGATAGGCCAAAGACGACCCTGGGCCTGGAGTCTCTCTGATCAGATGGGCACAGACTGCCCACTGCTCTGAGTGGCAGGCTTGGCACCTTATCAGGGCCTCACCAGACTGGTGAAAGACCCTCACAGAAAGGGAAACCGAGGCCTGAGCCAGCTGAGGCTTGTTCTAACACATCAGTTGGTGTGTTTCCTGCAGAGAATCCAGGAAAGGGACATGATAGATAGCAGATTCTTAAATTAATTGTTATTCCAGTAGTGGGAGAGGACAAGGACAGAGCAGAGCTGGCTCAGCTGGCCTGAGCGGGAATCCATCTCAAGGGGGCTGGGGGCTCCTTACACTGAGCCTCAGTTTCTCCATCGCACTTGGAAACGGTTCACAGAGAGGTTGATCACCTATCATGAGTAAAACAGACTACTGGAGGCAGCTCTGCATTTCGGGAGATAGGATTTTTATGCACTTCTTTCCATTCTTTCTAATTCTTTCTTGAACTTTTTGACTGTTTATAAGCAACCACCTGCAAAAAGTGTCGAGGGAATGGTCACTGTAGCCCTAACCACTGTCCCCTAACGGGTATTAGAGTGAAGTAGAGGGACCTAGTCCAGCACTGAGGAGATGGCCCCTCTCTCTGGAAACAGACTTGGCCGAGAAAGGATGCTTTGCACAGAAGGCATAAGGGGAAGGAGAGACCCTACTTGTCCCTGAGTGGTGTTCTGTGCCTGGGCCTTTCCCATGGCCTCTGGGGGGCTGTCTGCTCATGTGGCAGAGGGGATACCCGCAGAGTGGCCTGCCTCATTCTCAGGAGTCACCTCCAGCTCGGGGCAGATGAGATTTTCAAGTGAAGTAGATATTGCTACCTTCTGGGCAGAAACATGCAGTCTCATTGTGTCATAGACCCACTTAGATCTCTGGTACCAGGTCCCCGGGCGGCCACAGGGGAGCTGCTGGTCCAAGCCAGGCCCAGCTCAACTCTGGTCCCCTCTTAGAATAAATGACTCAGGTATGAGGATGGGAGCAAGTCCCTGTGAGGGGTCCTGGGCAGCACCGCGCTCAGGAGGGCTCACAGGTGAGACATCAGTACTCAGAGATCAGCCTCTATGCCTCACAGAAGCAACTGAGAATGCCCAGCCAGCAGCCCAGCTAGAGCAGATTCCAAGCCCCAGTCCTGGGGGGATGTGGCGGTGGTGTGACTAAAGGGCGCAATGTGGGGCTAATAGAAAGCAAACAGCCCTCCGTGCTGGGGAGAGCCTAGACTGCGCGGCATTTTCTCAGGAGCTCTGAGTTGGCGTGAGGGCTCGGCGCTGGCTGGGCTGTCAATCACTGCCCGGTTGTTTGTCTAACCTCGCCAAGTGTGTTTTCTCTTTATTAGCAGAACACAGATAGGGAAGCAGATCCGTCCTCAGATGCAGGGCTACAGGAATTTGTCCTAGCAGCAGAATAGAGGTAAGGTGAGCAGGGACCCATCCTATCCAGACCGTTCAGAGCTCCCAGCCATGCTGGACCAGGGCAGACTCTACAGTAGATTTTTCTCTTTGGACACTTGAACACCCCAACACCCTCGAGGCAGCAATTATGGCCATTTTGCATGTGTGGTGCTGAGGTTAGTGGGGGTCTGGCCCACCCAGAACCATACTGCCAGAGAGACTGGGCCTAGAGGATCTTAACCAAATTTCACCCCTGTCATGGTGCCTCTGGGAGACTGAGTCTGCAGCCTGCACAGCCTCTGTGCCTACTGTGGCTGTCTCCTGAAGCAGGCCTGTGCCTTCAGGCCTTCTCCTCTTCTGCAGTGGATCCAAAGGTCAACAAGTATTTTACAGAAAGGTTCAGATAATGCACATTTAGATTTTGCAGATCGCTTTGTTGCAATTCCTGAATTGTGTGTGTGTGTGTGGTTCGTTGTTGTTGTTTGTTTGTTTGTTGCAGTATTGGAGATGGAAACCATCTCTGACAAGCATTCTACCTCCGAGCCAAATTGCCACTTGATTGCTTTTGTAGTGGGAAAATAGCTATAGGTGCTATAGAAGGAGGAATGGCCGTGTACCAATAAAATTGTATTTACAAAATAAAGGTCAGATCCCACTTGGCAGTCCTGGGCTACATTGAACAAGACATCCTTGGGCCTCTGACTTGATCCAGGCAGCTCTGATGTTTTAGTATAGGCTAAGTGGCTTAGACAGTAGACATGCATTCCTCCCAATCTACTGGCTGGAAGTCCAGGTCATCGTGTGATAGATCCAAGGGCTGGTCTGCCAGGGTTTAGATTGCCTGCCTTTCACTGTGTACTCATGTGACCAAGAGCAGAGGGGAAAGGGGCTTTTAGTTTCTCTCTCTTTTAAAAAATTGTATTAGTGTGTGTGCCTGTGTGTATGCTTTGGCATACATGTAGAGATCAGATGGCAACTAGTAGGATTTGTTCTCTCCATCATGTGGGTCCCAGGGATCAAACCCAGGTCATCAGGCTTGGTGGCAAGCACCCATACCCAGTGAACCATCTCTCCAGCCCTCATTATCCCTGCTTAGAGAAGTCCCGATCACTATCAACTGTCGATATGACAGTATGTAAACTCATCTAAGAAGCAAGACGTTTGCCATGTCTGTAATAGATTTCTTACGTTGTATTAACTGAATCGAGAAGACCCACCCTGAGTGGCTGAGTGTGGCTGAGTGTGGCTGAGTGTGGCTGAGTGTGGCTGCGTGTGGCTGGAGCCAGATTGAATATAGAGGAGGAAGTGAGCCGAACACTGGTTCACCTTTCTCAGCTTCCTGGCTGAAGATGCCCCGTCACCAGCTGCCTTACTCTGGAGCTTCCACGCTTTCCCTGCCAGGACTGACTGTACCCTCAAACAGTGAACCGAAACGAGCCCATCCTCACTTTTCTCAGGCATTTTGTGATGGCGGTGAGAAAAATAACTAATAGTAATATCATACTTGATGGCTCTCGTGGCCTAATTATCCTCAAAGGTTCTACTTGGGGGTCGGTGGTACATACTCAGTCCCTAAGATCAAAAGTCACACCAAGCAGTGCAGAGTCAAGCCTGCATCCATCCATCCATCCTCTGAGCTTGTGGGTGGTCTGAGAAGACAGCAGTTTCCCCTGATACCTAAGTACCAGAAAAGACCCAACTACCAAGCCAGCCATCGCCATGTGAGCAAATGCTGAACGCTGTCCTGGCTCTACCTCACCTCCCTCACATGGCCAGACTTGTTATCCAGCCATTCATATATACATGGATAATGTAAGGGAAAGAGTATTCTATATAGACAAAATCTTGTTGGAATTATTTTTGACCCAAGGCTTCTTGAATACACAAATGTGGTGTCTGTGAATATGGAGGCTGAACTGTAAATATGAGTATATGATGCACCATTTATAATTATATATATATATATATAGTGTATGTTGAGTTCACACAATGTAATTAACTCATTTCTAATGTGTACTTCAATGACGCATTCCTTACCCAATTAATTTTCAAATTGTGACATATATATGTAAAAAGTAAAATTTGCTGTCTTTTTTAAAACCATTTTTAGTGTACAGTTCTGGGGTCTGTCATCACATTTGCAGTTTCTATCACTGTCTAGTTTCAGAGCATTCACACACTCTAGCTGAAACTCTATTAGGCATTAATTCCTCCTTCCACTCCCCCAGCCCCACCCAGCCCCCAGAGACAGCTCACCAAGCTTTTATATTTACAAATTTACCACTTCCAGGTAGTCTATGAAAGCAGATCATGAGATTTCCTTTTGTGTTTGGCCCATCTCTCATGGTGTGCCATATTCAGGGTTCACCCATGTACCAGCGTGGCCACAAGCTATTTATTTATTTATTGTAAATTTATGAGTGCTCTGTTTTCATGCACACCAGAAGAAGGCATCTGATCCCATTAAAGATGGTTGTGAGCCACCATGTGGTTGCTAGGAATTGAACTCAGGACCTCTGGAAGAGCAGACAGTGCTCTTAACCACTGAGCCATCTCTCCAGCCTGAGCTGTTTCTTCTTAAGGCTGAACAATTTCCCACTGAACATATGTATCACGCTGTCTCCCCACTCATCTGTTCATTGAAGCTTGAGCTGCTCTCACCTTTTGACTACTTAATTACTACTACAATGAATATTAACACGTAAGTATCACCCTGAGTCCTTTCTTAGTTTTTTGGGATTTTCTGGGATGTGGTTAATTCTGTGGTCTAGTTCCTGAAGAATTTCTGAGCCATTTCCCACAGTGAGTGCACCACCTTTAGTTACTATAATAAGTATGATGGCTCTAACTTCTCCATATTCTTACAGATCTTGCTAGTTTCTGTTTCATTCATTTGTTTTTACAATGGCCATCTTAATGGATATGAGGTATCTCTCACCCTGGGTTTGATGGACATTCCCCTAATATGAGAGAAACTTAGCATCTTTTCGAGTACTTGTTGGTCTTTGGGTAAAAATGCTTGCTTAAAAGTCTTTTGCCCACATTTGGATTGGCTTTGCTGTTGTTGAATTATTGGAGGTCTTTAATATTCTGGATATTAACTCCTGATCAGATATGTGATTTGCAATTATTTTGTCCCATTCTTCAGGCACTCTCTCCTTCTCTGCCCTCACCTTTCCGGTCTTTCTCTCTTACTCTGCACCAGGGCCTCACTATGCAATGCAGTTCAGGCATCAAATTCAAGATTCTTCTGAATATCCATCTATTTGTTAACTTGCCATTGTGACCAAAGGACCACACTTGTGGGAAGAAAGACTTGCTTTGGATCACAGTTTTAGAGAGTCCAGTCCATAGTCCTTTGGGCCTGTGTGCCTGGGCAGCCATGGTGTGGGACAGAGGAAAGCCGTTTACATGGTAGTGTGCCGGGGAGCAGAGAGAAGGCTTGCTGAATATCAGAGCTCAGGTTGTTTCCTTCATTTTCTAGGATGGGGCTTTCCACATCTAAGGGGGATTGGGGGCTCATGCCCCCTCAGTTCATCCTCTGGGAGAGCATTCTCCAGGTATACCTTGGAGCTGTGCCTCCCACATGTCTGGGGTGAGAGCCTCCTTCGTACCTCTGTTAAGGTGTGTGCCACCATGCCCTGCTTCGTTTCACATTCTCTGGTGCATAAAGCTTTCGATTTGAAGTTCAAGCTCTTTACTGTTGTGTTGATCACGTTTTGGTGTCGTGCTTACAAACCCACTATCCAATGTAAGGTCACAAATATCTACACTCATGTTTTATCCCAGGAGGGTTAGAGTTTTTGTTGTAAGACTCAGGTCATTAACCCTGTTTTCACTAGCCGTTTTTCGTTGGTTGGGTTTTGTTTGTTTGTTCCTGAGACAGCCCAGGCCAACCCAAACTCCTGCTCCTCTCACCCGGGAGAGGATTTCTGTTTTGTTTTCGGTGCTTCCGCTTAGACCTGGAGTCAGTGCTCCCCACTGGGCCCCAGCCACAGTCCTGCTCTCTGAAGATAGGGTCTCTGACTGCAACAGTTAGCTAGACCGGCTGGCCAGTGAGCTCTGCAGACCTGCCTGTCTCCACTCCCCCGATGCTGGGGCTTCCGGTACGTGTCACCAGACCTGGCTTTTACACGGGTGCTGGAGGGTGAACTTTGACCTCATGCTTGCACGGCAGGCAGTTTAATGACTGAGTCGTATCATTCTGGCCCACTTGGTTCCATTTTTCAATCTTTTTTTTTTTTTTCGTGTGTTTCTCTCCAAGACATGGCCCAGCACAGAACAAGAGGGACCCCAAAGCCACCAACCACAAGGGCTCTGCTGTTGCTGCTGTTTCTTTCCTTTTGATATGTGTGTGAACTCCTGTACGTGTGCACACGAGACACGTGAGGCCATGGGACAACCGAGGGTGTCACCTTCAGGAATGTTGTCCAGGGTTTCTCGTTGCGCTGGAACTCGCCAAGCAGGCTAGGCTGGCTGTCCAGCAAGCTCCAGGCATCCTCCTGTCTTTGCCTTCCCAAGTAGGCTGGGCTGGCTATCCGGCAAACCCCAGGGCTCCTTTCCTGCCCTGGGATCACAGGCATGTGTCGCCATAGCCTTCAATGTGTGCGCTCTGGAGCCGGAACTCCTGCCCTCACGCTTATGACGCAAGCGCGTTACTCACGCTTATGACGCAAGCGCGTTACCGACTGAGCCGGCTCCCTAGCTCCTGCCGGTGCTGTTCTCAGCAACTCCTCGTGTCTGCTCGCAGCCCTGTGCCTGTCATGTCATCATGCTCTGTCCTTCTCTCCAGCCGCCTGTCCAGGACACACCAGCTTCGTTACTCTCTCGGGAAAGCACAGCAGCCTCATCTAAGCGAGCAGCCCTTAGCTTCCGCCACCCTCCTGACCACCGCCGGCGCACTTACTTCTGGCCAGCAGGGTCCTGACTCACTTCATAGCCCCAATCGGGACACAGTTATAAGTCATTCACAAATCTCAAGTGGAGCCAGTACAGAAGCAGCTCAGGGAAAAGCACAGAAAGCCAAGAACCTCTTGCCAAATTCGAAGCTGGTCAGTGGCCACGATGCCTCCTGTGGGGTTCACTGTGTGCTCATGCAAAGTGGGGATTGATAGTCTCCTGGCTGATGCTCACAGCCACAGATTAATAAAGCCTGCTGAATGAATCCCGGGCCACTCTCCATCCTTTGTACGTACAGCTCCTGCCATGTTTTGCCAGGTACCCTTCAAGCTTACCCTGAGGATGTGGTGGCAGGTGGCACAGGAAGGCAGGGCTGGTAGGATTTGTCATGTCTGCCGTATATTAGGATATTAGGTCAAGTGCTTCTATGTGTTTGGTCAGTCGATGCCCCTGGTACATGTCTGAATTTGGTGGCTCAGGCACCTTGTGCTTGACTGAGTACTGACCACAAGTGCTTCACCAGACAGGCTCTCATCTAAGCTGGAAGGGTGGTGCTTTGGGGTTCTAAGTCATCCCAGCGCATCGGGGGCCAGGGTCTGAGGGCAGCTTCCTTGAGGAGCAGATTCTCAGAGGAGTAGTAAATAAAACAGCCAAGGAAAGCCAGGGATGGTGGCAAAGGCCTGTAATCCCAGCACATGGGAAGCTGAGGCAGGGGGATTGCAAGTTTGAGACCCAATCGGGCAACTCAGTAAGACTACAATAACCTAAAATCTGCAGCAGCAGCATCCTGAGGCAGCCAGAGCGGGCCCCCAGTGAGGCTCGGGTGGAGCTCTACCCTTGCTACCTGCTGCAGCTCTACCTGTGCCCTGGGAAAGGGGCAGGCAAGAGAGCTGGCTTCCGAGGCTGGCACTGCAGAGGGTGGGAGACAGCAGGGCTCTGTAATGGGGAAGCTCGGTGAATAAACAGGGGGAGAGTTCCCAAGCTCATCCTCCAACCGCTGAACTCGGGCTGCGCCAGTGCTGGGGACCAGCCAGTGGGCCTGAGATAGCAGCCAGGCCCGATATCGGATGCATGTTAGAGGTGCCGTGTATACGGACATGGGCACTTTCATGTGATGCATGTTGTATGCAGTACATATGTGTATATATGTTATGGAGTGTTAGTGTTATAGTGCTACCTACATATGCAGGGTCTGTGTGTGAATGTGTAAGAGGCATATGGCATGTGCATGTGTGTGGTGTTTCATGTTCTAAGATGTTTATATGATATGCGCGGTGTATGATGTGTGTGCATATAATTTTGTACGGTGCGCACATATGTGTTTGAGTACATATGTGCATATGTGCATGCGTGCATTTGTATGAGCTATGAGTTTTTGTTATCTGTCTCCTAAGATTAACCCTCCCAGCCTTGCTTAGTCTCGACCATGGCCATGAGTCCTGAACCCGGCTGTGCCTCCCTTCTGCCTTTGGCATCCTGGCAGGAAGCACAGAGGTGGGAGTGTCCTGGTGTCTGAGGCCCAGAGGCCCCTTTGTCCGGAGTTGGGTGGTGATGGGCAGTGGGGTGGGGGAGTGGGGGAAGAAATTTGGACAACGGCCATGCTGCCGGTACAGCACCCCTTGTCCAGGCCGCTCCAGCGGACGGGGCTCCCACAGTCAGCTCTGGCTACTTCTGGGGCAGTAATAGAGGAGAGACTTATTGTGCAAAGGCGGCCTTGTCCCCATGTGTCCACACAGGGACACAAGCAGCCTTGGACAGAGTTAGCTGTGCCCTGCTCACTCCTGTGAATTCCCTCTTTGAACAGCGGAACCCCAAGAGTCCTAGATCTCTGATGTCTCCATTGACCCACTCTACAAGTGTGTGCTGGCCCTCTGCACAGCAGAAACTTCTCCCTCAGGAAATGGGTGCCATCGTGACAGCTCTACCCCCCATTTTGACAGTGTGTCACAGGTTTGATGTCTGTTATGCATCAAGTCGCAGCCAGTGTTTTCTCTAGTATGCTTGCCTGAGCCATTGTCCTCACTCAGAACACTGTACACACATATACATGAGCATAACCTGCCCCACATACACACAAGTGTAAGACATGCATACGTACACATAGACATGCATATCAACACGCACACATATGTACATCACATAATACATACTTCCCACAATACACACAAGCACACAGTTTTCACACACACACATACATGTTGCATACCATATAAGCATATACACAATATATATGCATACACATACTAATATAAACACATGTAATATGTACAAACCCTTCATTAATATACAAACATAACAGACACTGAGAAACACAGCATACACATAATACACATCTGTATACCTACTATACTGACTTGCATACACACATATGTCCACATACATACTCACACATGTACCACCTAGCTGCATACATAACAGACTCCTGTGCACAGATACACAGATGTAGCTGCATAAGTTATACATTCACACATGTGCGCTTGGTATACACATATTACAATGCACACAAATACATATACCTACACATTATATACATATGTATGGCACATGCACATATGAACATAATTTATTTCTATCACCTTTATCTTCCCCACGCATCCTTGTGTGGCTCACCCACCTTCATCTCCCAAATTCTCCTGGATGGCCTAGGGTCAGTTGATCACCATCTTACAGAAAGAAACCAAGGATCCTTGGGAGAAAAATGGCCCCTTCTCAGAGGAACCATTGTCCGGAAGATGGTCTCTGGAGAGAGTTCTCAGAGCGCACAAGAGCAACATTTCAGACTTGACTGAGTGTTTGGAAAATGCACCTCAACCCCCCTGACCTCAGCACATATAGGGGAGGTTCAGGATTGCATGGAGGAGTTTGGGGGCCAGAGGCTGGTGGGTGCTCTGAGAGGGCAGCCTCTGCAGGAGGGGAGATGCAGGCCATCCTTCTGCTGGGGGTGCGGCTCCAGGAATTGGGGAGGCTGTGACAGGTGCCCCCTTCCAGCTTCGCCTAGGTCCCACTAGAGTGACTGCTGAGAGGAAATGGCCTTTTCCGATAAATTGCTTCAGTCTTCCATGTTCTCAGTATTGGAACAGCGTAGGGCCACATGGGCTCAGGGGGCTCTCTGATGTGGCCAGGCCTCCGGATGGTGTCCAGGAGAGACTGGTTCTCTGAATTCCACAGTTATTCCTCCCTGAGTGTGGCTAGCCTTACTACAAAAGCTGGCTTCCCTGCAGCCCTAATGTGCTCCTAGCCTCCTTCCTCCTAACAGTCCATCACCCACCCCTCCATACTTGACTGTCTGGGAAGGGTCGGAGGAAGGAATGGGTCATTGGCAAACCACAGTATTCCAAAGATAAGGCAAGGGCAGGCAACACCCAATTTGGGAGGCCATTCAGGGAAAGAGTGGGGGATGACCAGAAAGAACAGGGTCAGGGGATATGAAAAGTCCAGAAAGGTGGTGCTGGGCAGCTCTCAGATAAGATCTAGAAAGAAACTCAGGCTGCAGTACTGTCGCTGCTTCCTGGGTGGCCCTCTGGGTAAGGAGGTTGGCTTGCTGGACAGATAGACAGAAAGCTAGCTGGCATAGGGCAAGAAGGGAAGGGAAATGGATCTTTCTGTGGCCTGAGAGGGGGTTGGACATTGCCAGCTACACCTGCTGGTTCCCAAGTTTTACCCCTCTCCTGGTCACTGGGCCTTCCTGGAGCCTTCCCTTTTGTGCCCATGTAGAATATAAAGAAGACTCTCCCCAAGGGCCCCTCGACCCATCTTCCGTGGCACTACCAACTGTGCCTACCCCATCTCCACCTGGTTCAGCGGATCATGCCATCCATCCTGTGATACGCCTGAGGGTCCCTCATACACCCAGGAGCTACTGATTAGGCCAAGCCAGTCACTTTCCTGAGTCTCTCTGGAGCTAGGCAAAGTCTGGGTGAAGGCAAGCATGTTCCTGGCCCTGCATACTCCTGCTGCCTCAATTTCCCCAGTTGTTAGGTATCTTTATGAAGTGAGACTCCTACCTGCCAGGGCGCCATCAATATTCCTAGTCATTCAGGTAACAGCCCCATGAACCCATGGGACTCAGGGAAACCTGGCCTGGATTTGGAATTATCCCTGGAGGCCTTGTGGGCAGGACAAGGACCTGCTTTTCAAGCCCTGGGATGATGCTTGACCAGTGACTCTTGGCTAGTGTCCACCCCTCCCATCTCCAGACACTAACAAGCCTTTCTCCAGAGATTTTTATGTATACTCTGTAAGATCCCTTAGAACTGGAGTTACAGACAGTTGTGGGTTGCCATGTGGGTGCTGGGAATTGAACCTGGGTCCTTTGGACAAGCAAACAGTGCTCTTAAACACCGAACTATCTCTCCAGCTCCAGGCATCCACACTCTTGCCTTACAGTCTCATGTGGCCAGTTCCTAGTGCTCCTAAGGGAGCCCACGGGGACTTCTCCCATCCCTGTGGAACCGGGTACTCCTTTCTCTCCTGCATCCATCTTTGCTCATCCCCCAGGGCTGTGATCACTCCAGGCTGGGCGGGCTGTGTCTCAGAGACCAGCCTGAAGCAGAAGGAAGGAGACAGGGTTGGATCCAGGCCTTTGCTCCACCTGTGTGTAAAGGAAACTGGAGGGTGAGACAGAGGAAAGGCAGAGAGAGACACAGAGAGAGGCAGAGGCAGTAGGCAAGGAGAGCATTCTCAGAGACAGAAACTGAGGCACGGGAGCAAAGGAGAAGGCAAAAGAAAGGAGAGAGGAGGAGAGAAACAAAGGGAGCCAGTGCCGGGAAGGGGGAGGGGCGGCAGGGTCCGGGCTGGGGGACCCTGACCCGTGCGGGGCCCAGCCGGCTCACCGCCCCACTGAGCTCGGGTTTCAGGACTTGGAGCGCCCGGATTCGGTAACGAATGCATGTGTAACGTATTATGAAGAAAGCCTTAAAAAGTCCTCGTTTATCGCTGTTTACGTTATGTGATTGAGGGGAGAATTTGCCAAGACCAAAGGTTACTGCTGGTGTTTCTGTGACGAATATTACCTCAAACTAAGGCAATTAGCTTCAAGGAAGCGTGCGCTGCCTCGGGAGGGTTCTCCGGAGTGAAAGGCTTGATGGATTCCGAGGGTACCAAGGTCTTCAACGGGGAACACGGCCTTCCGTGTTGCAAGCGTGGCCCTCTGTGTGTGTGAGGTCTGACACCAGGCCTGGCGGGCCTCAGTTTCCCTTTCTGTGGGATGGGGAGCGGGTAGGCTGCATGCAGACGTTCCAGGGCTCCCTAGGGTGGCCACATGCTCCATTGGCTTGGCTTCCTGGGGCTGTTTTCGCTCACGACTTAGCTCATCGAATTTCCCCCCTTTGAGACAATTATGGAAATTGCCTGAGCAGTAATTAGTGAACGGTAATTAGTAACTGCTCTTTCTCCAAGAAGGACAGAGGTGAGAAGCCCACCAAGGGGCCCATCCTCGCCTTCTCAAGCTCAGAGGGAGCACCTTGTGCATCTGACCGGACCTGGGATGCCTCAGTTTCCCCATCTGAATGCAAGGTGATGGCAGTACTTCCGTCATGAGGCCAGTGACCCTGCCCCCACCCAGGGGGTTTCATCACTAGCTCAGCCAACCAGGCAGGTTCCCAAAGTTTGAGAGTCTGAGGCAGAGACATGAGAGGGAGCAGAGAGAGTCAGGAGCCTGCTGTGCTGTCCCTGCCTCCTGCTCCAGGAACCTTAAAAGCCAACCAGTCAGAGTCACAGAGGTGCCGCTGCTGTGCCCTCTTACAGCATGGAGCAAACTGGAGGCCCTGAAAAGGTGGGAGAGAGGAGTGCCCAGGGGAGCCAGGAACCGACAGATACATACCTGTATCAGCCCTAGGGTCACCCTGGGCTCCGCACTCTTTTTCATGGGTGTGTATGTGCCAGAGGTTGTTATCAAGTCTTCGCTCTACCACTCTCCATCCTATTTATTTGGGGGAGGGGGGCTGCATGCATGTGGTAGTCAGGCTGCGATTTGTAGGAGTTGGATCTCTCCTTTACCTGCGGAGCCACGCCGCTGGTCCTCTACCTTAAGACACTTTAACCCAGGGTGGGTCTCTCGCTGAACCTGAAGCTTGCTGTTTCAGCTGCAGTGACTGTTCAGCACTCCCTACCCGCCCTCCACCCTGCCCCCGGGCCCTCCTATCTGCAGGAGGCCAGCTCTGAGGTTATAGACTCACGCTGCTCTACCCAGACATTTACCTGGATGGGGTGCTCGAGGTCTGAACTCAGCATATCATCCCTATGCGGCAAGCAGCTTGTTGACTGAGTCCTCTGTCCCCTGCTGGCATTCAGAGGGGCCTTCACGGGAGCAGAGATGGCCAGGATGTGCAGTCTCTCAGCCTATTTCTCAGTGTGCTCTGAGGCCAGGCTTCTGCACTGCTCTGGTATTCCTCTCAGAGTCTGTGTATCAGCCTCCCCTGTAACTCGAGGACCCCCCTAGAGCCCAGCAAGTGTTCTTGCTTCCCGCCTAGAATGCTCCCAGATGATCTTCACAGTGTGCTCCTGTCTGCATAAAGAATGCATTCTTCCTCAGCGTGGGGATTGCGTGGGAAAATATTTTCCAAAGGTCAGTTTGCCAATTACACTTAGACTTTGCAAGTTCATTTATTTATTTATATTTATTTATTTTTGCCACCTTTCACTGTGGCCAAGCTCACTGATTTCATAAAGATGCCATTTAGCTGAGGTAGGTGGGGGGCTGGACTTCGCACACAGTTTCTCAGCGTCAACAGCTGGCCGTAACCATAACTACTGACTTCCTATCATTTGTGTGGTGAGGAACATTTCTATCCCTCCCCCCCCCAAAAAAAATTATGGCCTGTAGGAACCAGACAGCATCTCCATTGCCCAGCAGGAAATTACAGAGATTTTCTTACAGAGTTAACATTAAGCCCAAGTTTATAAGTCTTGCTTGGTTTCACTGGCTCAGTGTGAATGACGATGGCTGCTGTGAATGAGAGGTGTTCAAGGCCATCACAGTAGTGATGTGGCTGAGTCCCTAACTTATGGGATGTAGTCCTGAGGATTCAGGGCTGACTGTAGAGGTGAGGGCATGAGCAGAAAGGGTTGAAACCTCTGGGTCCTGGGGAAAAGAGAGAAGAAGGCAAGGCAGAACGCGGGCCTCCGTTCAAGGGCTGGGAAATACATCACAGAGGGGACAGATCAGGCTGGTGCTCCTGTCTGTCAGATGAGGGCCCCAAAGCACAGCCTTTAAGTGACAGGGAGGATGGATCCAAGGAGTGCAATGGAGACAGTGTGGGCAGCTGGGCATTGGGTATGGGAGGGCTGGATCCTTTAAACACAGGGCTACAGGTTCAGTGAGAGACCTTGCCTCAAAAAGGAGCTGGGTGTGGTGGCTCACGCCTGTAATCCCAGCACTCAGGAGGCAGAGGCGGGTGGATGTTTACAAGTCCCAGGCCAACATGGTCTACCTTGGAGTTCCTGGCCAGGCAGAGTTATGTGGTAAGACCATGACTCAAAAAAAAAAAAAAAATCACAACAAAAATAGAAGGTGGATAGGAGGGTAGGGTAAAAGAGGGAGAGTGAGGAGGGGTAACTAACCTTTTGGAAAAGCCGTATTAAAGCCTGCTAGTGTAGGCTTCCTGAAATACATATATCTACAAGTACACATACAAAAAGTTTAAAGTTAGTTACCCTATAACAGGGCGACAATGTCCATAATGGACATAACAGGCTAGCAAATAAAAAGCTCAGTGCTAGGCATGGGTTGTTGATTTTTGTACTTGTTGATCAGTGGGATTCATAGATCCCTGAACATTATAGGCTATTTCCTTGGCTACCCTCCAGGACTTGACGGTGAGACCTTATTGCTGAGGATATGACATACCTGAGTTACGGCCCATGGAGAAATCAAGCTGGTACTGACCCAGGAGCTTCATCCCTGCTGCCTAGTGCTGAAAGCTGCTACATGTATTACCAGAGAGGAAAAATAATCCTCAGTCACAGAAAGCCACAGTGATGACTGTCCTGGCAAGATATGCCCAGTGAGGCAATAGTGGCCCAGATGTCATGGAGGTCATCAACCAATTCCCAGTTGAATTTAAGGCCTGCCCCACAAGATGAAAGCCTTACCTAGCACAATTACAGACCAAGAAACCACAATCAGACAGGTCATAAGGCCTAGGGGACAGCCTATTACTATTACTCTGTTGACAGTATTAAACTGACTCCTAATGACTTACCACTATACCAATAGACTAGTGTACCACTGAATCCTCATGAAAGGAGTTTCTTCCTGCAGAAGATGGTGATTAACACAGCGATCCACAGCTGGTCACCATGCAGAGATCGTGTTGTGCTCACGATCCTAAATGGGACCTCTATATCACAGACCCTCCTCTCAAGGTTCAAGATTATGATGGAAGAGGGGATAGAAAGATTCTAAGAGCCAAAGATGGTAAGGGACTATGATGTGAACAGTGTCTTCTGGATACAACAGGGCAATTGCACTTATGAGCTCACAATGGATATGTTAGCTTGCACAAGACCTGTGTAAGCTCAAATCAGACAAATATTAGAACGAAGAGGGAAGGTGAGCACACTGTGCCACCCATTCCTCAGAAGTGCTGACAACTGACGGTGGCTGGGAGAGGGAGAGTCAGTTTTCTCTCTGAGTTTGATCCCTGGTAGGTTGGCCGTAGTCTAAGGGATATCCTGCACCCAAGAGTATTTGAGCAACACACATTGGACTCAAGGGATTGTGAAATAGATGTCCCATGTAGTGCCAAGCATGCCACAGTCATTTATTCTTTACACCTGGACCAGCTGTGAATCTCTGTGTTAATCACTACCTATTGCCAGGAGAAGCCTCTCTAATGAGGGTTCAGAAGTACATTAATCTACATGTATATCGATAAGCCATTAGAAGTCAGCTTAGTATGATGTCCATAATACTCAAATGATTTCGTCTTACTTGGCTTTCAGATTAGTTATCAAACAAAATGAGTTTGTCATAGGAAGAGTCATGCATGGTTGGGTGAAGTAGGTGCTTTGTGACACTGTGACCACTTACCCAGCCCAAGACCTTTTCAAAATGGCCAGACATCATGAGGAGGAGGCCAGATGGCTTGTGGAGAATGACTATGAATTCTGAAGGACTGGATGGAGTGGTGCCTCCTATTACGATGCTATGCTCAACATTGCTCTGTTGACAGGACAACCGGCATGAGCGATGGAGTGTTTAAGTGCTACGTTGGAGCTTGCTAACTTCTTTTTAAAATATTCTCTAAGATGCTGCATCCCAAGGTCAATTTGCACTTACTTGGGAGTAATGACAGTAGCCTTCAGAGTACAAGTTGCTGGCCAAGGAGGATCCTGACCTCTGCCTACTTCCACATCCAGCACAAGCTACTGAAACTGCTGCTGGTTGCATGGCTCAACTAGTGAGTAAGTCTCTATTGCTGAGGACCTCATATACTCTAGTTGCAGAATGTGGAGAAGTCAGGCTTGGACCAAGCTGGTAGCTCTTTCTGTTTGTGTTACTTTCTGTTTGGATTTAAGGCCCGGTTCATAGTGGAGAACGTACCTTTGATACTTGTGTTGACCGATCTAGGCAAAAATGGCAAACCTGTGATGAGAGAACCCCAAGTGAAGAATTGTCTTCATTCAGAGTGACCCACGAGCATGTCTGTGTGGCGTTTTCTTGATTGCTAATTGATGTAAAAGTTCCCATACCACTGGGTCCCTGGACTGCTGCGCCTGGGTTGAATAAGAAAAGCACCTGACTATGAGCCTGGGAGCAAGCCAGTAAGCAGTGTCCTCTGAGGTTTCTGTTTTCAATTCCTGTCCTGGCTTCTCTCCACGATGGACTATAATCTGCAAACTGAAATAAGCTCCTCCCCAAGATGCTTTTGGCCACAGCGTTTATCACAGTGACAATGAGCAAACTAGAATAGTACTATAAGCTCGGACAAAACCTGGGGCTGGGGAAGCCATGGGTCCCAGGAAGTTACTGCTATTGTCTTGTTAGACATGTGCCTGTCGTGTCTCCCATGTGTTGATGCCTAAAGAATAGTGTCGGTGTTAGCCACGGTTGATTAGACATCTTTTTGCAGTGAGTAGTGGTCACTATAGAAACTCATATAACTGACTGACCTGCTACAAATAGGTTTCTGTCATCGTCTACACTGTGGCTTAGCATCCCAGGGTTTAGACCTAAATGGAATAAAATGTTGTAAATCTAGACCACCCCTTCCAAGGTTCAGGGGTATAACGGGAAATGAAGCAAAAAGGAAGGATGAGGTGGAGGGCTATGTATGTTGCTTTGGAAATGGCCTTTGCCATCTTGAACCAGGCCAATGACAAAGTCTGACTAGGCTCTACCACAGGACTCTAACTCTCTCATGGACAGAGAGGGGAGTGTAGTGGAACTTTGGGTTTCTTTAAAAACTCGGTTGTGTTCTGTAAACATGTTTATATTTTAACCCCAGGTGTGGGGTTTTGGTTAGTCCTTCAGTTTGTCCACAGCTGATAACTGCCTCCTGCAGGGTTGTGGTCTTTGCCAGCTGGAGTTAGCTGAATTTTGAGGACCGTGAGGGGTATAAATACAAGAGCCCAGAGAGAGAAGGCGTGGCAGCTTGGAGGAGACAGATGGAGGATTGCTTGCTGCATTTGCTGTGCTTGCTGGTCTGATGGTCTGCTGATTACCTGGACTGCTGGCTATCCAGACTACTGAGACTGATTTTGCCCCCAAAAGAACCCAACGGCTCTGCCCAGCTGGAAGAAGTGAAGAGGACCACCCTTTCTCTTTCCATCTTCTTTCTTTCCTACCTAGGGTTGGCAGTTTGGAAGGGAGAGCCTTTAAGGAACCCCCTTAAAGGATAGTTTAAAAAAACTAGCGCCTACCCAGGTGCGGTGGCTCACGCCTTTCAGCCCAGCACTTGGGGAGGCAGAGGCAGGCAGAGCTCTGTGAGTTTGAGGCCAGCCTGGCCTACAAAGTGAGTCCAGGACAGCCAAGACAACACAGAGAAACCCTGTCTCGGAAAAAAAAAACAAGCAAGCAAACAAACAAAAAACAAAACAAAGGAAACAAAAACCTAGATCCTACAGGAGAGAACCATAAGATTCAGGAGCTCCCATGACTCATGGCCTTCAGGAAATCCTTCCAAAGTCTGGTAAGGTAGCTGCCTATTCATCACCTAGGAGATGCCTCAAGGGTATAGGTTTTTGTGTGTTGCCTGTGGCATAGGTGCCCCTAAGCTGCTCACGGGATATCCCAGCAATGTAGCTGCCGCCCTAACCCCGCCACCCCGCAAAGAAACCAAAACTATGAAACTTCTAGAAGAAGAAATAAGGGTTTTCTTCTAGCCAAGTCAAAAAAAAAAAACTTGCAATTTTTATCCAGATACAGTTTAACCAGCCCCAGGACATAGACCACCAAACTCAGTAAGTTTAACTTCAAGGTTAGAAGCTTTTACTTGGCAGCAAGCATTATTAATACAGTGAAAATATAAACTTCAGGCAAGAGAAGAATGTTTACAGGACATCTCTCACAACCCAGAGATGGGGGCATCCAATGGGAGAATGGGCCTAGGGAGCCAAGCATGGTGGCGCACGCCTTTAACCCCAGCACTCAGGAGGCAGAGGCAGGTGAATTTCTTTGAGTTCGAGGCTAGCCTGGTCTACATAGCAAATTCCAGGACAGTCAGGGCTACGCACACAGAAACAGTTTTTGTTTGTCTTGAAAAACAAAACAACAACAACAAAAAAGAAAGAAAGAAAGAAAAACTAGTTCCTGCAACTTGTCCTGTCTTCCACATTTCACACTCCTGCATGTGCGCCCTCCAAATGAATAAATAAAATATGTGCAATTTAAAATTTAAAAATGGCAAAGCTTTGAACAAGTGCTTCACCAATGAATATGTATGAATGGGAACAGGCACAGGAAGAGATACTGAACATCACCGAGTCATTGGGTCACTGAGTCACACAAGTGAAAGCACAATACTATGCATATTATTGGCCCTGCTAAAATAGAAGCGTCTGAAAAGCTTGTGGGAGTGTGGAGGGAATGTAGCCAGTTGGTACAAAGGCTGCAAAAGACAATTCAACCCTTTGATAAGATGTACAGAGGTATGTCAACATGAGGCTCTTTGCAGACCTACTCCCGGAGGAAAAAGCAGAGCTGGCAACAGCGATTAAAATCCCGACAATGAGAAGTCTCTGGAGAGTGTCCTCAGCGTATACACTAAATGAGAGATCTATTCACGGAAGCATAATACCACTCAGTAAGAGTGACAAGAACCAGCAGATTCACGTGCCTCCCCACCCCCTTGAGCTGGCAGAAGCTTTAAGAGATGGGGTTTAGCGGGGAGTGATTAGGTCTTTAGCAGGGATTAGAGCTTTCTTAACAGGACATTCTTACTCTTGTGGGAAGTCTGAATGCGGTTGTGATAAGCGCTTAGTGCCTCCCTCATGTCTCTTGCATCCTATCTTTCCTGTGACCTCTGCCCCCCTTTCTCACAGACTCTTGCCGGTTCACAATGCCATGGGTCCCCAGCCCCAGAACTGATGAGGTGCCCTTGGTATCTAGATCTATGAGCTAAATAAATATCTACTTTGAAAAGCAAAGCAAAGCAAAACAAAACAAAACACCTAGCCTAGCACAATAACATCAAATGGACTAAAGATGATAGGTCAAATGGAGATTCTCTCTCCTCTTTCTCTTCTGGGTCAGGGAGGCATACTGTGCCTTACTGATGGGAACTGGTTCCCAGCTGCTCCGGCAAATTCTGCTGAGTGCAGAGAAGACTTCAGTAATTTCTTATTCTGCTAATTCCATATGGCAGAGATTTTACCCCAGAACACTGTCATGAAAGAAGACTGGTACCACAATGTGTCTGAGAAAGACTCTCTGCGCCCCAAGATGTGAAGACCAGAGACTGTACTCCATGCATAGCACAGAGCCTTTTCCCAAGAAGAGAATTCCAAGGTTAGGACATGTCTCAGCACCTAAAGCACCTGCTTTGCAGGGTTAAGGACTAGAGTCTGGTGTGCAGAGCCTGTGTAAGATCCGGATGTGCTACCTGTAAGCCCAGAGTGTGGCCAGCAGAAATAGGGTATCCTTGGGGTGGGATGGCTAAGCAGACTAGCTGAAACAGTGAGCCCCAGATCAGCAAGAGACCCGGCCTCAATGTGTAAGGTAGAGAGCAATGGAGAAAGACACTGAGGTCAGTCTCAGGTCTCCAAAGCCTGAATCACAGCCACTCACCCCATACACATACACACACATAGACACACGCAATGAGAGGAGGGGTGGGCAGACACTCCACAGAAGGACAGACATCTTTTGAGAGACCACGGAGAAGGTTAGGTCTATAGGTGCTTTGAAAAGCAGTTTCCTTTTAAGCCAATACATAGGCCCTCCAGCTGCCTGGAGAGAACCAAGGAAAGAGACAGCATAGAAGGACCCCTCCCACTTCCCCCTGGGCCCAGAACAAAACTCAAAAGCGGGCCTCAAAATTTTATCCCTTTACCAATTTAATGGGACAAGACTGCTCAGAAATTTTTGATTCCAGGGCATTGTCAGAAATAATAAAACAATCAGTCGGTAATGAATGCAGCCTGCAGATTGGAGAGTAATAATGAATGGAGGGACGGAACACGAGAGAGCTCAGGAAAGAGAGACAGACAGTCGAGTGAGCCCCAAATGAAAAACTGTCACCCAGCACGGCTCTGTGCACCCAGGGCGAGGCCCTGTCAGGACAGGAATTACACACTGTGTGTAACCCCGGTTCCACGGGGCCCCATGTGCTCTTCTGGCCTCTTTGAGCACTCCATGCACATCGTACAGAGACACACAAAAGCAAAACACCAATATGCCAAAATTTTTTTAAATCTTCCAAAATTTAAGGTAGTCATTCAAGTATATTTAAAAGAAACATAACAAATGACAAAAATTTCCTTCCTTTTAAAATATGTTTAAAAAGAAAACATATGAAACAACATGTATGTGTGGATGTTTACAAAGGACATTGGTGGAAACTGAGGGAATGACAGACACGGTATGGGAATTGCAATACACAGGAGCCAGTGAGTAGAGTCTGGAATAGTAAGGTTAATGTAGTGTGTGTGTGTGTGTGTGTGTGTGTGTGTGTGTGTGTGTGTGTGTGTGAGAGAGAGAGAGAGAGAGAGAGAGAGAGAGAGAGAGAGAGAGAGAGGTGTGTAGAAAACAGGCCGATGTTGTAGGCCAGGCTGCCTGAACAGACTTACAGTCAACTGCTTTATGACAAGATTAGTGGGATAATTCAATAGAGTGGAAAAAATGGTTTTCTTCACAAGTGATACTGGGCTAGGTGTGTATACAGGCAGGTGAGGATCAGCCCTACCTAAATCCCCCGCACAAAATGTTTGTTAAAAATTGACCTGGATTGATCTGGGGTGCACAGATGGCTCAGCAGTTAAGAGCACGTGTTGCTAAGGTGAGATGGGGTGGCAGGCACCTAGAATCTTAGTGCCCGAGAGGTGGAGGCCAGAGAATTAAGAGTTCAAGGCCAGCCCCTCTGAAGCCAACCGGAGCTAGATGCCTCAGGTAAACAAAGAGAAAGAACTGAGAAGACAAATTCAAACTAGAACGGACAAAGAGTATTTGCCAAACATATCTGATAAGGATTTGATATCCAGAATTTTCTACATATAATTCCCACCTCTCAACAATAAAAAGAGAAATGACTGGGTTAAATAACAGGGCAATGACTGGGACAGACAGTTCTCCCAGGAGAAAGTACAGATGATCGATAAGACCGGAAAATATGTCCAATAACAGAGTCAGAGCTGGAGAGAACCCCTCAGGCTCACTAGATGGCCCTAATGAGCAGAGCTGGGCTGTGGGGAAGCTGGAGTCCTGGTGGCGGGAAGTGCCGCAGCCACTGCAGAAAACGGTCTAAACTAAAATCCTGGCATGTCTAACCTGTGACTGCAGATGTCCCAGGGTGGTGTGTGTGTGTGTGTGTGCGCGCACACACACACACATTCTGGTGTAGTCACTCGTGTGCTCATGTGGAGGCTGAAAGTCAACGTTAAGTGTCTTGCTTTAATGCTCTCCACTTTATTTTTGAGGCAGGGTCTCTCACTGTGCCTGGAGCATGCTATTGATACTAGACCAGCTAGCCAGTAAGCTCCAGGGATCTACACCCCTGCCCCACATTTGGGCACTGGGTTAAAGACATACGCTACTGCACCTAGCTTTTGTCACCTGGGTGATAGGGATCCGAACTCATACCTCACAGTTGGGTAGCAAGTACTTTACCCGCTGAGCCGTCTCCCCAGGCTGACAGAGCTGGTTTTAAAATGTACCAGTTTTCACACTTTACGTACTATCTTTTATTGTACTTAAGTTAAATTTCAATAAGGCAAACAGAATTCTGTACCTGTGTGGTTTGATTTTTTTTAAAAATGTGTTTGGGGTTGGAGAGGTGCTCAGTGGTTAAGGACATTTCTTACTCTCCCAAGGACCAAGTTCTGTTCCCTGCACCTTCACAGGGCAGCTCAGTCACACTAGGGCAGCAGGGTGGTCAACACCCTCTTTTGACCTCCTTGGGCACATGCATGTGCACAGGCACACATAAATAATCGAACAAATTTTTTTAAATTGTATCCGAAGGGAAAATTACATCCTGATGTAGCCTGGCATTCTAGCAATAGCAACAAACACTAAATTTTCTCATTCAAGAGAATATACTGAACATAAATATAGGGGACGGAGAGGAGAGAATCCCTGGATCTCGTTGGCCAGTCAGCCTAGCTGAATCAGGTTGGCAAGAGACACCCCACCCCTGAAAAGAAAAGCTAGAGAACAACGGAGGAAATCACTGACATTGACCTGTGGCTTCCATATGCACACATTTGCACATGTAGAAACACACACACATACAAACACACACAATGTACCTTCTTCACGCTTAGCAATCAGGCTGTGGCTTCTGACCTCAGTTTACCCTCACCAGCCTTAGGAGTTGATCATGGGAGCTCGGGGGGGGGGGGGCTGGACACACAGATGTTCCCATGCTGACTTACTGTGGCCTCCCCAAGCCTTGATCCCTCCATCCATAAACTGGAAGTGTTGAGCGCTACCCCATAGGCTTTATGGGTTGACTCCTGTGTCCTTCCCTACAGCCTGTGCATGCTGAAGGCCTATACTCAGGTGGTGCTACTGCTTGGGGGGGGGGGCGGTCAGCAGAAACCACAGAAGACTGGATCTAGCAGCTCACTGCAGGTCTTTGAAGTGGGAGCTGGGCCCTGGCTCTTCCCCTCTCTGCAACTCTCTGTCTGCCAGGAATTCAGTGGCCTCGCTCCACCATGTGCTTAAGCCGCAACACTCTGTACAAAGCTCAGTGCCAGTGTGCCCGAGCAGCTGTCCACACAACCCTCTCCTCTTCGTTTTGTCTTACATTAGGTGCTTTGTCACAGTGTGGGAAAGGTGACTAGCAAAGATTGGTAGAGCATCTTTCTAATATGTCAAGAGGGACCTGCCCATGGAACAGTTGGTGTGCATGGTGCCAAGAAAGATGGCCTCTCACACTCCACCAGCGAAGGGCACCCAGTCCAGCCTGGGCTCCAGGGAAGGAAGAGATGGGAGAAGGGAAGGAGAGGAGGTCTGGGACTCATGAGGGAATCCAAACTAGTTGGAGAGTGATGGGTGAGAAACCCAGGAGGGGCTGGAGCAGGTTCCAGGATAAAGGGGAATCCAAGGTGACAGCCAGGGTCCTGGGATGATGGGCTTCTGAAAGCCCCTTCAGCAAATGCTGGCCCCACTGGGCAGGTTTCCCAGGGCCCATCAGCTCAGCATTCTGTGACATCCCACAGACTTCAGCAGCCTCACCTGGGCAAGGGAGGGGGAGGAAGGGAACCCTACTGTAACCCACACTCAGCTCGGTGCCCCACACAAAGAGCCCTGTGGTCACTCAGGAACAAGGGCCCCTCTCTGCCCTTTAGGCTCCTCACAGGCGGGGTGGGGGATCATGGGGACGGACACCATTCTTCACCTGAATGGTCCCGTGTGTCCTCCAACAGCCGTCCCTAAAGCTGAGCCCTGATCTGCTGCAGCCCCAGGGCCCAGCTCTGGACAGCCTGACTGGGCTATGAATAGCACACAGCCCTTTTCCTTTCCAAATATAAAAATGTTTGCTTTCAATCAGGGGCGTCTAGGGAGATGGAAATTATAGGATTGGAGAGTGTCCTTGGGTAAAGAATGCCGAAAGCTCCGTAGGGCCTCTGATTAGGGCTGGAATAATTCCCGCTGTAATATAAACAAGCCTCGCTGGGCTAATGGGGGGCGGGGGCGGGCCAGGAAATAGGGGCACATGCCACTTCTTTGTTCTCTCCCCTCCCTGAATGCCAGTGAACGAGGCCAGGCCTAGTGTCCCTCAGCCTAGCACCGGGTGGGATCGTGGGCTGGTCACTGCCCTTAGGGTCTGGCGTTCCCACGGTGGCAGGTAGGGACAGGCTTGTAGCATTCAGTGCTGGCTTCTCGGTGCCCTTCCTGCCTGCGCGTGGACTGGGGCCAGCCCAGGGAGAAGACAGGCTGCCTGGGAAAACAGCACCCAAGCAGGCGTTTCTTCTCTATTTCCCCAACAGTCTGCTAGCAGGTCCACAAACATCACCTGGACCCTCCAGGTGACATTGATGGTGGAAATGTACTCACCCATGAGTTACAACGTAGAGAAACAAATACACCAAGGGTAAGTCTTAGCCACTATGGCAGGAGCAGTGATCTGCCAAAGCAGGGGTACTTTTCACATCTACGTCTATACCTGGCTGGGACAACTACCTCTTCAGCCCTTGCTGCTGTCTCAAAATAAACAAGATTATTTTGATTCGTGTGTATATGTGTGAATGTATGCCGCATGCAGGCCAGAAGAGGGCAACATATCCCTTGGACTTGGAGTTTCAGGTTGTGAAGTGCCTGCTGGGAATTGAACTCTGGTCCTCTGGAAGAGCAATTAGAATCTTAACTTCTGAGCCATCTCTCCCCTTCGCTGCTGCCTTAAATACCAGACTTCGTCCTTTTTTTTTTTTTTTTTTTAACCCATGTGCAAACGCATGGCTCCCACCGTTCTTCTCTGAAGCCTAAATCTACATGTGTGTCCATCTGGTGGTGGATCCTGAAACCGAATCACAAAGTCATGATGTGGCTTTGCGGTTTGGGGATATATTGGAAAGATCGTGCAGGAGGCAGAGGTCCTGGGTCTCTGTCACTGGGTCACAGTCTCTCAGTTGTAAAATGTGTGCAAACAATAAAAAAGTAAAATAATATTTTTTAAAGTAGTTTGAAGTGACCCTAAGAAAGGACTTGTCCAACTCTGATGAGATCTGGAGACCTCCTTCCTCCAGCTCAGAGGAAGAACGGACAAAGAGTATTTCCGGGTGCCCTGGAAAGAGGCAAGGATCAAGCTGAGTCCCCAGGGCTGAACCCAATCCAGTGCCTTCAATTCCTGGGCTGAGCCCAGCAGAGAGCGAAGTCAGACGGCCAAGGGCAGAGTCTGCCTGTGATGATACCAGAGAACATGGTCCAGCGTGGCACCTGTTCGGTCTCCCGCAGACAGGAACCTTCCAGTCAGGACAGCCCATCGCCCGCCTCCCCCCCACCCCGCGTAGCTGCGGGGTCACGCGGGGGCAGCTCGCTCCTCGCAGCTCATCTTCCTTGGGATTCCGCCGGGCCTTTCGAGAAGGGCAGCACCGGGGGCTGGGAGGTGGGAACCTGGAGGCGAGGGCCGTCCCGGGGCGGGGGCGGCTCTGGAATGCGGCCGCCTAGCAGATGGCCCCTGCGCGCCCTGCCGGGGCCGCCAGCGGTTCCGTATTTACACTACATTAATAATGGTTTAAACGCTCTCATAAATACATGCTGATTAATTGGCAATCCATTTGCCGAGGGCCGGCCTGCCAGACGGTTTCCTGGAGGCCCCGCTCCACATCCCGATAAACACGCCGGGGCCGGGCGCTAATGCACAGCCCCGCCCCGGTCCCCGGACCGAGCTGCTCAGCGGCGCCCCCTGGGGAGCCCCGGGGGCACGTGCGCCCCGCGGTGGCTGGCTCCCGGAGCCCGCGCCCAGCGGGGCCGCCTTGCGAGCGGATCGCCCTGAGACCCCGGCTTCCACGCCTCCCGAGAGACCGGGAGATCAGGTGGAGGAGGTGCCGGGGGGAACCGGGTTGTCTCACAGCGCGGGGTCACCCGGGTCCTCCTGTCATCTCAGCCTCCTTGCTCGGCCTCCCTTCTCATCACCTGGCCCTCTTCTAGAACTAGGGGGGCAGGAGGGAGGGATTCGTTTCCATGGAAGCAGAGCGGTGCTCCCCACCCCCGTCCCCCGGGAGCCTGGGCAGCGGCTGTCTCTCCAGTCAAGTCCCGAGGGCAGACACACCTCACTCTGCCCCTTGTCCTTTGGCAATTAGCGCTAGCCCCGTCCCCAGGGTCCCTTCCGAGCCCACAGCTCCCAGCTCTACAACGCCCGCTGTTCCGGGCACGTCCCTTGCGTCCATTCTGCAGGTGGGAACATTGACGATCGCCCGCCAGGTGGCTTGGCTGGCAAGTGACAGCTCGAGACACCCCCACGCGTCTGCTCCAGGCTAGAGTGTTGAAAGAAAGAATGAATGAAGACTAAAAGCTCAGAAGGGGTGGATGGGTGAGGGAGGGGGTGTGCCCCCTCTGGTCCCTACCCTGATGATTGGCTTTCAAGCTCGGGCAGACCTCGAGTGGGGAGGTCAAAGGTGGCTGCTGATGGCTGTCACTCAAACAAAATAGGCCCGTTTTCATTTTTCACTTGGGCCCAGACCCCTCCAAACAGACAGTGATTAGGTCCTGATTGAGCCTTTCCTCCGCCTGATGACTCCCACATGTGACCCGCTCCCAAATTACATGCAAATGTTCCCGGACGAGCTGCTGAAAGCCGCAGCGGGCTCCGGAGGGGCCGGGTCCCTGCAGCGCCGCGCCCCTCCCCCGCAGGTGCCAGTGGCCAGGTCACCGGCCTCACCTGCGGGGGCC
>CM053760.1:68699457-68745318 GCA_028658305.1 Pachyuromys duprasi
TATATGTGTGCAACTCTGTGGGGGGTGTGCATACTTGCATGAGGATTCAGAGGCCGACTTCAGCTGTCACCCCTCTGTATTGGTTTCCATTTTA
This sequence comes from Pachyuromys duprasi, assembly GCA_028658305.1. NCBI lineage: Eukaryota > Metazoa > Chordata > Mammalia > Rodentia > Muridae > Pachyuromys > Pachyuromys duprasi. The sequence continues at coordinate 68,699,552 of CM053760.1, forward strand.
TTCTTTCAGACAAGGTCTCTCATTTAACCTGTAGCTCACTGATCCGTCTAGAATGACTGGCCAGTGAGCACCAGGGATTTTCCAGGCTCCACCTCCCCAGGCTGGGATTACAGGGGTACGCCACTATGCCTGGATCTCCAGCTCTTCAGCACACGTATAATTAATTAATTAATTTTTAATAATTGTGTCTTGGCCTTTTGGCTAAGATCTTGTATATTTTAAGCTCTCTGTCTATCTGTCTGTCTCTCATCTCTCACAGGTCCAGCATGCACACTGGACCAGTTCACTATAACTCCTAGTTGGCAGGTGGGGGCACCCATAGGCAGTGACAGCCAAAAAATGAGGTCATGGGGTGCCAACTGTCCCAGCCCAGGTGGGATCGACAGTGAAGCATTCTGCTTGGTGGAAAGACTGGCTGGGAAGGAGATGGCCAGAATGTGAGGCAAGAAGTATGGGTTTCAGAGCACCTGGGCAGCAGACAGCCATGAAGGCAGGTGGGTAGAGAGGAAGCTACACATGGAAAACAGGAAGTGTCAAGAGAGAAACAGTGGGTAGAGAGCAGGGGCTGAGGCGTGCCTTTCAGCTTCACCCACGTGGAAGCAACCAGGAGCCCCTGGCTGGGCAGAGGGGAAGGTAGTGGAGACACGTGCACAGCTGTAAAGGAGCCAACCGCCTCCCGCCAGGATGGAGTGCTCCCGGTGTCAGCCTGCAGGGGCGCCTTCTCTGGAGTCTTAAGGAAAAACTGAGGAGGTACCCGTGAGCAGCAGGGCCCTCCCCACCCCCGCCACGAGGCCCCCTGCACCGCAGTGGGGTGTCACTCCCTTCCGTGGTAGGCAGGAAGCAGTCGCGAGCCCCACCCTCCCCAGCAGGTGGGTGGCCCCTCATCAGCCCTGCTGTGGAAAGTGAAATCACTTCTTCCAATTACAGGCGAATCTGGAAACTTTTTGTGCCTCCGACATTTCCTCCAGCCCAGGAGTTAATCAGCCCTCAGCTGTCCCCGCTGGGGCCAGGGTGTGGGGCACCAGGCCCGTGGTGCCCTAGAAAATTGTTTCTCATCGCCAATTATTGCCCATTAGAGCTAATGGTGGCACTTAATCACCGCACACTTATCTGGGGTGTTTTAAGCCACTGGAACGGCCTCCCCTTCCACCCCTCCCCCAACCCGGACTTGAGCACAGCTCAGGCCGTTGCCTGCCAGGAATATATATGTTTAAACCAAATCACACATCTGATACCGTTTTGTTTGAAAGACGATCTGGCCTCCCCTCCCTCATGTCTGCTGGTCACACAGTGGAGTGTGGGGGCAGCAGCGGATTCCATGGGGGCCTGGAGGAGGCCTTACCCAGCTCCTCTGCAGAAAGAAAGACACTGAACCCCAGGGACAGACGAGGAAGTTGAGCCCCATGGAAGGAGAGACGAGCAGGAGCCAGAAGAAGGAGATTCATCTCTCCTGCTCCGTCCAGGCTGGGGACAGGGTAGAAGGGTTGGCCGTATGGCTTTACCCTCGGGACTAGGGCAAAAGAAATCGGATGGGTGCATGGATTCACCTGTCCTGGCCCTGCCAGTCTCAGACAAAAGGCAAGAAAGGTTTGGGAGGCTGGGGAGATGGCTCAGTGGGTAAGACATGAGTTCAAATTCCTAGTACTCACACAGTCTCTGGTGCCTGTAAGGACAGCAAGACAAGATGGGGAATCCCAGCACTCTGGGAGGCAGAGGCAGGCGGAGCTCTGTGAGTGTGAGGCCAGCCTCATCTACAAAGCAAGTCCAGGGCAGCCAAGGCTACACAGAGAAACCCTGTTTTGAAAAAACAGCAACAAAAAAGACAAAAACAAAACAAAACAAACAAACAAGAACTAGCTCACTTTCAGGTTTAGTGAGAGACCACGTCTCAAGGGTATACAAGGGTATACAGTAAAGAGTGATACAGATGAACAGCTGAGGTCTCTCTCTCTCACACACACAGTTGGTTTAATTAAGTGTTCTGGTCTTGGTGCTGGGACTGAAACCCAGGGCCCTCTGGTGTGTACTTGGCAAATGTTGGCTGAGGAACAGCTACCACAGCGCCTCACTGAATTGTCCGTGTCTGAATCAAACATGGTTTGTAGCCAGGGCAGGCCTTACACCTGTGATCCTCCTTCCTTAGCCTCCCGAGGAGCTGGGTTTGCAGGCCCCAGGTCCCCACACCCTACCAGGCAAGGAAGCGCGTGGTTGGTGTGGTTGCCTGAAAAGTGAGGGTGCTCAGAAGGCTGTTCATGGTACACCAGGTTGAAGCTCTCCGGCAGGCGTGCACCCCACCGCTTCTTTTCTTAGTGCTGCCGGATCCTGCTGGGCTTTTAATCTGCAGAGGAGGTTCTGGCTCCCCAAAGGGCTGGGCCCCTGTGAAGGTGCCAAGACAAGCCAGGAGTGTACCGTGGTGGTTATAGAGTGATGACTGGGCTTGCACTAAGGTGTTCACTACTGCCCAGTGATGGTGTGCCCCAGGCTAGTCCTGAGACCACGTGGCCCACGGGGCTGTCTGTGATGAGAAAGCCCGATAATCCCAGCAGAGCTCATGGAGCCTCCTTAGACTTCCCCGAGGGCCATGACACCCCAGGGTCACAACAAAGGCTAGAATAAGCCAGTCTCCAATCAGAGATGAAGCCAAGCGGCGGAGGAAAACCACCCAGGAAATTCTAATGTGTCCCACGAAGCAAATGACAGGGTGACATGCTAGAACTAACAAAGTGATGTGTGTCCTCCTTCTTCCCTTCCCTTCTCTCAACCTCATTCCCTCCCTCTGTCTTTTCTTTTCATAGATAAGAAAAGGGAAGAGGGGGAGGAGGAAGTAGCAGAGGAAGGCAAAGAGAAGAGAGGAGAAGTGAGGAGGCATCACACCTGGGGGATGCAGAAAGTGGGGAAGACCTGTGTGTGGTATTTAGGGTCCCCGGGAGAATAAGGAAACACAGGCATCCTGGACCTCAAGTCCTGAGAGTCCTTGCTGTGCACTGCCATCCCCCTGTCGTCCTCTGTGAGGCCTGTGTCAGGCTGGGGCTGGTGTCCTGTCTGTGGTCAGGAGATAGACCCCACTGAGCTGTGGCTTCAGCTTCAGGGGCAGGGGCCTATTCAGTGGAGCTCAGGATGTGTGCTCGGCTTCACAGTACCTTCTCACAGCTACCCCAGGCCTCTAGCGGACCCGCCTTGGGGCTCTATCCATCCTCAGGCCCCGATACTGTCCTCATTACACCACCCAGAAGGGGCCAAGGCTGGTGTCAGCGAGCGCCGTCTCGAAAGCCACCAGGACACAGCCCAATGGCAAGATGGATGGGTGTCACCAGCCACTTTAAGGCTGTGTTTATGGGACACCCAGGAAGCTGGTCAATCCCTGGGGCCATCAGTCACTGGGCTACCAGGGTCTCTGACAGCCTCGGAGATTGCGTGGCTGCCTCAACTGGGGCAGCACTTATCATCTTAGCCTGAGGCCTGCTGCAGGTCCTGTCCCAGCCTCAGGCGTGACAGATGAGGTACTGTGACCCCGAGGACGAGGAGGGTACAGGGCCAGAGCAGGAGGAAGGCAGCTTGACCCAGCACCCCCAGCCTAGCCACTTGGCTTCGCCTCCCGAACTGTACCTATCCTCCAGCTGCTGGACCTGGGGCTCTGTCTGGTAGATGTCAGATTGCATAGGTCCAGGGATCACAGCAGCCCGTCCCACTCAGGGGACAGAGGCCCATGCTGCGTCTTTGAGGAGGTAACTCATGTTACTGTCTCCCTCCATCTTTCCTTTCCATGGATGAAGTCGATGACTTAGAAACAGTGTGGAACACTGGGCTGTTAGTTCCACAAATAGATGGCAAACAGAGCAATCAGTCACACAGTCAGTGGAGTCAGCGGCAGGAGTGATCACACGGCTGCAGCACCCCTACTAGATGAGCTTGTTTGTGGAGAGAGGGGAAGGAGCCCGAGGAAAAAGCATGGACACATTTCACTCTGACTCTCTCTCTCTCTGAGGGCTCCTGGTTTGCAGCTTCAGTGTCCGTACCTGAGATGCTGGCTCCCTAACTGTCAAGTCCAGAGCTTGGTGGAGAGGGAGCCAGGTGACGGGTAGGCCCTGGGTTCCTTGTGGTGAGTTAAAGCTGTGGAGTGGCCTAAACCAGGCTCTCCCACAAAGCGGCCTTTCAAGGTACTCAGCCGCAGCACATGCGCTTCCTCCCAAGAACAATATACAAACCCACTGCGTGCAAACTTAAACTCCAAGCGGATCAAAGACACGATGCAGGGGATGAAGCTGCCAAGCTCCCAGGGAGTCAAGGAGGAACTCCATGGCCTTGTATCTGATGATAGATTCTTAGATACGCCACCAGAATGCAGAAGAAACAAATGAGGAAAATGGATGAGTGGGTCTGACCCAAATGAAAAACTGTTGTGCTTCAAAGGACGCTGTCAAGAATGCAGAAACATGACCCAGAGAATGGGAGGAAATATTTACAAATCATGAATTTGATAAAGGTCTCATGCCCAGACTAGACAAAGAACTCTTAAAATTTTGCCAGTAATGAGGAGAGCTTAGTTTTAAACCAGGCAAGGGGCCGAAGGGATGTTTTTCTAGAGCAGAGGTGCTCCGGAGGGGAGAAGGGGCTGGAGAGAGACGGCTCAGCAGTCAAGAGCTTTGATTCTCTTGTAGAGGACCTGAGTTTGGTCCCCAGCCCCCACTTAAGATGCTGTCACAATCACCTGTATCTCCAGTTCCAGAGAGGCCTGGGGGCTCAGGCTTTTGCAAGTGGCCACACTCGAGCCTTCTTTGTTGTTGTTGGGAATGGGAATGCAGGTTGGTGCAGACACAATGGCAAAATAAATATTTCTGCAATCCCTCCAAAGGTTAACCAGGGAATTGCTATCTGACAGAGGAAACCATCCCACGACTGTGCTCAAAAGAACGGAAAGAGCATCTTCATCCAAAAACGTGCAGGTTTGTAATGACGTCCTCTCCAAGAGCCGACAGACAAAACCAACAGATAAATATATGAGGATAATATGGCAGCTAGGATGGTGCCTCATTCGTGTAATCTCAGCACTCCGGAGTCCAAGGTAGGAGGATCGCTGAGTTCTAGACTTGCCTACGCTACAGAGTGAGACCTATGTCTTGGTTTCTTTTCCTGGGCTATGATAAAATACACTGGCCAAAACAACTTAGATGGGGCTGAAGATACGGCTCAGCAGTTAAGAGCACTCTGCCAGAGGACCAAGTTCAATACCCCGCACCCACACAGTTGCTTATAAGCGTCTATAATTCCAGCCCCTTCGGGAATCAGATGCCCTCTTCTGGCCACACCAGACAAACATGCAAATAAAACACCCATACACAGAAAATTAAAAGAAAAGTAAAAAAAAAATTTTTAAAGCAACTTAAGCAAGGGAGAGTTTAATCTGAGCTCACGGTTAAGGGTACATGTACCCCCATTTTCCCTGGCAGGAAGTCAGGGCAGCAGGAGCCTGAAGCAGCTGGTCACATGGAATCCAATCCGGAAGCAGAGAGGAATTCGTGTGTTCTCAGCTGTCCTCCGCCCTGCACAGTCTAGATCACTGGGCCAAGGATGGCCCCACCCACAATTAATATAGCTCTTCCCACATCAGTTGATAGACTCAAGAAGGTCTCCTAGAGGCTTCTCTCCCAGCTGACTCTAAATCTCATCAAGTTGGCAAAGAATTCTATCCTACCCAGTCACAAAAATAAGTAGATAGATAGATAGATAGATAGATAGATAGATAGATAGATAGATAGATAGACAGATAAAGAAACAAACAGCCATGGCGGTGCACACCTGTAATCCCAGCATTAGAGAGGCAGAGGGTCCGAAATTCAAGGTTGCTGTTGGCTACATAGGGAATCTGAGGTTGGCCTGGGACTACATGTAAACACATGTTTTTTCTTTCATATGTAAGATAATATATACATATATACACTCCAAAGTAGCCATTTTTTTTTAAAGAAACGTCTAAAAGGCTGAAAGTGATATGGCCCTTTCACCAGCGCTATTTTACCAGGTGACAAAGCCCACGGTGGCAGGGACGAATGCCCCGCCCCGCTCTCACGCCTCAGGTACGGTTTACTGAGGAAGTGGGGGAGAGAGCAGGAGTAGGGAGCAGGTGGCTTTGCTGCTGTGGGCGTCATGGTAACCTCTTTTACGTCGTGCCCACATGTTTGGATCATACAGAGCCTCAGAGGTATGGGCAGAGCCTGCCACCTGCCTCCCTGATCCTCCCAAGAGCCCTTCCCACTCTGTAGTGAAATTCACCTGTCCTGGTCTCCATGGCTGGAGGTCAGGCCAGGCTTAGCCACGAAGCTGGCTTACGTGCATGGTGACCTCTGCCTTTCCCTCCCTAAACTCTGTGTCAGAGCATAATAGAAAACAAGGCCCCAGGAGATAGGCTTTCCTGGGTGGGGTATCCACCAGTGCCCCTGGCCGGTAGGCCAAGCTGAGCTGCCCGTTTGGAAACACTCAGGTCTGGAGACAGAGAGGACTACTCGGAGCCCCGTGTTCTGTGTTGCAATTCTGCCCCCATCCCCCACCCCCGCTGACATGCAGTGGGCCCAGGCCTTGGCCTCAGTGGTTCCTCGGGACTGCAGAGGCAGTAGGGGAAGTGGCATTGATGGGTCTCGCCCCGCTGAAAATGTTTAAGAAAGCAGGAAGCATCTCCTAGCCCCTGTGCCTGTCCTCCTTTGTGTCTGCGCTGAGGCAGGGGGATGGGGGAGAGTGCACCCACAGTCACCAAAGGCCTTTCCTGAAAGCCTCCTGGGCTGTCAGAGGCCATGGGCAGAGTCCGCTAGCACAGGCTGTGATTTGTGGCTGCTCCTGTAAACACAGAGTTTAGAGAGGGGAAGGCCAGGGAGGCAGAGGCTCCTGATGTGCACCTGTGCTGGGGATACCCCTCCCAGCGCAGAGAGCCAGGTTGGGGACCACCAGGGGTGTCTCTGCCCACGGGGAGAGGAGGTAAAAACACAGCCCACCTGAACAGCCTCCTTCCCATCGGGGATGGGGACAGAGCCCTGGGCAGGCACTCAAACATCCCCTACGCTCTGCCCGCTGCTGAGCCCAGCCCTCCACCGTCTGTATCAGTCACAGGAGTCTCCCCGCTTCCAACCTCCATGCTTGCTGGCATTTACTGACGCTTTGAACAGATGAAGAATGAATGCGGGCTGGCGAGATGACTCAGCCAGTGAAGGGGCCTGCCTCCAGGCCTGATGACCATAGGCTCCATCCCCAGGACCTGTGTGGTAGAAGGAGGAAACGGACTCCTGCAAGTTATTCTCTGACCTCAGCATACAACATAGCATGGGTGTGCGCACGCACACACACACACACACACACACACACACACACACATACACACACACAAAGTAATGGAATGCAATGAAAAATTAAAATCAAAGAATAAATGGATTCTTGGGCATCTTCCTAAGCCAGGCCCTGTGTGCATGGAGGCTGAGGACAGAAGAGGCAGCAGGTGGTAGAGGGTCAGATGAGGGTCTATGCCGAGGAGGGAGGCCCCTGCCAAGGGAAGGTCTGTGGAAAGGTGCTCTAGGGGAGAGTGGGTGCCAAGGCCCTGGAACAACGCTGAGAGGTTTGGGCTCCAGCAACAGTGTAAAGGCGGGATGCAGCCAGGGACGAAAGAAGTGGAGGGAAGTTTGGAAAATCCTGGAAAATCCGCCAGCTCCTGGGTCAACCCCATTCCACCTCATAGGCAATGGGGCCTCACGTGGCCCCACCTGATTCACTAGTTCTTGAGATATAGCGTATAACTAATTCCAAGGTCTGGGCTTGCTTCTCTCCGTCCTTTGAGCTGTTTGGTTTCTTCTCCTATCACAATTCTAAGTGTTAAAATGTCTGGAGGACTCCCTCTCCCAGCCTCCTGGTTTGAAGCCCAGGGGCCCTGCACCCCCTCATCCTGCCAACCACCCTACACATTTCTGTTATCTCCTTCTTACCTTCAGCACATCTACTTCGGGGACCAAGTGGTTCCCAGAGTTCAGTCCTGGGACGTCTATTGGGAGAAAAGGGTCAAATGCATTTGGGAACTGGCTGGAAGGGCCCTCCGGGTGCAAACTGCAGGTTCTGAGAATCCGGAACGGAAGCCTGTCCAGGTCACCACATTTCTAGTTCCAGCACTCTCCTCTTTCTCACTTTGCAGTCAAGAAGGGTAGGAGAGGTAGACAGACTTCATAAGGACATCAGAAAGAGGCTTAACCTCCCTAAGAACTGAAGTTCTGTGCGCACGTGATGCCCGGAACTATGGCAGCTTCTTTGTGCCTGTGAGTGGAAAATCAGGACTAGGGTAGCAAAGCTACTGCCATTGTATCCTGATGGGGAGGATGGCTGTACCTTCCTTCACACCTGTGCTGTGTGAACCCAAGACGTAGTCCATCTCCGTGTCTCTGACCCACATCATTACCAGAACCACCCAATGCAGAACTATAGACTCTACTCCATGATGTGATTTTCTTCACAGCCCCTTCTCTCACAAATGAATATTTTTTTTCTTCAGCCATTGACATTCCCCCTTCAGAATATCAGCCTGCGACAAGAGCTCGGTTTTGCTCACATATGTGTTTATGACTTGCAGCAAGACCCGGCAGAGATCAGCCTACCCTGGATGTGTGTAACCCAGTGTTCCGGTCAGTGCACTTAGCATGAAGGTCAGTGTGAGGGTGTGAGTGGGCAGTGCTAAGTCTAAGCTGCAAGTCACCCCTCTCCTGATGCAGAGGGAAGAGGAGAGCTGTGTTTCCAGAAGCTGTCACCCTGCAGTGAGGCTGACCAGAGGAAGGAGGGGAAAGAAGATTGGGGGGGTGTTACCCAGAGTTCAGCCCCGAATGACTGCTTCCAGGTACACAGCAATTAAAAAGATGCCACAAGAAGTTAGCACTTCTGACTCATTAGTTTCCTGTGTGTGTGTATAGTATGGGTGTATGTACATGCTTGTTTTTACATGTGCATATAATCATATATGTGGAGTGCTGAGGTTGGCATTGGGGAACAATCCTTAATCACTCGTTGACCTCATTCATTGAGACAAGGTCTCTCAGACAAACCCAGAGCTTGTGGATATGGCTGGCCTTTCTAGCAGAGCTGGCTCTGGGGACCCTGTCTCCACCTTGTAAGACCACCTCACATGCCCAGCATTTAAATGCATTCTGGGGGATCCAAACTCTGGTCCTCACACTTGTATGGCAAGTGACTCAGCTGAGCCATCATAAAGTCGCTTCCATCATAAAGTCATGTCTCAACCTCGGAAAGCACCGTGGGCCGGGACACGGGCGGGAATTGTGTTTATTCCAGGTTAAGCACAGCAGACAATGAGGGGGAGAAAAATCAGTCCACTGCTCAGTTCACCACTTTCCAACATGTGTCACATATCTGCTGCCGTGGAGGAGGCTGTGGCAGGCGCACCTCTGCTGCTGGAACAGTAGCACAGTTAATGCCTGTCCCTTGGAAGGCGGGTAGTGTTTTGCAGAGCGGTGTGACTGTCCCATCCCTTTGGGCTGTTTGGCAGTGGTCCTCCCCACCATCGCCAACTTGCTCCTAATCCGTTCCTGGAGACAGGTGTGGCCTGAGTGGAGGCCCTAGGAGCCTGAGGCAGGCTGTGGAAGGCCCTGGATGGCTGGGGGAGGCCCGCCTACTGCACTACACAGATCAAGGGCAGGCGGCAGCCTGGCTGGAGAGCCCTCTCGAGAGGCCGGAGATGAGGGGCCTCTGTGTATAATAAAGGTGACCAAGTGTCAACTGGATGTTTTTATGCTCTTCTAGAGGCCCCAGCTGCCTCGTGGCCGGAAGGATGAGTTCTTAACCGGTGGCCAAGGGGCCCGGCTTTGAATAGGCTTCAGGCCAAAAGGGCTCCAGGGTAGGCTTGGGGAGGTCTTTACCACCCCAGACAGCCCAGGCCTCCTCCATGCAAAGCCTGAAGGTGCCCATGTGTGTCTTTGGTGACTTGCTGATGTGCTCTGAGGTGTGGTTCTGGGGACACTCTGCAACTGGGACACTAGCCCAGCTCCCAAGGCATTCTGCTCCAGGAGGCCCCAGAGCCTCAGGGCTCCCAACTGTCTGCTGAGGCTGAGAATCCTTATTTGTTACAAGGTCCTCTGTCCTCAGAGTGCCTGTCCCTGCCCTCTGTGGAGGTTAAGAAGCTGTGGTGTGGGCTCAGTCCCCTTCAGCACCCCACCAGTCCCTTGATGTTCCTTTCTCCTGGTCTGCAGATAGTATCTACCAAGCATGGGAGTCTGTCCAGGACGGCCACCCAAGGCTCTCAGCCAGGCTGCCCCAAGGACTCCTGCTCACCAAGGTCCACCCTCTGCATGTCCAGGGTCTCTGTGGCCTTCTCATAGACACGCAGGACTCTTAGCCGTACCCATCTGAGGGCTCAGATCCCATCCAATCTCATGGGCCCTGCTGCTCTGTATCTTCTCCTCTCTGAACAGAGGCTCAGGAAACACACAGATTCAGGGGCAAGTGGCCCACGGGCATCTACAGGCCCCTCGCTGTAGGGAGAACCCGAGGTACATGGAGGCACGAGGCATGAACAGAGGTGTGGATGCTGAAGCAACTGTGGGAAGTGTCTCCATGTCTCACCTTCCCACAGCCGGGAGCACACAGCGCTGCTGCTGCTGCTGCATGAGGAGATAGGGTGGACTGCAGCAGGAGGTGCAGTGTCCCAGCATGTGGTCAGCATCTCTGCACCCCAGAGCCAGGCCAGAGCCACTGCAGAGCTCAGAGTTATCTGTCACACAGATGGCGAGGGGCTGGCTGAGGGATGGGGAGACGCTTCATCAGCTGGACAGGCAGGAGGACTTGAGAGTTAGCTCCAGGACGCTCACCCGTGAAAAGCCAGGCATGGTGATGTGCACTCATAATCCCAACGCTCGGGAAGTGGAGACAGGAGGATCCCTGGGCCCACTGGCCGGCCCCCACCCCCAGCCTAACTGGTCACCTCTGAGCCAATGAGAGACCCTGTCTCAAAGGAAGTGGACAGTGTTCCTGATTATCCGCCCATCTCCATGTACACACACACACACACACACACACACACACACACACACACTGTACATAATAAAACAAAAATAAGAAAAGAGAGAAAGGCCAGCTGAGTCTGCAGGGGCATAGGAAGCAGCATCCTCATCACGTTTCTTTCTAACCTGATCACGATGGCCAGCCCTCAACCCCCGGCCCAGAGTCAGTGTTAGGACTCCCCCAAGCGGGGAGCCGAAGCTTCCAGAACTCCTGTGACAGCCCTGGCTTCAGCCCCAGGTGGGTGGGGACAGCAGCAGCTTCCCAAGTATGCAGGAGTGAGACCACCCCTTTGGCACCCTGATCTCCGTAGATTCTGCTGCTCTGTGACAATTCCCTGCCTGAGCTTGGAGCCAGAGCAGAGGCGCTTCTGGGGTCACCACCAAGGTCTGGGGCCCGGTCCAGGCTGCACAAACCATTCCTGGCCTCTCAGTTTACACAAGCGTCCACCCCCTGGGGTGAAGTGGGAGGGGGTGTGCTCAGCCAGCAGGACCAGGCAGTGTTATCTTCTTTGGGGGAAGCCTTTGGTGAGATGTCCGCCCTTTGATGCAAGTGGGCTCAGATAGGCCACAGGATGGTCGTGGGTAGATACGACGTACAGCCCGATATGTTCTCTCTAGCTTTTAGACGCTCTGATTCGAGGAGTCCCGAGATCTGGAGCTTGTAAGCATCTAATGCTAAGACAGTAGATAGACAGGAGTGTTGCATGTCAGGGCTCTGCTCAGCATGGCAAAGTCACTGCCAACTGATGGCAGTGACAGCAGAGCCCCCCAGACATCTCCTGGGTACCCAGTAGAGCGGGCATGACGCACCTGGTGCTGGTGTGGCAGGTGTCTCCCTCGGCAGGTGCTGATATCTGGGTGCTGTGCGGCCAGCTGGCCAGCAATCCAGCAGGTGTCTGACCTGGGTGCCAGCATGGCAGATGTCCCATTTGGATGTCAATGTAGCAGGCATCTTACCTGATCTTCAGGATGGAGGGAGCGTCTCACCTGGACACCAAATACAGCAGGTGCCTCCCTTGGATTTGGGCACAGCAGGCGCTTCTCACCTGGATGCCAGTCTGGCAGGCATCTCACCTGAAGGCCGATAGCAGGTGCCTCTCACCCAAACAGATGCCGGGATGGACATGTGCTTTTCACTGGGTGTCAGTACAGTGGACACCTCACCTGGACACCAGCCAGTACTACAGGAGTGTGGCCTAGCTGTCGTGTGCCAACGATTATCAGAAGCAAGCAAAAACAATGTTGAAGGGTTAAACATCTACACTTCAATATTTGAGTAGACAACGCACTCAAATCTGTTTGTCTGGTCCAAACAGAAAGCTCACCAGATGGTAAATGGTCTCTAGCCACACACAGTGCTGTGGGCAGCGACTCCTTCTCTGGGCTCTGCTTCGCAAACGTCTGGGCTGAGTGGCTCATCCTCCAGGGCCATGGCCAGCAGAGGCTTGGCTGGCTTTGGGGGGACACTCCCAGCAGCCATCACTGCCCACCCGCCCTAGGCCTCAGGTCAGGTTTCCATCTGCCGTCATTAGGCAAATGTCAAACTCTGAGGGGCAGCTGTAATTTGGACAATTATGGCCACTATTATTACTTCCTCTCCTTAAACAGGGGCCAAATTACTCACTTAAACACAACCACCAGGGCTGGCCATGGGCGGGAAGGGCCACCAGTTGGGGGAGGAGCCTTGGGGGGGAGCACAGGAGGAAGAGAGGGGACAGTTCCAAAGCCTCACTGGCCTAGGCATTGGTGACATCGTGAATCACTGCTAGGGGGCACGGACAGGCTGGGGGTCTGTTGTCATGTCCTATGGGCTCAGGCCAGCACACTGGCTCAGCTGGCCACTGTGGACGGGATCAGAGCAGTAATGACTCTTTGGAGTCCAGTGGATGGTGTGGGCTGAGATTCTGCCCAACAGGCTTGGCTTAGGGCTGGGTACAGGCAGAGAACTGGAGAGCTGCTGGCTTGGGGTGGGGGGTGGAGGTTGTTCCCCATAGGAGACAGCCTGAAGGCAAGCTCATTCCTCAGGTGCAAAGCGGGTCAAGGCGGCCTTATGCACTTCTGGGAAGGTGACCCTAGGACCTGATCCTCAGCCTGGTGAGAAATGGGGGCCAGGACAGGTGGCAGCAGGCAGAGAAGGAAGTGGAGTCCAGGCCTGTCCCACTTCTCAGAGCAGGTGTAGCCAGGTTAACAGTCACTGCAAGGATGGCAAGCACTTATGTAGCACCTACTGTGTGCATTGTTTTCTTTCCTTTCTCTTTCTTTCTTTCTTTCTTTCTTTCTTTCTTTCTTTCTTTCTTTTCTTCATGACAAGGTTTCCCTGTGTCTCCCTGGCTATCCTGGAACTCACTCCACAGACCAGGCTGGCCTCAAACTTAAGAGATCTGCCTCCTGAGTGCTGGGATTAAAGGCATATGCCGCCACCACCTGGCCTGTGTGCATTTTCTATGCTCTAAACCCCCGGAGAATCCTTGAAAGTCAACTTCCATGGGAATACTACACATTTCTGCCCATGGGGCTGGGGCTGAGGCTGCTTCAGCAAGATGTGAAGTTGAGATCATTCCAGTACAGCCTGGGGCCTAGAATCCTCACACTGATACATCACTCCTAATGCAGCTATTGTTTTATTACTGTATGTAAAGTGGGTGACCAGTATGGCGGAGACCGATGGGGTAGATCTGGCCACCTCCCGCCGCAGTCAGTCCCATGTGATGCTGGCATGATGAATGTGTGTTGAGGACCCAAGGGTAGTCACAGGCAGGGTGTCAAAACCAGCCTTGATGCCAAGGACTGCCCCTCTGCCCATCATGTCCTTGCAAGTCTGATGTCACTGTCTCCGACAGCCTCTACCTGCCCCATCTTCATCTGCCCTGGAGCTGGATTCGTTCCCTGTACTGTCCTAGGAAATTAGCTCACGTGGCCTGACAGTGCAGGCCTTAGACACTTGTTCCGAGTGTGTCAACATTTGCCGCTTGTATGGCCAGGGAACGTCTATTTGCCAGCTCCTCACGAACTGTAAGGCTGGTGGCTAGGGACCTCAGCACTCCCACATGCCAGGGGCTAGGACTGTGGCTCATGGTTTCTAAGACGCCCTTGGGTGCTCTGCAATTCCGGAGTGTCCTCTCTTATCATGGTCTCATGTAGAGGGAGAAGAGTAAGACCAAAGCAGGCATGTCACACAGCCAGGGGTAGGTCGGGTACAGCTAGTGCAACTTCCTGGCTCAAGAATTATTTTCCTAGTTTATTCTCCATTGCTGTGATAAGACATTGTCGCCAAAGCCTGGGGAGGGAGGAGGTGAGGGAAGGGTTTATTTGGCTTACAGGTTCCGTCATCCAGGGGAAGCCAAGGAACTGAAGCAGAGTCTGTGGAGGAATGCACCTTATTGGCTTGGTTATCTGTTTTTAGTATAAGGCCCAGGCCCACTTGCTTAGGGAACGGTACTGCCCACAGTGGACTGTGCTCTCCTGCATCAATCATCAATTAAGAATCTCCCTCCCCCCCCCACACACACACCTGCAGGTCAGTGTCATAGAGGTGATTTCTCAAGTGAAATCCCCTTTTCCCAGGTGACAGAAAGTGGCTGTTGCTGACCCTGCTAGTGGTCAGCACCACAAGCCTCCATTATTTGGCTCCCAAGGGGCAGCCATAGCCTCCAGCGGGTTCGGGCTCTTCAAATATGGGGCTCTCTTCTAAAATGAGGGTTCTCTGGGACTAGCTGAGGCATGGTCCTCAGAGATCCCCAACCCCGTTTGGGACATCTGCTGTGCAAAGGCACAAATACCAAAACAGGCGATGACCTTTTAGATCACAGGAAGCTCCAGGCTGCCCAAGGCTGGGTAATCCAGAGGGGTCTCCTTAGCAAGTGATCTTGAAGCTTTCCTTTAGTTACAGTTACTATTGCTGTGATGAAACACCATTACCTAAAGCAAACTGGGGAGGAAAGGGTTTTTTATTTTGTTCTGTTTTGCGCTTTTGGCTTACACTTCCACATCACCATTCACCATCAGAGGAAGTCAGGACAGGAACTCAAACAGGGCAGGAAGCTGAAGGCAGGAGCTGATGCAGAAGCCATGGAGGGGTGCTGCTTACTGGCTTGCTCCCCCATGGCTTGTTCAGCCTGCTTTCTTATAGGACCACCAGCTCAGGGATGGCTCCACCCACAATGGACTGGGCCCTCCCCCATCAATCACTAATTAAGAAGATGCCCTTCAGGCTTGCCTGTAGCCCAGTCTTTTTATTTTATTGTTTATGCTCCTGGGTGTGCATGAGTGTGTGTGTGTACTTACACATAATTTGATGGATGGACATTCGTGTGTGAGAGTGTGTACACAGTGAGTACGTGGTCAACTGGACAAGACCTGGAATCGCGGAGGAGACAGACTTCTGGCGTGCCTGTGAGAGAGTTTCCAGATTGGGTTGGGGGATGGGACAAGATTCGCCACGAACGTGGGCAGCACAGCTCATGGGCTGAGGGCCTGAACCGAAGAAGAGAGCAAGTTGAGAGCACCAGCGCCCATCTGCCTGTTTCCTGACCGCAGGTCGAAGGTCTGCCACTACCTGAGGCCTTGCTGCCATGCCTTCCCTGCCGTGAGGGACTGTGGTCCCAGGAACCTTGAGCCAAGCCTTGAGCAACACGGAATGAACTCATCCTCTGCCAGGTACTTCATCACAGCAGTGAGAAATTAGCCAAAACAGCATGCTGGGGTGTAGGTGAGAAACCAAGTGACCTTGTCACCTCAAGACACTTTTACGGCATCTAAAGCCACCCTCGGCCCTCACTGCTATAGCTTCACAGACACTTTGAATGCTTGAAATACCGCCGATCTGTCTTCAAGCTCATTGGTTCTTTTTTCTGGTCACCCCAGTCCACAAGTCAACTGAACACTGCAGTTTTCAGGCAGCCATTCCTCCACAGAGCTGCGCTGCAAGTGCTCTGCCTCAGAGCCCCACAGCCTCATCAATTTCTCCATGGAATGTGTCACTAGTGTTCTGTTCAGACCCATTACCAAACCTGTGTGTACATGTGGGTGGGACAGAGGTCAATCTTGGGTATCATTCTGGTTTTGTTTTGTTTTGTTTTGTTTGTTTGTTTAGATAAACTCTCTCACTGGCCCAGACCTTGCCAATTAGGCTAGGCTGGTTCATCAGCCCCAAGGACCCAGATGCCTGCCTCCAAATGTGAACCTCCATGCCCAGCAGAAGCATGTGGGATCTGGGGATCAAACTTAGGTCTTCATGCTGGCCTTGCAGGTACTTTACCCACAGAGATATCTCCCCAGACACATACTTTATATGTACATAAAGCATATATATGTGTGTGGGTGTGTGCTATGAATTTAATGAATTTCTAAGCTCTGGTTCTCATTTACCAAATGTTTCCTCTTCTATTCACACAGTTCACCCTGATGTAGTAAGGCTAGGCTGTGCCTTCACAGGCAGTGTGGGGAGGCCAGCCTGCACGCTCATGAGCAGTGTAGAGAAGCAGGTTGGGTCTTTGCCTCAGCGTAGAAATCCTCTGCAGTAAATATGCAGTTCCATCGTTTTCCATGAGACATTAGAATGTGATTTAGCCAGGCTCTTGGCCACTCTCAACAGAGAGCAGCTGATTCTGAATCTAATGCGCTGTCCATACGTTCACCTGAGATGACCACAGGAGCACCTCCAAGTTCATGCTCCTTCCAATCCCAGTTCCTTTGCTGAAATCAGGACTTTTCTCAAAGCACCTCAGAATGTCCCATCCCTTGCTATGATCTGGCTTCAGAGACAGCTCAGACTTTTAGATATTTATTGTAGGATCACTGCCCTTCCCTGTTTTTAAAATCCTGTTCCACCAGAACCACCCTATAACAGCTGCTTTGGAGTGCCAATCTAACTAGTCACAGAAGTGCCCAGGTGCTTAGAAAAGCACCTAAGGGTGTGTTTGAGAAAATTTCCAGAAAGCATTAACTGAGAGGGAAGGCCTGCCATGAATGGCACTATCCTGTAAGTTAGGGGGACAGAGAAAATAGAGGAAGAAAATGCAAAAAGCCCTCTAACACAGGCATTCTCCTCTCCCTTGTCATATAGACATGAACTAATTTGCTCCACCTCGCCTGCCTTACCATGGGAGTCTGGAACCTGTGAGCTAGTGTGTAAAGCCCCAGATTGTTACTGTAAGCCAACATACTTAGGGTCCAGGGAAACCCATGATTTGTTTCCAGGCTGAGTCCCAAAGCCAAAAACCCAAGGCAGTTGATTTTGGTTGTTGGTTCTCGAAACCTCAGGAGAGCCTGTGTTTCAGTTCAAGTCCAAGGTCAGGAAAAGGGATGATGTCCCAGCCAGCTGCATTGGGCAGGAAGGGTCTTCCTTTATTTGGGAAACATCAGGCTCTCTGTTGCACCCATAAGCCCTCTGCCTGTTAGAATGTGGCCTGTCCACATTTACAGCCTCTTTTGGCACGTGTCTTGGCTGCAACAGTTAGCCCCACCCCAACTCCGCTGGCCTTCTCTAGCCTCCATTCCCCTGATGTCACCAACACTCACACTTGATGAACCCTGGTCCCCAGAGCCTTGCCTGTTGTCAGGTGCAACAACTCTTCCAAACTGGCCCTCAGGACAGCCTTTGGCCAGCATGCCAGCTTTCTTGTCCCCTCGGCTGCATCTCTCTGAGGGGCCAGTTCTCCAGGAGGCTCTAGTTACCTGTAGTAGACTCTCTTTTTTTTTTTCTTTATTTTAAGTATGTGTCTGCATGCGTGGTGGTGGGGTATAATGTGTGGCGATGGTGCCTGTAGAGGCCAGAAGAAGGTTCCAGATCTCACAAGAGGTTGTGAGCTGCTTGGTATGGGTGCTGGGATCTGAACTCAGGTCCTTTGGAAGAACAGCAGGCACTCTTAACCACTGGTCCAGCTTTCCAGTCCCTGTAGCAGACTCTTGATATACCTTCTCTTTATCTGCCCTTCCCCATCACTCCATCCCTTTCTGATACTTCTTGAACTTCCCCTCAGGTAGGCTTCCTGTCTTGCAGGCCTGTATACATGCTGGCTTCCAGAGGAGCCCAAAAGGTGTGCATTCTAAACTTCCAGTCAACCAAACCATAGTACCATGGCATGAAGCAGCTGTCTCCCCCTCCCTGCTGCCGTGGCTTCCCCGTGATGGGCTAGTATACCCACTTTAGGACCATAAACAATGAAAAGTTGCCTCTGGTCCCAGTATTCTACTATGGCAACAGAAAAGTAACTAAGTACAAAAATTTATATCAAGAAGCAAGGTTGCTGCTAATAAACCTGACCATGTGGCCTTTCTACCTTTGGACTCTTTTGTGGGAAACTTTGAAACTATGGGGCATAGTGGTGGCCGAAGACAGATGGAATCGAACCACCCTTTATCCGGGAGTTTCTAAATTTGAGAAAGAACAAGGCACCCGTGGCTGAGAAGGTGCCTGCGCGGACAGGGCTGTTGCCTGGAATGCGTGCCGCCTCGGTTTCACCCCCATCACCAAATAAGCCAGCTATGATGGTACACACTTACACTCGCAAGAGAGCCTGCAGTTCAAGGGCTTCCTTCCACTTCAACATGAGGCCTTGTCCCATAAGAAAACAACAAGAAGGGAGGGAGAGAGAGAGAGGGCGGACAATAATGTGTTCTGGTTGGATTGCTGTTTTTCTGGAAGCTTCTGCACGCAGAACCCCTGGGTCCAGCCACGAAGCTCTCTGCTGAGATACTCACCGGGAGAGCTGCTGCCTCCCCGGAGCACCCCATTCTCATTGTACCCCATGAATCCGTGCTGCTTTGACCTGCATTTTACGGGAGAGATGGGCTCAAGCTCCGTAAAGCTTGGACCGGCAGCGAGGACCGGCAGTGCCCCTGCCGGGAACCCATTCTGAGCTTCCGTGGTCCAGAAACAAGTGTTGAAAAGGCCGTGCCTCCGCGTTCCTCTCCACATCTCATGAATTAAAAACAATGTTCCTGAGGTCATTTCCATGGGGCTTGAGGGTTGGCTGTGTAAATATTTGGCCTTCGGGGCCGGGCTCCTCAGGGTGCTGACGTTAAACACACTCCAGGAAAAATGCAATTGGCTTCAGGAAGCCCCCAGAGCCGGGCGCTCAGAGGGCGTCTGCTCAGAGTAATGTTTGACAACACAAAGCCCATTTTTCCTATGACTTTTTCTCATTTAAGACAAGAAGGATCGCCCTCCGCTCGCCAGCACGCATACTCAACCAGTCATTAATACGCAGGCATTTAAAAACATTTGCAATCAGAAAGGTCTGTGTTTTCTCATTGCTTTAAAGAGCCAGGGAGATTTGAGAGTGGGAGCAGGGGATGAGGATGGAGAGCAAGAGTGGGGGAGGGGAGAGAGAAAAGGGAAGAGGGGAGGGGAAGCAGGCGCAGTGTCCACCGAGGACAGTCTTGTGGAAGTGTGTTCTATGTCTGTGCCAATGCTTCTCATCTACGTAAAGCCAGCCCAGGGACCCATGCATAAGTGGCCAGGGGTGTTTTAACACAGCTCCATAAGCTCCCCTTGGTGCCACCAGGGCGAAAGCTGTGCATGGAAACAGCCATTGAACTTCCTCCAGGTCGAGGTAGGCCTGGGGCTTTTGACTTTACTCTATGATGAGGTAATGAAGCATGACTTTTCTGCCCAGAGGACCTGGACCTTAGTGTTTAAACATATCCCTACAGTTATGGCGCCTGGAATGCTGAAGCCAAGGTGCTGCTGGCTCTTTCTGACAGTGCTAGGGGGAGTCCTCCTTGTTTTTGCTGTGGACCCTGCCAAGCTTTGATTCTTCTTGGCTTGTGGCCAGAACACATCAGTCCCTGCTTCTGAGGCCATGCGGCCATGATCTCTTGGGACTGTCTGTGTCCTTCTTAGAAAGATACCTGCTGGGTACATGAAGATGCCGATCCAGTATGGCCTCACTGTAACCCATGACATCTGTGGTAGTTCTGTTTCCACATGAAGAGCATCCCAAGGTCCTATGGACAAGGACTTCAGCATGACTCCTTGTAGGAATTTAGTACATGGCATAACCCGCGACACCCACCCACACACACACACAATGAGAAAACGGCCCTCTGCAGGTGGAGGGTGGTGGTGAAGGTACCCATAGCTAGAAAACTCTGAGTTCCTGGCCAGTCACAGGTTTCTCCCAGCACTGTTGAGTGCCTGAGTGACAGTGTTTTCTCACTTCAGATTCCATCCTTAGGGAGGCAGCCAGGCCTTACAAGAAAATGGGTTCCCAGTATGCCTAGGCTGGAGGAATCCAGGAGAAGGGTCTGGGGTCAAAGTCAGCTATTCTCACTATTAACTGTGGGTCTTCGGTTTCCCTGGTTATTGGGGTAAGAGAGAGTGTGTGGGGTCACTCAGGTGATCTAATAGGACAGGGACACTTCAGGCATATAGCATCGCACTATCTTCTGAACACTGCCCTTGCTGAGGGCAGATCTGGGACGCTGGATTCTCCACAGAGCCAGGACAGACAGGACTCCTGCAGTGAGCAACGCTGTCCTCTCTGTCTGAGGACTGCAAGGGAAGGGGAGCCTGGGAAGAGGGGAGAGGCAGAGAGATCTGAATGTGACTGGGGGGGAAGGAAGTGACGCCATGGACGCCTTAGTAAGGCGAATGACGTTCCATAGCTCGTATGTCGTATGAAGCATACAAAGACATAAGCACCCAGAGCCACCATGAGCCTGAGGCAACCACATCTATATTTCATATTCCAGGTTCCATTTGTTTAGACCTATATCCTGTGTATCTCCTCCTTATGCCGTGTAAGGTGCCCTTTTACTATTTCCAGTTTTTATTTTACTGTTTTTTATGCTTGTGCATGCTACTTATGACCATATGTCCCAGTGCTCATGAGCAGATATGCAGCAGGTAGATCTGAATTCTAAGGGACATGGTGAGGTGAGGTCATAGGCACCAGGAAATTAAAATTCCAGGCATCAGAGGTCAACTTCAAACCCCTCTTGTGAGAGGAGAAGGTGGAATCAGGAGCTGTGAGCTGACCGGCAAATACCAACCAAATGACAGGATATGTGGGACAAACAGGACCCATTGGGGCAGAAAGGCTGGCCCAACCTAGGCAGGGGGACACAGCCAAGGACAAGGGTAGGCCTGTGCTGTGAGTGCCTAGGGTCCCTATGGAAGGGGACCAGCTGTGGTCTTCCTTCAGTGCTCTCTCCTGGTTAAGGCAACATTAGCCTCTGGGTTCTCACACAGGGCTAAGACACCAGGCACCTGGAGAACCCACAGACCACCTCACAGGAGTTCCCTAAGCCTGGCTGCCATGAATACAGTCAACTGCAGATGAGGTCCCAGGAGCCGTTCCAGCACAGGCTGAAATGCTCTCATCTCCAGCATGGCTCCTCCCTAGGCCAAGGACCTGAAAGGGCTACACTGAGCTTCCCTCTGCAGAGCGGGTCGCACTGCCTCCCTCCTGAGACCACTAGGCGTGCAGACAGAACTGTGATGGGCAGCTGGCCTGTCATAAGGGCCCCTTGGCTTCTGGTGCCAGGCATGTAGGAAGGCCCAACCTTGAGCACAGTTCACCGACAGCCATGCCTCTACCTGGAAGCCCTGGGTGACACCGTGGGATGCTGAGAGCAGGGTTCTTGGGGTGCCACTTTCTGGACCCAGGCTGCTCCGGCTGCTTTTTCTAAGCCATTATCTCCCAGTGCTGCTCCCAAGGACCTGCTGTGCTCCTGTGTCTTGCTCCAAAGTCCCCGTTTGAAGCTGGGCCCCCTCTACAAATCAGATGTGTGTGGTCTTGACTCACGGCTGCTTAGGAAAGTAGGGTGCCCAGGGGTGGTAGTGTGGCAGCTAGGGACGGAAATCCCTACGCTCAGCTTAACTCATATGCAATGGTTTTGGACCACTGACACAAGAAATTCCAGCTGCCCTGAAACTGCCCCTTCCCAACTGACAGTTTGGACCCTTACCCAGGACACTTTCCTTCTGCCCCTGGCTAGGCTCTGATTAATCCTTGGTCCTGGGTAAGATCCATGGTCCCTTGAAATGAGCCATGTGTGACCATGAGTACAAACACAGAGGGGGGGGGGGAGAGAGAGGGAGGCTGGGAGAAGAAAGGAGGGGACAATTCCCTTTGGTCCATTGTTTCACATGAAACTTTTAGGGGGTCTAAAAGCTGCAGGCTCAGGGTCACTCTTACTCCCGGAACGGGATTTCGTGCCTTCTTCAAGACTCCAGCTTGCTGCCGACACCAGGTCCACCACTGAATTCAAAGGTGGGTGAGAAAAAAAATAAAGGAGAGAATAAGCCTGGCCAGTACCTACTGGGAGCCATCACAGGAAAAGACCAGGTACCAAGGGAGCGGTAGCCATGGCAACACCTGACCCCTGAGCTCTGAGCCCCCTTTGCTGCCCCAGTCCTCGCTACTACAGAGCTTGAGGCTGGCACAAAAGGAGCCACACGGCTGTGGAGGGACCTGGGAAGATTCAAAAGTGTGTGTGTAAGCTGGGGTCCAGCTCGGCTGGTGGAACACTCGCCCAGTTTGAAGAAAGCCTTGGGTTCGATCCCCAACAACTCACAGAGCCAGACTGTTGGCACCCACCTGTAATCCCAACCCTTGGGAGTTGGAGTTATCCTCAGCTACACAGACAGTCTGAGGTCAGCCGGGGCTCTCTGAAACCCTGTCTCAAACAACGGCATCAGCCGAAGTCCACATGTGTGGGATTTCCCAGCCCGGCACCCAGGAGCCCAGGAGCGACACCCCAGCACTGTTAACTGGGGTACCTTTCACAGGCTCGAGGGGCCCCTCGTTCCTACCATCTCTCACCCTGACTCCTTAGCTGCTTATTCTCAGCCGTGTGAAGAAGTCATAAACCATGGAGCCTGCCCAGGTATTTATTTTAGTTAGTAAAAATGCTTTGCACTTTGCCAAGAGCCATTTGCCTTTAATTGGAAACTTTTGAGGCATTAAGAATGCGCTGAGGTTCAGGACCGTCTGCGGGCTATGGAGTCATCGATCATGCAAGGGCGGCTTTGGACCAGGTGGCGCAAAGGCAGCCTTTTAGTGAATCCGCCTCTCTTAATGGACTCATTTATAACTCACAAGACTGGGTCGCACTTTTCCTCCATCGCTTCGAGAAGGCCTGCCAGCATGGTGGAGAGCAGCTCACAGCTGTTGACTGTGATCAAGGAAGCCAGGAAAACCAAGGCAGGAGGGGACAAAGGGTAGTGAAAGGAGGGGTCCTACGCCTTCCCTCCCACCCCACACACACTGGCAGGCATCTCCCCTGTACTACACAGGAGGCGGGAAGAGAGACGCCATCTTCAGTTCGTTCTAGAAACAATCTAGCCACCAGCTTTGATCAGAGAGTTTCCCTGGATGTCAGACCCTCAGGGCCAGAAACAGTCCTCATTTCGAGAACACTCCAGCCCCCCTACCCTATGTCTGCGGTGGCTCACATGAGGATGCCCCAACTTGGTGAGAACAGTGAACCCTTATCAACGTGGCTTTTGTGAATCTGGAAGGCAGGGACGGCTTGGCCAGATGGCTCTGACTGTGTGTCTGCCTCAAGGCTGCAGGTGTGATGTCAGGTGATTTTACTGGGGCTGGTGGACCTGCCTCTGAGCTCTTCCTATGGCTCTTAGCTAGAATCCTCAGCTTCCCACCACAGGCACCCATCCCATGGCTGTCTGGAGTACTCAAACATAACTAACCTACCCCAAAGAATGCACTCAGAGAAATTGAGAGCAGGGAGAGTGCAGAGAGAGAGAGAGGTATGCAGAAATAACGAACCCTTACCTCTGCTACTTTTTGTCAAATATTAAGTTGAATAATATCTGTTAAGACCCAGACATACCCAAAACCTCAGGATGTGAACTGGTTGGAAGACAAGATCCTGCAGTTATGACTAAGATAAGGTTAGACCAGGCTTCTTTGGGACTTTTCTCTCCATTTATATAGGAGCACCAGTGGCAGACACAGAACAAGAGGAGGCCTGTGATGATGGGGACAGAGGTTGGGGTGATGGTTCAATAAAGCCGGTGTCATATGTAGGCCTTGAATGTGCCCAGGGGCCCTCGTGTCAATGGCTTGGTCCCCACCTCTGGGAGGGGTGGAGCCAAGTGGAAGGAAATCAAGGTGGGTACATGGTCTTGAAGGGAATGCTGGGGCACTGCCCTCTCCTCTCTCTGCTTCTTGGTTGCTATGAGGTGAGCAGCCTCCTCGTCACTGACTGACCAAGCCCAAGGCAATGGAGCCAGATGTTGGAGGCCCCGAGCCTTTGAGGCTCTGAGCCAAAATCAACCTTTTCAGTTGATTGCCTCAGGTTTTTCATCCCAGGATGGAAGGCTGACTCAACACACTGCAGATTGCCAACAGCCCTTGTGCTGGGGAAGAGGCCAGAGGCAGATGCCCTCTTTGGAATTTCAAGAAGAGAGGAGCCTGGCTGACACGCTGCTTCCAAAGCCCTGGCCTCTAGAACTGTGAGAAAATAAATCTGCGCAGACTTGCACTGAGTTAACGCTTAGGGCAGCAGGTCTGGAGCCAGCCTGGGCTATGTAGCGAGAGCCTGGCTCCGTGAAAAGAAAATTGCTGCTCTGCACCCAGCTGGTCTGGAGTGGTAGACAACACAGCAGAACCAGTGGGTCTGTGAGCAGGGCCGTGGCCGTGAGGCTTCGCTTGGAGGTGGGTTCCTGGGTCAGAAGTTCCACCTCATGCAACAGGGTGCCAGGGAATAAGCATTCTACAAGTGCACAGCAGCAGTTCAGACAGATGTGCTGGGCTGGGCAAATGCCAGCGCCAGCCAGGATACCCAAAGGCATAATCTCTGAACACAATAATCCCAAATGGAAAATTGGGGGAAACTAATTAAAACAGGAGAAATTTTGTTAAAGGAGAAAAAGAAATACTACAAAGAAAATTGAGTATTTGAAAGAGTGTATGACACAGACAGATGCTGGACAAGCACATGGAGGCGACCAGGAGCAGGCTGACCTTCCTGGCTGTATTGCAATGATCATTTTTTTCATTTTTTTTCCAGGAGGTGCCTTCTCTCTCTATGGCTTTTCTGTGGTTCAGCGTTCAGTTCACCAACACACATGCATTCCTGTATGACTGCCCCATCTCATGAGCACGTGTCTGTGCTTTGGGCTCAGAAGTGCACTCCGCAAGCTTGTTCTCACATAGAGACCACTGAGCTGACATGAATGTGTTTGGCCCTCAGCAGCACCCCTGTGTGAGTGTCTCTGTCCTCTTTGCCAGTGTCTTAGCTCTGCGCCTTTGGGCAAAGGCAGCTTTAGCTCATTAGGAGCTCTGGAGCCTGCATCTGCGGCTGGAAGGAAGACCAACACGTGAAAGGTGCATTTAAGCCAACATTGCCCTCACTGCTGTGTCATGTGCCATCTTCATCTGATCCCTTTTGTCAGACGTTGGAGTTCAGTCCTCTTGCATAATCCTTTCTCCTTTGTGAGCTGAAGTTTTGGGGATTATTTTTCTCAAGATTCTAGTGTTTGGGATGACAGTCTTTCGGGAGAGTAATTCAGGGAGCTCTACATTTTAGTGTTTTTGATCTTTTGAGGGATCAGTATTTGAGGTTGCAGGGTGTCTCTTTTGGAACTGGGATGGGCACTCCAAGCTTAGGAAATGGTATTTGGCTAACAGCGTGACAGCCGCTCGGGTTGTATGGCGGCTTGATGGCTGATCTCGCAGCCGTTTTTCCCATTTCTACTGAGGCTCAGCAGCAGAGCAAGAGTGGACTCAAAGGAGAGCAGTGTCTATCCCCCTCAGGGCCTTGCTCCTACATCCCAGCAACTGGAAATTCACCCGGCAAAGGCTCCAAACAGCATCTGCCACCAACACCCCCAAGCACTGTTGGATCTGCTGGAGCTGATGGTCCAAATCTCTGGGTCACCTGCACGATTTCCTGGACCTTCTGCCATGCAGTCCAGTTCCAGGCCACACACAGAGCCTGCCCTTTTGGGTCGCTTAGCCAATAGGTCAGAATTGCGTCTCTTCAGTGTAAAGAAGCTCACCTGAGGCCTCTTTCTTGATTGTGGGAGTGACTGGATGCAAGTTGCTCCTTCACCTTGTGTGATGGTTAGCACATGGATAACCAACAAAACAGGGTCTAGAGTCACCGGGAGACAAACCTATGAGGGGACTTTTAGATTAGGAAAATTGAGGTAAAAAGACCCAGCCTAAACATGAGTAAGCTCATGCTCCTGTCACCACGGTGGACTGACCTTTAGAGTGTGAACCAAAACAAACCCTCCCTTCCTTCAGGTGCTTCTGTCAGGGGTTTCATTGCAGCAACATATCCAATACAGCAGGCCCATAGAGGCTTTGCCAAGGTGGAAGTGCCTGGATTGTTAGCTCTGTGGCATGCAAATGTCTTACCCATCAGCCTAGAATCGTTGCTGTTTCCTCACCAGGCACAATCAGCACAATGTGTCAGTTCCACAGACCAGCAGGATGTCCTGTGTCAGGGAACAATGAGGATGGTTCCTGTGACCAAGTCATGGTAGAGCTAGAGAGCTGGCGTGCCTCAGGAGCACGGACATGCATCAAGGTGTGTTGCTGGCCTTGAGGACTAAAAGCAAACTGCTTCTGGTTGTGTCCATGGACGGGGATGTGGGAGAAGTATTTGCTGCATGTGTGGCTGCACGTCAGATCCCCGGGCATGAGTTCATGTATCTGAGTAAGAAAGCCACATCTGGTGAGTCAGCTGCCAAGCGGATTTCCCCACTTGGCTGAGGTTAGGACAGTCTCCATCCTTCTCCTGGATCTGTCTGTCTCCTGGATCTGTCTGTCTCGCTGAACACAAATAGGAGATCTGAGTGGGGGGAGGGGTGGAAGCCACCGCCTCTGGTGTCTCCCCAAAGAATTATCCCCAGTTGACTTGTTTCAGAGGTGGAGGTTATTCTAACAGTTCCTGCTCGGCTCTTCCCATCATCATTGCTCTCACTTTATATATTCGAGAGCAAACGTGGGACTTTGACCAGATCCGCTCTTAAGCACCCGCCCCCAGCACAGTCCTAGCCAGCACACCATGATGGTCTCACACCCCTGTGTGATTTGTGGTCGAGCCTTTGGTTCATATGTCAGTCAGCCAACCAACTCGTCAGCGTTACTTATGCCTGCCGGGTGGACATAGCCAGCACGCTCCTTCTGCCCGAGATTCTGCTCCTTCTACTGTTGCTTTACATCCTTAGGGTCTGTTCGTTCTCACATGTGTCTCCCCAAATTTCTGTCTGAGTTGGGGCACAGGAAATGGGTGGTTTGGGGGGTGAAGCACATGCTCTCATAGACTGTGCATGTCCCCTGCCTTTTCCGGAGCACTGCTAGGCTCTAAATCTAGTTTTAAGCAAGCTTTTCTTTTCTCTCTCCTCCTCTTCCCCCAGTACCTGAGATCAAACCCAGGCTCTTCACACATGCTAGACGAGTGCTTTACCCACTGAGGGACAGCCCCAGCCCCAAGGCTAGTCACAAACCTCAAACCAAAAATACCTGCTGGAGGCGAGTCCTGTGGAAAACAGGCTGCCTGCGGCGGGAAAGGCTTTATAGACTCTGCAGTTAGAGGGTGTACCTTCCCAGACAGGGGAAAAAATGGAGAAACCCTTCAGACCTCACAGGTAGACCTTCCTAGGAGGGTGAGAAGGACTGCTTCCATCAGCAAAGAAATAGCGACAGGATTTCAGAGTCTGGTGTCCCTGGCTTCATTCGGGTTGTCCCATACACCTCTATCTACTGCAACTTGAAGACTCTCATTCCTTCTCACTTGACACTTTTACTTTAATGCAAAGATGGTATGAAGTTGGGCATAGGAGCTCCTCCCAGAGTTGACCACCATGAGCAGCGGTTCAGCCGTGCACAGAGTGAGACTCTGAGCTTGCTTTGCAGAAATCTCAGCAGTCAGGAGCAAGGCTGTCAGGGCGGGTGGAGACTGCGTCATTGATGTAGAACGTGAATGGGACCTGGGACCCTGGGTTCCTATTTCCTTCCAGTTCCCTCATCAATCAAGAGCAAACTACTCAATGGAGTCCTTATTTTAACTCAGATGTTCTAGTGTAGCAAATATCTGGTTACCCAGCCGCTCTCTAGCTATTTGATTACAAATGTCCGACTGGAATAATCTCAGAATCGCACCACATCTTGACCCAGACTAGCTGTGTTCGTTTCGTTGTGGTTTGCAGTGCCGGGGCTTGTACCCGGGTCTTTGTGGGTATTAGGCAAATGCTGAGCTAGCTAGTGAGCTACACCCAGAGCCTTGGCACTGTCTTCCTTATCACAGAGAACCTTTAAATCCTTTAAGACTAGATGACCAGTCCCAGAAACCAACAGCCAATCTGGAGAATGCAACTGTGTGATCCATCTCTGTATCATCAACATCTGTATCAGGCAAGGTTCATGCAGGGGCCACGCTCCGGAGGCTCACAGATGGTGTTCTGACCCTCGAGAACTGTGCCCGGAACGGAATGATTGCAAAGCTCCATGTGTTGATCCGATGTCAGAAGAAGCCTTGCCAGGAATTACAGAGTCAAAGCACACGGTGATGAGACAAATGTGCCAACAGGGTGAGATGTATGAAACATGGTGGAGTAATTACAGCCTCTGCTTTAACACCGGCCTATGCCAGGTGCAGGGACATACGCCACACCTGTCACCCCAGAACCCAGGAGGCTAAGGAAGGCGGCTCACAATTCCAAGACCAGCCGGGCTGCATAGTTAGTTCCAGAACTGGGCTACCTAGTGAGATACTGCCTCAAAGTAATTAATTAAAGCTCACTAATTAAAAAGACATCTAATAGAAGCTCCTCTAGAGCAAAGACTGTTATAATAACTCTCCATCAAGAAGAGATTTTGTTATAAAATTCAATATACTATTACCTATAAGCAACCATTATGGTTGATATTTATTTTTTTCTAAAGACCTTAATGTTTGTGATTTTTTTCATATTTAGATGAAATATCATTTATGACTTTGGTCTCCTCATCAAAATTCTCCAGATGTTTTGCTCTTTTTAAAAAAAAATGTGTTTGAGTGTTATTTATTTTAATTTTGTGTGTGTCTTTACCTGAATGCATTTGGGTATGCAGCACACTAATTGTCCAGGAGAGACCATCAGGTCTCCTGAAACTGGCGTGACAGAAGGCTGTGAGCTGCCATGTGGGTGCTGGGAACCAAACCCCAGAAGAGCAGCCAGTGCGTCTTAACCACAGAGCTATCTCTCTAGTTCCTTAATACTTTTCAATTGAATATTTTATTGAGATCATTGCAAATCAATTCAAGCAATTATTAAAAAGTTTCTACAAACAGATTCTGTGGATCTTTTGCTTTGCTCAGTTTCCCCTGGAGAAGTACTTTGTAAACCTTACCGTACAACATTATAGAACCAGGCATTGGAGTGGTCTACCAGCTGTGCTCCGACTTCCTCGGCTTTCTCTGGCTTGTCTGCCGGTGTGCCTGCTTAGTGCCATGCGATGTCTGGTGTAGGTTCATGGCTCCACCAACATAGTGCAAATGGAGGCCTTCCACCGAAGCTGCCTTCCCGCTGTCCCACGGCTCGGCCATCTCCCTTCTCACCTGCCCCTTAAGCCATGGCAGCTACGGATTTGCCTTCCGTCTCTCTAATTGCGCCATCTCCAGAAGGTAACATGCAAACTTTAGGGATTGATGGTTTTGCTCAATGCGAGTCCCTAGAGAGCCATCAAGTTGTTAGGCTGTAATCGCTCATTTTCCTTCACTCCTCGCCACGTGGACCAGTTTGCTTAGCCACCTGTTGAAGAACTCATTTTTTTAAAACATTTTTACTTAATGTTCCCAGGCTTGTGAGAAGAAATTCTATTAGTGGAACCATCTCACCAGCCCTACTTTTTTAAAATTTTGAGACAAGGTCTTACTAGGATTGAATTTGAACTCACTCTGTAGCCCAGGCGAGACTCGAACTTTCAATTCTCCTGCCTTGACCTCCCAAATAGCCAGGTGATAGGCTTGCTTCATCAGATCACCGAAAATGGCTAACATAGGAGCAAGTTCCTACCCAGGAGCAAGCTGTGGCTTGCAGCTGTTGAGTCACACAAACCCCTGGTCTTACTCGCAGAGACACCAGATAGCTCAGAATAGGGATAGCTCATCACTGTGGTGTCCTGTTCCAGTTTTCGATCCACAGAACCTATGAGAATAACATACTGTTACTTTGAGCAACCAATCAGAATCTAGGACCGAACTTCACTGTGGACCATTCAGGTGAATCCGAATTTCAGTCTCCCTTGTGCAGGGGTCTAAGTTGATAAAAGAACTTAAATGACAAATATACAGCTGATGTGGTTTGAGTAGGTATGGCCTCCATAGGCTCGTGTGTGTGTGTGTGTGTGTGTGTGTGTGTGTGTGTGTGTGAATGCTTGGCCTATAGAGAGTGGCACTAGTGTGGCCTTGTTGAAGTAGGCGTGGCCTTGTTAGAGGAAGTGTGTCACTGTGGGGGCGGCCTTTGAGGTCTCCTGTGCTCAAGCTATACCCAGCGTGGCACACAGTCTCCTGCCTACCTGCGGATCAAGATGTAGAACTCTCTGCTCCTTCTCCAGCACCATGCCTGCCTGCATGCTAACATGCTTCCTTCCCACCAGGATGATAAATGGACGAAATCTCTGAAACTGTAAGCTAGACCCAGTGAAATATTTTCCTTTATAAGAGTTGCTGTGGTCATGGTGTCTGCTCACAGCAATGAAACCCTAACTTAGGCAACAGCTTCCTCATTTTCCTTCACTTACTCTCCTTCATGGGCAGAAGTTACTAGCCGAGTATTGCATTGTTTTCCACCCTTACTCTGGGTTGTCTAGGGAACAATCCCAGCATGCTCCAGCACATCCTGGACATGCCATCAGTGCCAAGACTCCCATAGTGGAGGGCCCTATAGTGACTGAGGACACCCAGGACACTCAAGGCCTGGCTGACACTGGGTACCCAGCTGCAGCCCATATGGCCACAGTGCCATAGCTCCAGGCAGAAGAGAGTTGAAAAAGGGTGCTCCAAGCTCCTGTTTCCAGACAGAAGGATGAAGGCAAATAAATGTACAAACAACAGCTGCCACCTACTCACTTTTTCAGAACCCTGGGTGCAGGCAAGGGTTTACAGCAGCCAGGGAAATGATCCAGAAGGGAAAAGATACCTCAAATTGTGAAGAACACAATTTATTCACCCTTTTCCTGCCCTCCCTCCATCATTTTTGTGGTGGCCTTGGCTGTGAAGTTGTGACTGCCTGTGGTCCCAGAACAAGACTCCCGACCCTCAGATAGAGCAAAGACAATCTTAGTGACAAACTGTTGTATGTATCTGTTCTAGCAAATGGACCAGACACCTGCAGGGCTGGGCAGACACTGGCCTCACTCACCTGGCTCAGGAGGGAGAATTGGAGATAGTGCTTGTAAAAGTGGCACAGAAGACTCAAGACCTACAGATACCTGGGGTGAGAGGTCACAGGGTCAAGACACAAAAGAAACCACCCAAGACCCAGAGAGAAGCTTGAGTGAGAGTGTTGGGGAAATCCAGGAATTCGTAAGTGACCATGGGCTGATGAGTAAAAGCACATGCCACCAAGCCTGACTACCAGAGTTCAGTCTTCAGGAGCCGTACAATAGAAGGAGAGAACTAACTTCCTCAGCTTAACCTCTGACTCCCACACACGTGCAATGGCACGTGTTTCCATACCCGCACACACCCAACAGATATAGTGAAAATTGTAATGGTTATATATAGGGAAGTTTGGGAAGCCAGGTGTATGCACAATGAACCCCCCACATACACACAAACACAAGACTGGAGAGACCTTAGTCGCCAGTGAGCTGACCTCAGGCAGAGCGCTAGCCCGCAGGCCACTGCAGCATCTCAGCACAGAGCTGATTTTCAGAGATGGCGTTTCCTTAATGTTGTTTTCTTTCTTCCGTTTGTGTGTGTGTGTGTGTGTGTGTGTGTGTGTGTGTGTGTGTGTGGAGTGTAAGACATATCTGGGAAAACTACAAAATATTAGTTGAATACACAATAAAGAAGCAGGTAAGCTGGGTGTGGTGGTGGGATATGCCTGTAATCCCAGCTCTCAGGGAGGCAGAGGCAGAGGCAGGCCGATCTCTTGTGAGTTCAAGGACAGCCTGGTCTACAAAGCAAGTCCAGGACAGCCAGGACTCTGTTACACAGAGAAACCCTGTCTTGAAAAACAAAACAAACAAATAAACAGAAAAGCAGAGGTGTCAGGGGTCCCAAGGACTTTGTCAAGAAACAGGCTGCTTAAAACAATTTTCAAGAGTACCACAAGAAGCACATACTGCTCCAGCAACAATTGCTTCAAAAGGAAGCCTTGGGGAAGGGAGACAAGCTGATTTCCAAAGTCACCATGGCAGGCAGTAAGTAGTCAACACCCCCCCCAAATCACACAGCATGCAAAGAAATGGGAAAATATAACCCTGAGTAGCTGTTTACAGTCCCCCAATCCAGAAAGCTGAGGCAGGAATACTGCAAACCAGGGTCTGCCCAGGCTGCAGAGGAAGTTCAAGGTCAGCCTGAGCAATTTAGTCTCTCTCTATTAGACAGATAGATGCATGTAAATATAGATATACATATAGAGATACATACATACATTTATACGTACATCTATATCTGTGTGTATATATATGTATATGTATATATATGTATATACATATATATATATATCATTTGAAACAATGACATAAACTGGCAGAAACCATGACTGTGGCAGGGAAATTCTATTTTTTTTTTTTTACTTACTACATGTGATGGTCTGAATGAAAATGGCTCCATAGACTCATAGGGAAGGGCATTAGTAGAGGTGTGGCCTGTTGGAGGAAGTGTGTCACTGGGGAGGGCAGACTTTGAGGGTTCAGAAGCTCAGTCCAGGCCTAGTGGCTCGCTGATGCCTGTCCTTCTCCAGCACCATGTCTGCCTGCATGCCACCATGCTTCCCACCGTGACGATTATGCACCAAACCTCCAAACTGTAAGCCAGCCCCAATTCAATGTTTTCCTTTGCAGGAGTTGCTATGGTCATGGTGTGTCTTCACAGCAACAGAAACTCTAAGACACGATATTATCAGAAAGACCAATGAATAAAATAATGTGCACCTGCATCGTTGAGCACACAGTGTACACAGATGTGGTCTGTGATGTCGCTTACCTACAGTAGTGGACAGAGCTGTGTAAAAGATAGCATGACACACTCTGAAAACTGATTTGGTGTCAGCGTGAATAGGACTGTTATAACGTGGGGCTGGAGAGGGCCCTCGGTGCTCTTGGTGGTTAAGAACACTGGCTGCTCTTGGAGGAGACCCAGGTTCTGTTCTCAGCGCCCACATGGTCACTCACCTTTAATTTCAGCACTGGAGGATTCAACTCATTCTTCTGGCTCCATGAGCACTTACATTCATATGCGCAATACCACACACACACATACACACCCCACACCACATACATGCACAGACACACATTATACACATAATTTAAAGTAATAAAACCAAATCTTTAAAAGGAACAAGCTAAGCATGCTCCCTTTCACAGCTTCTGTTGCTCACATTGTTAGACTTCCCAGCCTGAGCTGGCTGTGGTGGCCCATGATGTAATCCCAGAGCAGCGGTGGGAGTCTGAGGCTAGCCTGGTGCATGCGGCATAGCCCAGGCTGGCCAAGACTATGCATCAAGACCTTGTCTCCAAAAAAGAAAAATTAAAGATTCTGAGCCAGAGCAATTAGGCAAGACAAAAATATAAGGCTTCTTGACCCTGTGTAATACATAGATATTATGTAAAATATATCTATATATAATAGATAGTATTGCTTTATTAATATATATTATCCATAATACCTCACATAATATATATGCTCTATATAATACTACATATATACTTCCTATATATAATATATATAATATATATATATATATATATAAAATTACCTGAAATTATACCTGGAAAAAAGTAAAACAAATAACTATCAAAACCAAGATATGAATTATCAATGATTTGGGACACAAAAACAACATGCCAAAATAAGTTGCATTTCTAAACAAAAATGAGATCATGAAAATCATTTGCTTGACATATAAAATGAGGAGTGACTGAGGTAATGAGGGACGTGAAAGGCCTGTGCACATCCTAAAGCAGAAGAAACCAGAGGGGATGTGGCTGGGAGGCAGCCTGCATCCCGGGGACCCTGTGGAAGGCTGCATCCTGTCAACATCACCAACAGCCACAGCTGCTTCCAAAATCGCTACAGCACTTTTTATAGAAATGAAAAACCCACACTTAAACTCATGTGGAATCTCAAAAGAATCCAGAGAAACGAAGTAATTTCGAAAAAGAATAGAGTTGGAGGGGCTGAGCCTGCAACTTCAGAACTTCCCAGGGAGCTCCAGGCCCCAGAAGAGTGCGGTCTGGCGGAATGACAGACATACAGACCAGTGAATACAACCCAGAAGAGGAGATAAGCCTTCCCATGCACAGGAAGGGATTTCCTGTTCTGAAGCCAAGACCACTCACTGGAAAACACGTTCTTCAAGCAAAATAGTTGGGGAAACGCGATACCCTCCTAACAAGAAATAAAGAACAACACTGGGCCCTTATCTCAGACCATTTATAAAAATTAAGTCCAAATGAATAAAAAACCCAAACTTTGGAGCTAAGGCTAGAAACACTGGGGAGGAAACACAGCACACACACCAGGAGAGAAGACTTGCAAACCGAACTGCTAAGAAGGGGTTCGTGCCTAAGACACAGCTGAAAACCCACTGTCTCAGGCTAGCGGGGTGACTCTCTGGGGAAAGGCGCTTGCTACCAACCCCGACAACCTGACTTTGACCTCCATGACCCTCCGTGGAAGGAGGGAAACAGTTCCTGCAAGCTGCCCTCTGACTTCCACACACATGCTGTGGGCCCCAAGCGTGCACACATGCTTACATACATACAATAAATACATGCATGGAAAGAAAATCTTTGATCTACCACCATACAAGAACAAAACTGACAACTGAATTCACATATTCAAATAGTCAGTGAACACATGTAAAGGTGTTCAACTCTGTTATCTGTGAAGGGAGGATCCAGAATCCAGAATGTAAGGAGGAAGCACCACACAGCCCCTGGCACAGCTGTTGCTTCTAGGATGGTAAAGAACAATGGTTGGCCAGACGTAGTGAAACTGGAACCTCCATACATGGCTGATAGAACCCATGAATGGCGTGTTGCCTGGCGACAGCGTGGTGATTCTCCCAAAAGTCAAATGAGGAATGATCACGTGGCCCACTAATTCCGCTTCTGGGTGTGCTCTCCACCCTCTGGTCCCTGCTCCTGCAAAGGAACAGAAAAGCATGTTTTGTCACAATTGAAAAAAGGGGTAGAGAACAGTGTCGGGTGACTAGGTTTCAATAGCAGGTGATTGAGCCTAGCTCTTCACAAGAGAAAAGATCCGTTTCTGAGTGGAAGTCTCTATGAACAACATAACCATGAGCAAACAGTCAGCCGGAGCTGGCTGACATAGCCTCCCGTAGGCTCAGCTAGTCACAGGCCATGACCAGGGTACGTGCCCATATCAGAAAATGGTTATATTTTCCTGTGTCCTGGGTAGCCTGTAGCGGTCTCTGTCATTCCTTCACTTGCTGTAGTGTGTCCTCTGTCCTTCAGAGAGGCTTCTCATCCCAGTCAATCATTGCATCCAGAAGGGACACACCACCTCTGCCCACCTAGTCTGTCACTGAGAATAAAGACAAGAAGTCACCTGGCTACTTCTTGATTCTTTGGCTTAAACCCTCAGCAGCAGAAAGGCTGGGTGGTTGAGAGATAAAAGGAATATTATACTTAGAGTCTTTTTATTTAGTTATTCATATTTGTCAGTGACAGGGAGTGGTGAACTGTGACTGTTAAGGGCTGAGAAGAGCTGACAGGAAGTGCTTAGCCGCAGATGAGAGATCTATATCCACCACCTCCCCAGAGCTCAGGGAACATGGAGGAAGAGGGGGTGGAGAGGATGCTGGAGAATGGGTAGGAACATGTCTGGGTGTGACTCAGCTGTTGTACACATGATCTCACAGCAGCCAATGGTTACCTCCTCAAGGCTTGCAAAAGATCAGCCAATTCCAGCACGGAGTGGGGGAGAGGGGCTCCGGGGGAGGGGGGTTCCCAAGGCCCCATCCTTCTGTGAGGCACCATTGGCAGTTGATGGCAAAGACTCTTTCCTTTAAGAGTGTGGTCACTGGTGGGTTTCTGTGCCCCAGGGAGTGAGCCTGTGCCTATGAGCATATAAATGGATAGCACAACTCATATTCAGTGGGTTAAAAAAATAATAATAATGAGAGGAGAACACAGAGTTAAAACGAAGTTGGAAGGGAAATGTTTGGGGTGGAAATGGTTCGGATACATTGCATATGTTATGAAATTTCCCCAAAATAAATAAAAACCTATGTTTCTAAGAAGAAAGCATACAGAGGCTGGGAATACAACTCAGTTGGTGGAGTGCTTGCCTAGCATGCACAAAGCTATGGGTTCCAACTCCAGCACCCAGTAAGCCAGGCATGGTGGGGCACAGCTGCAATCCCAGTGTTCAGCAGGCAGAGGCAGGAGGATCAGAAGTTCAAAGTCATCCTCAGCTATACAGAGTCTGAGAGCAGCCTCAGGTACATAACACCCTGTGAGGATGAGAGGGAGGATGAAGAGAAGGAGGAGAAGAAGGAAGAGGAGGAGGAGAAGAGGAGGTGGAGAAGAGGAGGTGGAGAAGAGGAGGAGAAAGAAGAGGGAGGGAAGGAGTAGGAGGAAGAGGAAGAAGAGAAGAAAGAGGAGGAGAAGAGAAGGAGGAGGAAGAGGAGGGGAAGGATGAGAAGGAAGAGGAAGAAAAGAGGAAGAGGAGGAGAAGAAGGAGGAAGAGGAGGAGGAGGAGGAGGAGGAAGAAGAAGAAGAAGAAGAAGAAGAAGAAGAAGAAGAAGAAGAAGAAGAAGAAGAAGAAGAAACTTATTTTCCCTCCAAGTTCCCAGAAGCAAATTCCTGCTGTCGCAAGGATTTCTTGTGTTGTCCAGTTTTCCCTCCAGCTTCCCAGCTGCCCCTGTATTTGGATCCACCCCTCTGATGTCTGAGGGCTTCTCCTGGAGGCAAAGCACCCCGTGGGGTCTTCCCTGTGCATCCCTGGGACCCCTGCCCCACCCTACATGCCACCCCAGTTAGCCTCACAGGTGCTGGGGCCCGCTGCCTGTCCCTCGGTGGCTACAGAGCCAATTGCAGAACACACTTGAGCTGTGGTGGGGAGTTGAGTTTCTTTTGGCAAACTCTAGAGGCTGACAAAAATATTCACGTCAAAACATTTCTACTGCAAAATTCATGAAAGCATTTGAATTTGGCCTGGGCATTTTTCCCTTTCTCCTTCCCCCAGCCCCCTCCCTGTCCTGGCTTAGGGGCGGGGAGCAGAGATAGAGTCCAGATGCTGCTGGGAATTACTCCCTGCTCAGCTCCCTCCCGCCCCTCTGACCAGAGACTGGGAATCAATGGCTGCTGTGTGCCACAAGGCACAAAGGCCCTGGGCCAGCTCAGGTCTGGGTGAGCCCCGGGAAGTGTCCCGTGCCTGGAGTCTGCCCCCTAACCCTAGGGTCTGGGGTAATTGTCTACAGAGGCAGCCTGGGGCTGAGCTGGCCATAATGATTTAGGCAGGATCGATTTCACTTCAAGCCTTTTCTACTCCGAAGAGGCCTAATCGAAAGTAATCTGAAAATTAGGGAAAATAAAAACCATGCCCGCAGCTACATAAATACCCATTTCCTCACATCGGCTGCTCGAAATCACCTCATTCCAGTGCCACGTGATGTTTTCCTGATGGGCA
The DNA here is from genome assembly GCA_028658305.1 of Pachyuromys duprasi. Classification (NCBI taxonomy): domain Eukaryota; kingdom Metazoa; phylum Chordata; class Mammalia; order Rodentia; family Muridae; genus Pachyuromys; species Pachyuromys duprasi. The sequence goes on from CM053760.1 coordinate 68,737,381, forward strand.
AGGCCAGGCCCTGGGGGGGGGGGGGTGTTTGATCTGCCGCCTGGCCTGACTGACAGCAACCAGCACCCAGGCAGGGAAGGGACAAGGAACGGGGAGCTGCGGCTGGCCTTGGTATACCTCAGTATGTGGCTTAGGGTAGAAGAGAGGGCATGGGCTAGGTTTTAAGGGCCCTCAGTGAGCCCCTCATTACTCAGCTCTCTCCTGTCTCCCAGCATCCACAGAACCCTCAGGATGGCCCCAGGGGACATGTCTGCTCACGCTTCTCTTGACTCCACTGATTTGGCCACAGATCCTTCCAGCTTTGCTGGCACCCTAGGGCCTTTGGACCTCAGGACCTTTCTGTGTGCTCTAGCTGTTTCTGTTTCCTGGACCATCCTCCGCAGGCCTGAGCCTCCCCTCTACCTGGTGTCAGGTAATGAGTCCTTTCTGCGCCCTTGTCCCTGCAGCTCCCATCTTGCCTGCCTGGGACTGCTGTGTCCCATTGGTTTCTTGTCTCCAGCCCCACTGACAGTTCCAGGAAACAGAAGCCTCATCCGGCTTGGTCACTTGGACTGGGACACGGCGAACATTTGTGGACAGAATGAAATTCATCATGCAACTGTTATGTGCAGTGGTTGCCAAAGGAGATTTTCTGGGCCCCAGAAGACACCAGGGCCAAATCCCACCTGCCCTGCATGCCTGCCTCCTCAAAGGGACCTCAGAGATAGCAGCATCCAACTCATTGGGTATCACACACAAGCAGGGTTCAGGGGCCCAGAGCAGGATAAAGCCCCGGGACGGGCCCTGGGAAAGGTCATGTTATTCTTTTGTTTGTACGGATGGGACATTTGGCTGCAACTTTTGACGTGTCTCCCACCAAGAAGTAGGGAAGTGGGGTCCAGGTCTGGGCTTGTGAGGTCTGACCAACAGTGGGGGTAAGTGACTCTGTGACAGAGGCTACCACCTTGCCTAGCCGCTAGGTGAGCCAAAAGTATCCAACTGCTTTTGTCCAAGGCAGTTCCTAACTACAGTGGGCCGAGCCGCTCCCTCACCATGGAGTTATGGAGAGAAATAGATTCTGAGGTGACCGTGATGACGGAGAGAGTTGAAGAAGCAGAGGGCAGAGCGGGAGGAGCCCATGTCTCAGGTGGTACAGCTGGGTGCCGGGCATGTCTGTCAGCAAGATCTGGGGCTTAGCTCACTAAGGTTGCTATCACAAAACGCCAGCGGTTTGTTTGATCAGAGGTTCTCGTGGTCCCGGAGGCTGGGAGGTGAGCATGAAGGGACCAGTGGAGCCTCAGAGGACAGGAGGCAGAAAAGCCAGCCAGCGGAGGACTGCGGGAGAGGGGGCCTGAGACTCCGTGCTGTCTGAAAGGGAGTTGTTCTGGAATGACCAACTCTTCTCTATGTCTCTCTGTCACTCTCAGTGTTTATGGTGGTGCATGAGTATGTGTGTGTTCACGTGTGTCCGGGGTTGTCATCGGGTGTCTTACTCGATTGCCCTCTACCTTACATATTAAGACTGGGTCTCTCATGTAACCCGAACTTGAGAATTCGCCTAGCCTAGCTAGTCGGGTTGATGTAGGGATCTCTCGTCTCTTCCTCCTGAGTCCTGGGCTTGCAGGCCGGCTGCCACCAGGCATTTTATGTGGGTGCCAGGAACCCAAATTCCAGCCCTCACCCTGCTGCTGGGGCCAGCGCGGCAGGTTGGCCCTAAGGGGTGGCCCAGTTAAGCCCGACAGGATTCCGGAAGCTAGGAAGCAAGAAGCCCACCTTCAGACTCGATGGTATCGAAAGTCAGACCCACCAGAAGTCCTTCGCGTCCACCAGGGTGTGATGTAGAACCGGGAAGTGGGTAGGGCAGAGGGCTCCAGACACCGCAGCCTCTCTGCTGGAGTCAGGGCAGGAGGCCCGAGCGCTTGTGACTCTGGACGGCACCAAGCCGGCTGGCTGGACCGAGGCTAGGAAGCTCCCAGCTCGCTGTTGCCAGGAGCAAGCCCGTCTGGAAGCCCAGCCTCCGCCTGGGTACAGGCCGGCCTGGCAAGTGTTAGACCTTGAAGCCAGGGGCGGAGCCGTGGGCTGCAGGCCTAGGCAGTAGGCACGCAGAGGCTGCTGGGCGGAGCCGGGTTCTGTTGCAATTACCCGTAAGCCTGGTGTTTACACGGGGTTTACAGGGAATTCAAAGCATATCTTCCTGTTGCTCTGGCAGCCGAGGCGTATCAAGTATGTTCAAAAGGGCCGAGACGCTTTCGCCAAAATAAGAACCAAATGGCTGAGTAATTTCCACCAGGGAAGAACTTATTCTCGCAATTGCACGGTCTATTTAGCATGCTTTCATAAAACCTTTTAACGAATCAGCTCAGAGCCCTCCCCAACGGCAGGGCCCGCCCCACCTGTCAGGGTTGGATTTCCAAACACAGGTAGGCCTCTGAGATTGGATGCAGACCTCCTGCCCAGCACCACGGCCTGCGCAGCAGGAGATGGGAGCCGGAGTGGAGGTCCCTGTCTCGGAGTAAACCCCAGTGGGCTGGGGAACAGAGCATGGCTTTCTAGGAAAATCAAACAAGTCAACGCTGAAAAACCATGGGCTCAGCCTGGAGCATCCCGAAAGGCTTCTTGGAGGAGGCAATCTTGCCACAAATCAGCTGAAGCAAGATGGAAGGGAGGGTCTTGAAGATCAAGCCTCAGGAAGACGCTGGTAGGTGGGCCAGAGAGCGGTGAGTTTTATACAGTCCGCCCACAGGAGACAAGGCAGGAAAGGCCTTTGTGTCAGGCTTTGACTGGCACGGACCATGCTCCTTCCCTGTTGCAGGTCCTTCCAAAATGTGTTTCAGCATCAGAAAAAGGGACGGTGAGAATGTTAAAACCAATGTCATTGCTAGAGCTCACGGGTTTAGCAGGGCAAAGTCTTGGGTCCCATCCCCAGCACTGTCAAAACATAACTAAGGTGTGGACTAAGTGCCGTGAATTTACTCTGAACAGGTGTGGTGGTTTGGGCCACCACCCCAGAGAAGGTGGGGAGCCCTTCTATCTCCCCAGGACGTTCCCGGGAGGCTACCCTACCCTGCTGCCCCTCCTCTCCGCTGGGGCTGTGTTAGCTGCTCCCAGCCTCAAACCCACACAGCTGTTATTATGTCTGGCTTCTCTGACTCCTTGCGAAGCCATGGGTCAGTCGTTTATCCTTTCGGAACCCAGCAGGCTCAGTTGCCCGCAGAGCGATTTTCTCACCCACTCACCTATCCCTAGGCGGTTGGGTTTCTGCACCTAACTCATAAACCCAGCTACTCCGGGCTATAGCATTCACTTCTCTGGGACAAATACCCCCACTCCCACTCACCCCCCCCCAATCTTGTTTACAGTGAGTTTCATTTAACCAGCACAGTGTCTCACACAGTGGGCCTGCCTCCTGTCCCACCTGACCTGCCTGAGAGTCATTTCCACGTTGATCCTTCTAGTGCATGCCTAATGGGCGGAACCTTAGAGTAGCTTTCATTTTCGTATCCCTGAGGGAGGGTGGTCAAGTATTCTTCCCTATGCTAATTTTATTTGCATATTTTATTAAAGCATCTTCCATTCAGTGTTTCTGTATCATTTGTCTTACTATTAATCTGTAGGAGTTTGTTGTCAGTTTTGGGTCTATAAATCCCGGTTAAATTATTTTGTTCTACAGTGTGGCTTTTTATTTTTTTTTTATTTGAATACCTACTGTAAACGATTTTTCAGAAAAGTGTACAGAGGAAATCCTCCACACACTTCCTTCGCCCAGTGGGAACGGGCCACAGAACAAGAGCAGGGTGTTGCAGTGAGGACGCTGGTAACAGTCAACGTTAAACGTGAGCGTGCGTCTGTGTGTTTGCGTGTGCGCACTCTCTGGGGCTCTGCCTTTTTATCCTGCCTTGCTTCAGGCGACTGTCCCCAGAATTGGCTACCCCCATACTGTCCTGTAAGAACTGTCCCGTAAGAAGTGTCCCGTCACAGCCTCATCTAAGTCCATCTCTGACCCCCAGCAGCCCCTATAATTATGTTATTTAATGAATGTCCTAGAAAAAGAATCATGCCAGACAGATCCTGTTGAAACTGGCTTTTACGGCTCAAAATAGATCTCCTGAGTCACACACACTTCTCGGACATCAGTCAGTACTAACTCCCGGCCTGGCCAAGTAGTTCAGACCTGCAGTTCCAACTGCTTAGCAAGCTGAGGCAGGAGGATTGCAAGTTCAAAGAGTACCTGGGCTGCAGAACAGGAGGAAGGCCAGCCTACTCGATACCTGCATGGAAATTAAAAGCACAAGGTAGGAGGAGCAAGCTCGGGGCGGAGGACTTCCTCAGGTGCGCAAGGTCCCGGGCCCAAGCCAGCACCAAAACCCAGTAAACCAAGTGCTCACGTTCTCCCTTCCTCGCCCTACCTCATCTCCCTCTCTCCTCTCTCTCTGGTGTGTGTGTGTGTATTTTGTGTGTGTCTATGTATGCATGTGTATAGTGTCTCTCTGTGTATGTGGTGTGTGGTGGTGCATGTGTGTTTTTCAAGTGTGCACATGCAGAGGCCAGAACAGGATATCACTTTCCTTAACACTGAGCTTCTCACTGGCTGGCTGGCCTGGAACCCTCAGGATCTTCCTGTCTCTGCCTGGCTGCGGTTACAGGCATGCTTGACTTTTTACACGCGTGCTGGGGGTTCAGACCCTCAAGATCCCATGCTCACACCAAGCACTCCTACCACATTGAACCATCACTTCACTCCTTCTGCCCACTCTGTTCAAGCTGGAGATCCCAGCATGCATTGCTCATCCTTGAGGGTTGTCGAGGGTTTTTTCAAAGTCTGGGCTGTTTCCAGACTTGGTTACATAGAAAACGGATACAAATACTCGGATGATAGTAACGGTCATTTCTCTAGTTGCTGTCCCAGAATGCAACTCATGTATCTTCTCACAACTCCATTCTTCCGCTTTAGAGAACTGAGGGTGCTCCCTGGAGTGGTCTCGCTGGCTTCTACCACCCCTCCCCACCCAGCAGGAGGACCCTTACGGCCTTGAGCGCACCCTGCTTTTCGGACTAGCTGCCACAACAGGGGTGGAGTGGTGCACACGTTTTCACCTGCGTTCCCTGACGCTGGCGCTGGTGGGCTGCTTATTCCGTAAGCATTTACCATCTGCAGGAAGATGCCTCACGGGACTGGGAGTGTGGCTGGACAGTTAGGGTGCCTGCCTTGGCTTCCACGTCCAACAGAAGTCCACTCGTGCCGTGCACCTGCTTCTGGACAGGACCGCTCGTTTTCACAGTTCCTCTTGAAAAGGTCCTTTTGAGTTCTAGATCTCCTCCCAGGGAGCTCTGCGCCTGCCTGCTGTCACTTGGTCCGCCATCTTTTAACAGTGCCCTTCCTGGAGGAGTAAAGACACATCATTCTCATCAGTTTTTCTTTTGTGGATTGTTTTGGTGTTGAGTCTAAGGACCTGTGAGGAGTCTAAAAACTGGAGACTTTTTCACGTTTTTTTTTTTCTTTTTCCCTAAGTCACGGAAGAGTGTTTGTTTTGGTTGAACTGGAAACTAAACCCAAGGCCTTGGACTTGCTAGGCATAGATGCTCAGCAGCTTTGTACTTTACACCCATTTAAACCTGTGGTCTGTTTTGAGTTAATTTTTTTGACTATTTATTTATTTGTGTGCGTGCATGGGCTTGTACCCCATGGCACACGTGGAGGTCAGAGAACAGCTTGCAGGAAGGAGTCAGTTCTCTCCTTCTCCCGTGTGGGCTCCGGAGATCATATTCAGATGGTCAGGCCTAGCAACGTGTGTCCTTTTTCCCCTGACCCACCTCACCAAGAAAGACTTGATTTTTTAATTTTTATTTATTTTCCCTTCATATGTTAGACCCCAACCACAGTTTCCCTTCTCTCCTCTTAGTACCCCACACCTCGACTTAATTTTTAGTGAGTTGTGAAGTCAGGGGTCTGGAGAGATGCTCAGTGGTTAGGACTACTTTCTGCTTCTGCAGAGAACCTGGATTCCGTTCCCAGCACCTATGCTGCGTGGCTCACAACTGCCTGTAACTTCAGCTCTGGCAGATCCCACACCCCTGTCTGGCTTCTCAGACGCCTAAGCGCACAAGCGCGTGTGCACACACATAAACACATACGTGGATTTAAAAAAATGAATCTTTTCTTAAAATGTAAGAATTATTTAGGCTCTCTGTTTCAATGACGAGCACCACCTTTTGTTGAAAAATCTATTCTTCCTCCATGAAGTTTTTGTTTTTTTCCCATTTCTGTCCAAAGCCAATCTCATGTGCTCATGTGAGTCTTGTTCTGGGGCCCCCTCTTCTGTTCCACTGATCACACGTCACAATCCCTGTACAGAAATTCCACTGTAGAGGCAACTTCTCACACTCCTTCCTTCTTGTCCAAAATCTACTTGTGTTCTGTGCTGGCACTGCCAGAGCCCAGCCCCACAGCACAGGCGGCTTAATGTTCAAAGTCACGTTTCCTTCCTCTAGAAGGGCTGGCTCCTTCTCATGGCAGTGAGGGAAGGATTGCTCCAGGCCCCTCCCCATGACAGGTGCAGGTGGCCTTTTCCAAGCTCATGTGGCAGTTTCTGTGTGTGTGTCCAAGCTTCCCTTTTCAAATGGCCTCAGTGGGATGTGCTAGGACCTACCCTCATAACCTCATTTTAACTTCCTCCATCTCTAAGTGTTCCTCTAAGTATGATCACTTTCTGAGGTACGAAGCTTAAGAAATCAACGTAGGGCTTTGGGATGACACAGTTCCGCTCATAAGGATGCTCAATGTCCTCTGCTTTTGTTTACAAATTTTACAAAGGTGCTAACCACGTCTATCAAAAATCTTGAAATTTCAGTAGAAATTACATTAAACCTATAGATCAAGTTGCTCTCCCTCTGCCCTTCCATGAACGTGGACACCTCTCCATTTATTCCAATCATCTTTGGTTTTGTTTCGTCAACTCTCTGTGACCACTGCCACTTCAGAGCCCCCACGCATCTTCTCACAGGGGGACCCCCAAGTTTCTGCTTCCCTCTTCTCACAGGGGGAACCCCAAGTTCCTGCTTCCATCTTCTCACAGGGGGACCCTCAAGTTCCTGTTTCCATCTTCTTACACTGGGACCCTCATGTTCCTGCTTCTTTTGCTCTGGGATGCGAACAGTACAATCATCAACTGTTCATTGCTGGTATAGGAAAAAAAAAATCAACTTTTCTGTGTTGATCTTTTAGTCTTCAGCTTTGTGTTGAGATTTGTTTTCTTCAGTTTCCTGTAGGTTTTCTATGCATTTATTTAGTCTGTAAACAGGGACAGTTCTTATTTCTTCCTTTGTAATCCGTGTGTGTTGAAGGGTCTAGTCTTTCACCATCAAACATGCATGAACTGTAGGCTTTCTGCATATAGCCTTTAGTCAACTGAAGGCATTCTCTCTGCTCCTGATTCGTGGTTTTCTTTCCAGGAGTGGTAATTGGATGTCATCAAAAGCCTTTTTATCACCAGTTGGTAGCCTCATAGAACTTTTCTCTATTGATGGATCAAAACAATGGATTGTGTTGACTGGCTTTTAAACAGTAATGCTAATTCCTTGTTAATTGTTTGCTGGAATTTTTCCAGTGAAAACAGATTGGGATGGAGTGGGACAAGCATTCTCTCAATCATGAGCTTGTATCGTTAACTTGACAGCCCGTTCCTATTTCTACTGTAGGACTTTCAGGGTAAAGATGCAGTCGAGTGGTCCAGTGACCGCTTAGAGTGTGCAAGGCTCTAGGTTTAAGCTCTGTCACCATCAAAAGAATTAATACAAGTGTTGAATGCTATAAATTCCCTCAGCTGAAGTCTCCCACTATTAATGTGTGGGGATCTATGTGTGTTTAAGTTTTATTTGCAGATGATATGATAGTACACCTGAGTGACCCCAAAATTTCTACCAGGGAACTCCTACAGATGATAAACACCTTCAGCAAAGTGG